>CM066041.1:306478905-307027051 GCA_033557465.1 Ichthyophis bannanicus
CCACCTCCCCTAGGAGTTGTATCTCTCTATCTTCTTTCCTTTCCTCTCTCTCTCTTTGTCTCGGCTTTAAAACTCAAACTGGAGAGAGGTGGTTAGGAAAGGCGGGGAGGCAGCGTGCAGGCGCTGTGGGATGCTCCCAAAAGCTTTCCTTTTTTGGGACGCTGGGGAGCGTTCCCGCGCAGGCTCCGTCGGTACCGACGTACCCATATGTGAAGACTTATTCCTGCTGTTCCCAGAGATCACCTGTTACAGGTAAGTAACTGTGCTTTATCTTGTGCATATACACTGTGAATATCCTGAACCCTGACTGGTTAGTGGGTCCCAAGGACAAGTTTGACATCCATTGTGTTAAAGTAATGAAGGTATTCAACAGTAACGAGAGCATAAAAGGAAGTTACATTAAGGAAAAATGGACTGTGTGAAAAAGATGTAGGATTTGGGAGATACCAGCATTGCAAGCTTGAGAGATCAGCAAAATTGGATATTGAAATTGGCGCCTTTTGATCATTCCAGATGTTCAGGGTGCAGTGGGAATTTCGCAGAGTATCTAGATACACGGCTGTAGCACTTATCGGAAACTTTCTTTTGTTAATCTTAACTATTGTTAAGAGACCATCTTTGATTCTTCTCTCTTTCAACCGCTATCTAATATCTGTTTCCTTTCTCTACATCAGCAAAATTCATCCCTTCCTTTCTGAACACATTACCAAGACCCTTATTCATTTTCTCATCCCCTCCCAGTGAGACTATTGCAACTTGCTCCTTGCTGGTCTCCCCTTGAATCATCTATCTCCCCTTCAATCCGTTCAAAATTCTTCAGTATAGCGGTTCTTCCACTAGTGTTGCTATGCTCACGTAACCTGTTTTCTCACCAGCTTCCTATCCGTTTCTGCATACAGTTCAAACGTCTATTGACCTAAAAGTGTATTCACCCTGCAGCTCCTCATTATTTTGCCTTGCTTCTCTCCCTGCACCCCTCCTCGGGAACGCTGCTCATCAGGCAAATCGCTCTCGTCTTTGTCCTTCTCTTCTACTGCCAGCTCCAGATTCCATTCATTCCACCTTGCTGTGCCTGGAATAGACCACCTGAGACAATACCTCAGGCCCCATCTCTGATCCTATTCCATTCAAGGCTAAAAACCCACCTGTTTGAGGCTGCTTTTTGATCCTGACACTCCGCCTCCCCCCTTATTTGCTTGTTTAACTCCTTATCCGGCCAATGCAGAAAACTAGTACGGGCTTTTCGAGCCCCTAACACCCCATTTAAGCACTTTTAATGATCCAGGAAACAGACGTAAATGCCAGTGGATAAACTAGTGGCCAACTAATGCCACTTGTATTTAAATGAACTTGAATTATTTAAATCTATTGTACTCAGCCAGGCTGGTATAGAAATCATAACTACGCCCGATTCAGAGACGGGTGTAGAGGATTTTACAACCAGCCACAGCGCCAAAGGTTTAACTTCCGGGTTAGAGTAGAAGTAAACCTCTAACCCCAACAGTATTTTGACACTGGGTGCTTTCCATGATGCCTAGATCTTCTTCTCCTTTTCAGATGATCAGGCATTGGGAAAAGCCCCTGAAGCCATGAAAATACTGTTGGGGGCTGTGCCCCACAATAAAATGATCCCTGGTGGTCCAGCGGCTCCTTCTCCCCTCCCCTCCACTAAATAAAAAAAAAGAACTTGGTGATCTAGTGGCCCCTTTCCACTCCCACCACCCATTAAATTAAAAAAAAATATGGTGGACTAGCGGCCCCCAAATTCACCTTAAGTGAGAACACTGCCCTACACGGTGCATAATCTACCTTATATGGCAGTCTGACCTCACCCGGTGCATCCCAGGATGCACCACACGGGACCAGACACTGCATCTGGCGTTAAAAAATATGTCTTCGGGCCACGTTAAAGTCGTCTTCAGCGTGCGTCTAGCACCAGTTTCCTGCATCAGCCTGTACTTTTTAAAATAATTTCCATCAAAGAACTATCATAGTTCCTGCTCCAGAGCTTACAATCTATTCAAGACAAACGGAACCAAACAGGGGATTATCACTTACATGTGTGTGTACAGCATTACTTATATAAATGAGGAGGAGGAGGAGCCTAATGGTTAAAGCAGTGGGCTGGCAATGAGGGAAGCCAGCTTCAAATCCCACTACTGCTCCTTGTGATCTCGGGCAAGTCACTTAACCCTCCATTACCTCAGGTGCAAGCTTAGATTGTAAGTCCTCCAGAGAACAGGGGGATACCTACTGTACCTGAGTGTAACGCACCTTCAACGTCTGAGAAAGGTGTGAGCTAAATCCAGTAACTTACATGGTTAACCAACGAGGAAAACAGACTTCTTTCAGCTTTGGAAAGATTAAAGGAAAACCTGTTCAACTAGTAGGACGTCCTAGTTTGCAGACATTTCCTGAAGACCAGCTTTTGTCCAAGAAAGGTTAACGCATCTTTGGTAGTAGACTGGCTAATCTACTGAAGAGGGCTTTAAACTAGATTCTTTGGGGATGGGTGAAGAAAGCCCCCAGGTAGGTGATACCCATTTCCATAAAGGTATTTAATGTAACAGGGGTAACATATGGAAAGCAGTGTGTATAAACGCCTGTAGCATGGGAAGTAAGATCCCTGATTTTGAAGCTTTGGTGGGAGTGGCTGATTTGGATTTAGTGGCTGTTACAGAAACATGGTTCACAGAAAACCATGATTGGGATGTAACTATACCTGGCTATACTTTATTCAGAAAGGACAGGGTAGGAAGAAGGGGAGGAGGAGTGGCCCTATATGTAAAAACTACTATTAAAGCTTTGGAATTACAGATCTTAAAAGGGAGAGAGGAGGCATTGTGGGTTAAACTAGAAAGAGGGAAAGAGAAATCTATTTGCTTTGGTGTGATATACAGACCTCCCTCACAAGAGGAAGAGGTGGACAGAGAGTTAATTGAAGATATACACAGCATTGCTAGGAAAGGGGAAGTGCTACTGATAGGGGATTTCAATATGCCAGATGTTGATTGGCACATTCCTGCTGCAGTATCATCTAGAAGTAAGGAGATCCTGGATTCTCTACAGGGAGAACTATTCAGGCAATTGGTAACAGACCCCACACGTGATGGGGCCATACTGGACTTGGTGCTTACCAATGGTGAAAGTGTTTATGATGTTGTAGTGGGAGATCATTTTGCATTCAGTGATCACCAGATGGTGTGGTTCAGTATTAGGACTAGGGCTGTTAGAATCCATTCAAAGGTGAGGATCTTAGACTTTAGGAAGACTAACTTTGCCAAGATGTGCCAATACCTCAGGGAATCGTTAGTGGGATGGGAACAGCTGGGGTATGTAGAAAAACAGTAGGCAAAACTGAAAGGGGATATTTTAAGGGCAACCAAGCTTTTTGTTAAAATGGTAAATAAAGGTAAAAGGAAAAGGAGACTGCTATGGCTTTCGAAAGAAGTAGCTGAAAAAGTGAAGAAAAAGAGGGAGGCCTTCATGAAATACAAGAGATCACAGAGAGAGGAAGACAGGCATCTATATTTGGAAAAACTTAGAGAAGCTAGCAAAGTACTCAGGAAGGCAAAGATTCAAAAGGAGGAAGAAATAGCCAGGCAATAAAATGGGGGGTGGGGTGGAGAATAAGACATTTTTCAGATATGTTAGTGAGAAGAGGAAGGGCAAAAGTGGTATTGTCAGACTCAAGGGTGCAGGAGAGGAATATGTAGAAGCTGATAAGAATAAAGCGGAATTGCTTAACAAATATTTCTGTTCTGTGTTCACAGATAAAGAACCAGGAGCAGGACCTCAGAAAACACCCACAAACAGGAACAGAAGTGAAGGACATCTTGAACAATTTTCAGAAGACTGTGTTTGTGAGAAACTAGCTCAACTTAAAGTAGACAAAGCGATGGGACTGGATGGGATACACCCTAGAATACTGAGGGAACTTGGGGATGTTCTAGCAGCTCCACTGACTGACCTTTTCCATGCCTCATTGGAGTCGGGAGTGGTGCCAAAGGACTGGAGAGAGTCTCATGTGGCGCCTTTACACAAAAGCGGAAGTAAGGATGTGGTTGAAAACTACAGGCCGGTTAGTTTAACTTCGGTGGTGATTAAATTATTGGAAACACTGTTGAAAGAGAAAATAATGAGTTTTCTGGAGTCCAGCGGATTACAGGATCCGAGGCAGCATGGCTTCACCAGAGGCAGGTCTTGTCAGACAAATCTGATTGATTTCTTTGACTGGGTTACCAGGGAGATGGACCGAGGGAGTGCCCTAGATGTGGTGTATTTAGACTTCAGTAAAGCCTTTGACACTTCCTCACAGGCGACTTATAAACAAACTGAGCACCCTAGGGATGGACCCAAAAGTTACTGCTTGGGTTAGAAATTGGTTGGGTGGGAGGCAGCAAAGAGTACAGGTAAATGGAGCTCACTCTGAGGAGAAGGATGTTACCAGTGGTGTGCCCCAAGGATCTGTCCTTGGTCCAATTCTTTTTAACATCTTTGTTAGTGATATAGCGAAAGGGCTGTCGGGTAAGGTTTGCCTCTTTGCGGATGATACCAAAATCTGCAATAGAGTAGACACCCAGGAAGGGGTAGATAACATGAGGAGGGATCTAGCTAAGCTTGAAGAATGGTCTAGAATTTGGCAGCTGGGATTTAATGTTAAAAAATGTAAGGTCATGCATTTGGGCTGCAGCAATCCAAGGGAGCAATACAGTATAGGAGGTGAAGTACTTTTGTCCACTAAAGAAGAGCGGGACCTAGGCGTGGTTGTGTCTGATGATCTTAAAGTAGCTAAACAGGTAGAAAAGGCGCCAGCAAAAGCTAGAAGGATGCTTGGGTGCATACGGAGAGGAATGGCTAGCAGAAAAAAGGAGGTGATAATGCCTCTGTATAAGTCTTTGGTGCGACCTCATTTGGAGTATAGTGTGCAATTCTGGAGACCACACCTTCAAAAGGATGTGAACAGGATGGAGTCGGTGCAGAGGGTGGCTACTAAAATGATTAGTGGTCTACATTATAAAGCATATGAGGACAGACTTAAGGATCTTAATATGTACACCTTAGAGGAAAGGCGGGATAGAGGTGATATGATTGAGATGTTTTAATACCTCCATGGCATAAATGTTCAGGGAGAGAGCCTCTTTCAATTGAAAGCAAGTTCTGCTACGAGGGGACATGGGATGAGGGTGAAGGGAGGTAGATTCAGGAGTGATATGCAGAAATATTTCTTTATGGAAAGAGTGGTGGATCTGTGGAATAGTCTCCCAGTGGAGGTGGTGGAGATGAGGACAGTAACTGAATTTAAAAAAATATGGGACAAACAGAGAGGATATCTAAAGGTAAAAAGGGGACTGTTGTAGTTGTTGTTATGGAGGGATAGACTAGATAGGCCATGTGGTCTTTTTCTGTCGTCATATTTCTATGTTTCTATGTTTCTTTGTGGGAAGTCATGTCTAGATGCGGGAACGATGGAACATATTTATTTATTTAGTTGCGCTTATATTTCCACTTTTCATCAGGTCAAAGCAGTTTACAATAAACAAGAGGGGATACATTAAACAGTTCAGTTCATATTTATGGGGGGTGGGGGGGGTATACCATCAACATGGGGGTTCGACATATTTACATTCCTGACTTGGTGGGCATCAGGATTTTTCTTTGTCTTATTTGCAGTTCTGGTTTTTCATTCAGTCTCAGTCTACTTAGTGATCATTGTGGACAGGACATTAGTGAGTGCTGTCGTGTTCGATCCTGGGTGCTCCCGGAATAGATGGGTTTTAACTGTTTTCTAAATGAGGAGAGGTTCTTTTTGCTTCGGATTTGAGTTGGAAGTGAGCTCCACAGTGAAGGGGCGTATAAATCAAATGCTCAGTTACAGGTTTGTTGATTGAACTTTGTCCTTTCATGTAGCACAGTGAGTGCATTGCTTGTGGTCTGTCGTGCATTAAGCGAAGGGAAAAGGAGGTTGGGTTTACAGATCTGTGAAAATCAACTAAGGATCAGTAGAGTAACAACAAAATGTATTCCATTGATGATAATAATTATACTACAGACATGATGTAATTGGATACTTGCTCTCCATTACATATTAAAAAATCAAGGAGAAAAAACCTTATACACTCAATCCATTTGATATCTGAAGGACTGAACCAATATCAATCATAGGTCTGAAAAACTCGTTTTGGTACTTCGCAGTTGCTGGTAGTTCAATCTCTTATATCGGCAGGCTATTTTCATGAACGGCAGCCCTCTTCTTTATCTGATGTACTGGAATTTCATCTTGCCACTGCATAGCTCCACACTCGCACTGTCAAACATTGTTCGGACTACTTGATGTAGGATCCCTTGTTTTTCCCAGAGGGCTGCTTCAGGGGTCAATTGCCCACAGTGTTCACTTCCACTCTGCACTCAATGCTTGCATTGATTGCAAACTAAAAAATATAGATAAGGTAAATCAAAGGAGTTTTTAATATGTAAATGGAGAGCAAGTATCCAATTACGTAGTGGCTGCGGTATAAATATTATTATCAGTGGATTAAGTTTTGTTATAGATCTATGAATAAGCCAAAGCACGTTTGTTGAGAGTAACTCCATACATTTGCCAAAGCTAGAGTGTCTTACCTTGTCTTAATGTTGTTTTTTTAAGGTGTTCCATATACTGTTGAGCTTATGTTCACAGAGCTGTAATCGGACTAGTTTTAGCACAGTTGTAGTTTTTTTGCTGAGCTAGAAACTGCCTTGGCTTTAACTGAGCCTCTTGCTTACATCCGCATTGGATGTGAAATGATTTTGGAGAAATCTTGGTACAGTGTGTATGATCACATCCCTTGGTTTTCTCCACTTTATTTCTCTAACACTACACACCAGGATTCAAGATCTATATTGTGATAACTTACGCATTGAGTGTTTGAAGGGCGCTATGCTTGAGATGCCTCGTACTTCACAGTTCTTACAGGTTATGGGTTGCTACACTGTATGTGCACTGTAAGGTCTAGTCTTAGACACTTTACCGTACGCATAGGACCTGACTTATTTTAAGGAGTTCTAAACCCATTCTTGACAAATGCCCAATCAGCGGGATTTTTAGGGTATCCACAATGAATATGCATGAGACATCTGCATGCATTGCCTCTCTTGTAGGCAAATCTTTCATGCATTTTCACAATAGATATCCTAATAACTCTCCTGAGTAGGTGTGTCCTGAGTACTGGGCTGAGAACCACCGCTTTATATTTTCATATTCAGGAGTCTGTCAGCTGTCATAAGAGTCTGGAAAAATAGTTGGTCTGGAGCGTTGGCAATACATTCTGCTTTTTCCTCGGAGGCCTGTGCTCTTGTAGACTACCTCTGAACCAGTAGCACCAAACAGCAACTCTGCACTAAGTACTCGGTTCTTTCCTCAGATTGAGGGGGGGGGGGGAGAGCTAAAATTGTGCTTCGTAAAGGTTAGAGCAGTGGTGCCTTATCCTTGTTACGTAATGTCAGTTTGCCACAAGGTCAAACAATAAAGTTGACCTACCCCATTAGGTGGTTTTGTTTTATTTTAGAATGGTTGCACTGTGTTTTTGAAAAAGGTGGTCCCTGCTAAATTAACCACAAACTGGGAAAATGGCTGGTAGACCTCATGATGTCGTCTTCTGTCAAGACATGGAGCAGTGCGAACTGGGAGCTACTTCAGATGCACTGACCTGGTAATTCTAAGGCATGATGAAAGGAATAAGGAGATATTGATCTGATGGCCATTTTTTTCTCAGTCTCTGATTAGTTTAGCAACTCTGGATTTCGGGATCCTTTTCCTTCCTAAAACAGAATTTATTATTTATTTGATTTGATTTGATTTCTCTTATATACCGCGCTATTCAAATCAGTGCAGTTTACATATAACAGAACATATACAATGCGGGCGGGCTGTATTATATTTACAATGAACAGGGACTATAACTTGGACATAACTGGGGTAACTATCTACAAATTATTTACACTAGTAACAATCTGAACATACTAATATTTACATGGAGTGGGTCCAGTGAGGTTAGCTGCAGGACAGTGTGCTGGAAGTGTTGTTGGAGAGGTCCTGGAGAGGTCCTGGTGAGTGGGGTGTCTGTTTGTGAGCTGTCTTCTGAGTAGTACTGTAAGAATAGGTGGTGCTTCAGCGCCTTCCTAAATTGGGCCAGGTTGGTGATTGCTCGAATGTCTGTAGGGAGGGCATTCCAACATCTGGGTGCATAAAGCATGAACGCCCTATTGGATGTTGCGTGGGTGCATTTCGTTATTTCGTTGGGTGTTATCAGTTTGACAGTTGCGGATCTTCTGGATCTGGTCGGGGGTGTGAGGTGGATTAGCCCAGTGATGGAGGTGGTAGGTTGGTTGTTTTTGACCTTAAAGGTCATTACTAGGATCTTGAAAATTAGTCTGCCGTGGATTAGTAGCCAGTGGAGTTGTTTCAGGATTGGTGTAATGTGATCTATTCTTGAGGCTCCGTATAGAATTCTGGCGGCTGAGTTCATTGCCAGCTGGAGTGGGTTCAGTGGCGCCCATGTAGGATTGCATTAGCATAGTCAAAATGTGGGATTACGAGAGATTGATTGTGTGGAAGTCATCTGGGTCCAATAGAGGTCGCAGATGCCGTAGTGTCCGTACTTTATGGTATATCGCCTTAACTGTGTTTCCTACATGGGTTTTCAAGTCCAGCCGTTGGTCCAAAGTGGCCCCTAGGTAGCGGATTGTGGGTTTGGCAGTCAGCTCGGCATCCTTCACCTTTAAGGAGGCTGGAGGAGTGGAACCTTGGTTCCTTGTAATGAAGAAGACATCTATCTTCTTGTGGTTTATGCGGAGATTTTGAGTATGGAGCCAGTCGGCAACAGCGTCAAAACAGCTTGTTAGTGGGGAGAAGTCAGGCTGGTCCGTTGAGAATGGATGGATTGATAGAGATTATTAGTTAATTAATTATCGTGATTTGGTATACTGCCTTCAAAAATAGCCATCAGAGTGGTTTATGATGTTAAAATCTACATAGCTGAGACAAACACATTATAAAACCATGACTTAAAATTACTTCTGACATAATAGACAAAAACACAATAGACAGGATGTATAAGGTGGAGAAACATAGAAAAACAATATGGGGGTTATTCTGAGACACGAATAGCAGAGACAGACATCACAATGGGACGTCCATCTCTGCTATTCGTGCCGGCTGCAGCCCCTGACTAATTTCCCCGCCAGTTGTGTGGGAAAGTTAGTTGGGGGTGGGGAAAAGGCGGCCTGGGGGCGGCGAATTCACCAGGGAAGTTATTCTACCTCCGAGATGGAATAACTTCCCTGGATGTTTTTTTTTTTTTCTACCTCAGGGCACAGGAGGGGCTGGGGGGGGGGCAGGGTTTATTTCCTGCAGCCCGACCCTGGCCTTAAGAGGCCAGATCGGGTGTCGGGCTGTGGGGAATAAACCTTTTCAGTGGCAGCCGGCATCGTGGCTTTTAAATGGAGCCAAGGTGCCATAGCAACACAACGCCATGGCGCCGCAGCTCCATTTAAAAGCCTGACTGAGATATCCGGGCAGTGCCTGTATGTGATTCTTTCCCACAGAGTTAGACGTGTCCCGTGGGATCAGAATCTCAATGTATGTCTGGCCCAGACCGGACATACAAAGGGGATGTACATGCAGGACAGAATCAGGCCCCAAATATACGAATGATGGCTGAAAAATAGTAAACTGTTTGACCAGGAGAAGAAATTCAATTTAGGAGGAGGACACCTGGAAAAGACACTCTTTTCTTGCCCTTTTCTTGGAGCTTTCCACACATACGGTGGTGTGCAAAAGTCTGGAATCACTTGTGAGTTTTGCGTTTTTCATACTTTCTAACGTTTTTTTTTTTTTTAAATTTTGCATTAGCCCAGCATATTCATCTTTCTACCACATTAAAATGGATACATTTGGCTATTAGAGTTGACTTTTTTGCATTCCTTGCTTCCAAATTTAAATACTATACAGACACTGGGAGATAGCTACTGCAATTTTTGTGGATTCTGTGTCAAAACTGGATCGAGATTATCCAATATGCACACGTTATTTCACTAACCAATCACAGTGCAGCTATAAAAATGTGCTGAATTTTTGAATTTCAAAAGCTCTCTGGATCGACCATGAAGATGACTCGAACCCTGACGTTGGAGGAGCGTGTTCATGTGTCCTTTATGAGTGAGGAAGGATTTTCAAGCCGTCAGCCAGGAAAGTTGGCTGCAGTCAGAGCACTGTTAAGATTGTACAGAAGAAGAAAGAAACGGGTTCAGTGTTGGACAAGCCTCGTTCGGGTCGTCCACGTGCATCAACATCACGCCAGGACCACGCACTACTTGCATTTCACTGACTAATCGCAAGTTGACCCTCTCCTCAGCTACTTCGAGAGTGGTCAGACAAGAGTGAGGTCAGTGTCAGCTCATCAACAGTTCGTCGCCGGTGCCTGCAGTTTGGTCTCCGGGGCTGCAAAGCACGGAATAAGCCACTGATGACTGACATACAAAGGTGCAACCGGATCGTGTGGGCAAGAAAGCACTCAACCTGGTCGACTGAAATGTGGGAAAAGGTGCTATTCAGCGATGAAAGCACCTTCTGCATGTTTGGTAACCTATGTGAGGAGATTTCCTGGAGAGGAATTCAAGCCTGAGTGTCTCAACCTCACTGTGAAGCATCCTTTGAAGGTCATGGTCTGGGGCTGCATGGCTGCCAGTGACATTGGACGTCTTCACATTGTCGATGGAATGGTCAACGGGACCAAGTACATCACCATACTGCAAAAGTGCATGGTGCCATCAGCACACCAGCTGTTTCCTGGACAGTTCCTGTTCCAAGATGACAATGCACCCTGCCATCGCTCCAGACAGGTGATCAGCTGGAAGCAGCGGAACAACATCAAGTCAAAGGACTGGCCTGCCCAGTTTCCAGATCTGAATCCAATCGAGAACCTATGGCACAAGGTGGCCTTGGAAATATCCAAGAGGTATCTGACATCAAAGCATGAGCTGATTGAGTCACTCATTGCAGTTTGGAACCGTGTTGTCACCAATGATCACCTTGTCAGACTGGTTCATTCAATGCCAACAAGGTGCAGTCAGGTGATCAAGAACAAAGGGTGGCCCATCAAATACTGAGCCATCACTGACGCATAAAAACGGACTTTTTCAAGGCCACATACATTAATTTGAAGGAAACCTGACGTGCATCCATAATATTTTAAAACATACTTACAATAATATATCGTTGGCCAACAATGTACATTACACGATTTTCACAGAAAATCTATCAACAGGGCAACTATGGGGAACAAACTCGGAAAATAAGGGCCAAACCAATACTAAAAGTTGTCCCTAATAGCCAAATCTATCACTTATCATGAGATACAAAGAAAAGGCCACTGGGAGGAAAACGAAATTAAGATATAAGGTCACAAAGTTGAAAAAATGTCAAATTTACAAGTGATTCCAGACTTTTGCACACCACTGTAAATCCAATGCAAGCACGTTCCATAGAGTTGGAGCTAGAAAGCTAAATGCATAATTCCTAGTTAACTCAAATGTGATAACGTGAAGGTATAGGAATGATCAGAAGATTACCTTGAAAGGATTACAAAGTGCAACTGGAACAGTAAGGAATAATCAACAATTGCAGATACAGTAGAATCCCTATATAAAAGATTTTATGAACTAAACTATAAATTTTATATTTTATCCTGCTAGCTCCTTAAAGAGGAGCTAGCCACTGTAGCTCCTTAAAGAGGCATAATCTCTAGGTTTGGCTGAAGAGAGTAATTTTATAGCCTTATTTTTGACTAACTGCAATCTTTTATCGAATTACAATAATCAAGCTTAGTTAGAACAAGAGCATGGAATGGAATCTTTATGGCGCCCTTATCTAGGCCAGAATGTAGGGATCCAATGTACCTCAAAGCCAAAAAAGAATTCCACCATCTTTAGGGTGACCATGAAAAAAAGAGTGATCAAGCATTACTCCCAGGGACTAAACAGAATCCCTCAGTGGAATAAGAGTTGGCCATCCTAGGGGAAAAATGTTAAAGAGTTGGAGACTTCCTGCCGAGTCATAATGCTTCAGATTTAGGTGGATTGAGCCTGAAATGCCATATCCCAAGTTGTATGCGATACTGTAATCTAAATGTCATCTGTAAATATGGGCTAAACCCCCACACTCTGTATTAGGGTAGCTAAAGGAGTAGAGAAGACATTAAAAAGGGCTGGGGCTACAATTAAGCCCTTTGACACGCCACTAGATAAGGGATATGGCATTCTCAATGATTACTCTGAAAGACTGAGAAGAGACACATGAAGAAAACCATTTCAGTTATGTACCTCATACTCCCATCACTATGGGGATAGTAGAAGGTAACGATTAACAATATCGAAGGTTGAACTCGTCTTCAGCTGTATAAGGAGAACATCGTATCTTCTTTCCCGGTAGACACAAACTTTGTCTAACATGACTACTGGAGCTGACTTGGTACTATATCCCGTACTGAATCCAGATTACTTGGGATGGAAATAATTTGTAATTTCCAAAAGAGATGAAAGCTGTCTGGCTGTTTACATTCAGTGCCATTGATCTACTCATGTTGGATTTTTGTTTTGCTTCAGCAGAGAGATGTTGCTGCTGAAAACCATTCCTGCCCATGATATTGTAGTTTCTCAAACCCATCTTGGAGTCTCACCCCCCTAGACGGTTTGATCTGCAGGTTGTTTGCAATGAATGTGCATGAGCTAGAGTTAAATGCAAGTCTAGTTTGAGCATATTCATTTTGCATATTGTGAAAACCAAACTAGCTGGGGGATAACTCCAGAACTGGCTTGAGAAACCTTGATGTATTTACACTAATCCAAAATTTGTGAATCCCTTCTGAAATTGTGCCTTCATATCCAACCAATAGCTTTGCAATGCTTGAAAATCACGTGTGATGGCTGCTTAGGTAATTTTCTTTGGGCTTAAAATCACAAGTGGGCTGCATCCCAAGGTCAGGCGGGCTGCATTTTGGCTTGAGTGTCACAGGTTGGATGATCCTGAACTACTTTGGATCCTTTTTTTGCAATCTTTGGAAATAAGACTCCCTCGGTTCACCAAAGAGGATAAAACAGAAATTATTATTCATTCCAGCTTTAGAACTTACTAGGCCCAAAACATAATCGCAACACTGATGTCTTTCTGCAAGGAAAGGATGGCCTTGGCTGGGAGGAAGGGGTCATAATGTGAGGTGATGAAAGAAGGGTGACACTGGAGTAATGTTAGAGAGGCTTTTCTATTAATATGTTGTACTCTGATACTAGGGAGGTCTTTTGAAAGCATCTCCACATCTAAATGCTGGCATTTACACCATTTAGAGGGTGATTTCAGGAAGTCGCCATTTATAAGATCCATACCACGCAGCGATTTCAAGGGGGAATAATGTGAGTGCTGCTTGGCAGGACAAAAATCTTCGTATTCCGCATCTTGCTTTGGGACTATATATAATATAAAAAGTGTCCCCGCTGCTTTTGCAGCAGCTTGGAAGCATGCTTTTAACACAAGGAATTAAATCTTAATCCCTTCTTTTCTTGATTCTATTTTCCCCCTCCAAATTTAGAAAAGCAGAAAATCGTGGCTTTGCTAATTAATTGCAAGGCTTGCACATAAAGGCTTGTAAATGGCCTCATTACACGTGGAGGTTCTCTCACTTACACGTGGAAGCTGCCACGTTGCCGCTGTTCTATTTGAACACTTGCTCCCACTGTACATGTCAAAAAATATTTCTGTATGTCCTTATACCTGTTTTACAATAGGCTTCTTGCTTGACCGAGTCTTCTGTAAAATAAGTAACCGGATAGCCAGACCCGGCGCTCCCCCTTTGCACTTAGTCTCCCCCACCCATTCAACTCCTCTTTCACCCTTTCCCCACAAATTGCACGGACAACCTTCTGTGGTAAGAACTGGTCGCAGCTTTATTTCCAAACAACATACTGAACATTAACAGGAACAATGCTCGAACAAACCCCCAGCGGAGCGATGCGTCACCAGCCATGCAATTAGCAAGGCGACCTCGCCTCCGCTCCAGCCATGGTCACACCACTGGCAACATTCCTAACACCCCTATCTGACTTCACCATATTACTAGCAAAAGTCTTCCAGGGGTAGTCCGGGTCGAGGGCACCCCGCCCCCGTCCCAAGTCGCCTAAGGCTCCAGACCCTGGAAACCTCCGGGATACCACTTCACTACCCCCCCCCCCCGCTGCGACACCCCAATAACAAGCCCCCCACCTCACTGTAAGGATGGATGGATGGGTGGGTGGGCTGCTCGCTCTCCCGACTCGCTGCATGTGCTCCGGCCCCGACCGCGCACGCCGGAGCACATGGCAACTCCTCCTTCTGATTGGCTCCGTTCGCTCCCATACATAGAGTGGAGCCAATCAATTCAAAAGATGCGCGCAGTGTCTTACGCTGCCGCGACTTCAGCCCTCCTCCTTCCTAAAACGCGGGCAGGGGCCCGCGCTGAGCCAGGCACCCGGTTACGCACGGGCGCCGGGACCCTGCACGCGCCCTTATTAACCGGGTAGCCGGACCCGGCGCTCCCCCTTTGTACTTAGCCTCCCCCACCCATTCAACTCCTCTTTCACCCTTTCCCCACAAATTGCACGGAGAACCTTCTGTGGTAAGAACTGGTCGCAGCTTTATTTCCAAACAACATACTGAACATTAACAGTAACAATGCTCGAACAAATCCCCAGCGGAGCGATGCATCACCAGCCATGCAATTAGCAAGGCGACCTCGCCTCCGCTCCAGCCATGGTCACACCACCGGCAACGTTCCTACCACCCCTATCCGACTTTGCCATATTACTAGCAAAAGTCTTCCAGGGGTAGTCTGGGTCGAGGGCACCCCGCCCCCATCCCAAGTCACCTAAGGCTCCGGACCCCGGAAACCTCCGGGATCCCGCCACCGGCACAGGCTCCAAAACCTTACCTGTGCCGCCGCCCCCCCCCCAGCCCGACAGGAAGCTGCGACCAGTGTGCCTCACCCTGAACCACCCTCTCCAACACCTCCTGCCAGTCATTCAGGAGCAAATCCATCCCAACCGGAGAAAGGTGCACACCATCCGCCCTATACAACCCAGCTCAGGCCACCTCGACCCAAGCATGCTGCACGTGATACCCCCCCTGCTCACATACCCACCTCCCGATTTGCCTATTTATCTTAGTCAGTCCCCTGGACCATCTCCTCTGCCCCCAGGACGCCGGCCTCGGAATAATATCGGACCATATTAACACCACACCCACAAACAAACACAGCAGTGCAGCAAAGTCCCTCTTGGCGGCTCTGATCAGTTGCTTGCAGGACCATGCAGCCAGATCATTGCCCCCCAAATGCACCAGAACAATCGCTGGCTGGTTCCTGACACATTGATGATGACGAAGCAAAGGCATCAGCTGAGGCCACCGCAGCCCCCGCTCGCCCAGCCATGAAACAGCCACCACTGCCGGATCCAGTCCAAGATTCCGCCCGATAGGCCGCACTGCCACTCTCTGCCCAGCCCAAAACATGAAGGAGTGCCCCATCATCCAACATCCCCGCGCCGTCATCCCCACATCTGCAACAGAAATTAACATCCTGAACAATAGTCTATCCTCTGGAACCTTTCCCTCCCCCTGGAAGCACGCTCTCATTCGCCCACTTCTTAAGAAACCTTCTCTTGACCCTCTTGACCCTAACAACTACCGCCCAGTCTCCAACCTTCCCTTTCTGTCTAAACTTCTTGAGAAGGTTGTCTTTGCCCAACTATCTCATCACCTCGACTCCACCAACTTCCTTCACCCCCGTCAATCCGGTTTCCGTCCTGGGCACAGTGTTGAGACTATTCTTCTTTCCTTCACTAACGCCCTGCATGTAGCCCACGACCGTGGTGAAATTTCGGTGGCGGTGGCCCTTGATCTTTCTGCTGCATTCGACCTTGTAGATCACTCCCTTCTTCTCTCCCGACTGCATGATGCTGGCATCTGTAGCACTGTTTTCCGGTGGTTCCACTCCTTCCTTTCCTCTCGTTCTGGTGCTGTTCTATCCTCCTCCCCTTCTTGCCCCTCCTCTGATTCCTTTCCCCTCCCCTGTGGGGTCCCCCAGGGTTCTGTGCTGGCTCCCCTCCTCTTCAATCTCTTCCTGACTCCTCTTACACTCATTATCCAACAATCTGGTATCTCAGCTTTTTACTACGCAGACGACATCCTCCTTCTTTACCACACTTCCCCAGCTTGTCCCGATCTCGCTCCCCTCAACTCCTGCCTGGCCACTATCTCCGATTGGATGACCCATAACTGTTTGCATCTCAACCTCTCAAAAACCACAGCTATCTGGTTCCCCTATGGTCACCAGCCCCCCTCAGTCGCCCCCTCGTTCCCTGCCACTCCTATCTCTTTGGTCTCCACCTTTTGATATCTTGGGGTAATTTTTGACTCAGATCTCTCTTTCTCTGCCCATGTTTCTCACGTTTCCAAAACCTCCTTTTTCTATCTCAGGCAGATTCGCGCCATTCGCCCCTTCCTCTCACCCTCTGCTCTTGCCACCTTGCTGCTGGCCCTTGTCATCTCCCGTATTGATTTCACTAACACTGTTCTTTCTGGCCTCTCTAAGCTCCAACTCTCTCGTCTTCAATGAATCCAGAACACCGCTGCCCGTCTCGTGTCCTCTTCCTCCCACAGAGACCATGTCACGCCCCTCCTCTTCCGTCTGCACTGGCTTCCCGTTTCTTTCCGTATCCAATTCAAGCTTCTCACGCTCATCCACAAAGTTCTTCACACCACCACACCACAGTACCTAGCCGACCTCATTCACTTTCACACCCCCCGGCACACCCCTCGCTCTTTCCACCTCAACCGCCTCACACCACCCCCCTCACTTGCTCACCTCCAATCCACCCGCTTCTCTGCCTTTTTCTTTATAGGTCCGGCTCTCTGGAACTCCCTTCCCTCTACTCTCCGTCTGGAGCCCCACCACCCTACCTTTAAACACGCCCTGAAAACCCACCTATTTTCCCTTGCCTTCAACCCCTCTCCCTCCTAGCCTTCTCCTCTTCCTCTGCTGACCCTTCTCTCTTGTCTATGCCTCTCCACTTTTTATTAAGTTGTAATTTTCCTTTCTCTTTCCGGCCTTGTGCCTACTGTAATGAAGAATTAATCTTTTTTGTAAACCGCTCTGCTTACCAATGAAGGGCGGTCAATCAAGTTAATAAACATAAACATAAACATCATTAATATCCCCCTCCCAACCCTAGACAGGCGTTTCATAGTCGAAAATATCCCCTAAAAGCTTTCGACCGCCATCTGCCAATACTCTGGACCTGCTCCCCTGACAAACCCACAGCTGCGGCGCTGGTCGCCGCCCCGATGCGAAAAGAGTGAGCGGGAAACAGTCGCGGATCTTCCCCAATCCGACGCAATACCATGCGCAACACCGCAGTCACCTGAAATCGTGTCACCGCACGGGTATCCTCATGCACAAAAAGCCCCTCTCCGCCCTTACGGCACACACCCAAGTAATCCTCCATGGCGGTCACTGGGCATGTAATCCCCCCAGTCCCTTTGAGCACCACCCACAATCCTTTCCCTTTCTGGTCCGTTTTGGATTTCGCTAGCAACACGCGTATGAGTTCCTGCTCACTCCACACGTGCTGTAGGCGCAAACAATTACCCAAACCCACTTTCACCGAATCGACTGCCAATTTGCCAACCCTAAAGGCCCCAAGGAATGCCAAACAGAAGACCGCACGAAATAGAACGGCCTCATATGGCGACACCGCCACTCCCGGCAGCCCGTGGCACAGCCATCATAGCAAATCGTGCGTAATCGGCAGTCGCTGGTCACGCGGCCGTGGCGGTGAACGCTCCCACCCCTGCAGTAACCGCCGTGCCAGGCGCACGTGTCCCAAGACTCCCCAACCCACAGCCCTGGCAAAAAATTCGAACCTCACCAGATGACTCCTCACGGCCGATCTCGCCACTCCTTGCCCCTTCGCCCACCCGACATACTCCCCCAGCAGATACTCCAGCACCTCCCCACCCACCCATCCATTACCGTACAAATATTCCAGCACACGCTCACACCCATGCCGGTAAGCCTCCCACGTGCGCTCCACTACCGAATTCTTTAATAGGTTCCTCATCTCAGCAGGCCACCACTCCACAAGCTCCAAGGGACCCCGAGCCCGTCCTTGTCCGCCTCCGGTGCCAACTGCCGAAACCGCTCCCACTGCAAACGGGAAAGAGCATCCGCAATTTCATTAGTAATCCCCGGTATATGTCGCGCCTTTAAATCAACATTCATACGCAAGCATGCTAGTATGATTTGACGCATTAAAGACGCTACCTTACTACAACATGGAGAGTAACGATTAACAACTGCCACTACCGCCTCATTATCGCACCACCAAACCACCTTGTGGTTGGCCAATTTGTCCGGCCATAACTCCAGCGCCACCAATATGGGAAAGAGCTCTAAGAAGGTGATATTACTTAACAACCCCTCATCCCGCCACGCCTGCGGCCATTTGTCAGCGCACCATGCCCCGCTGAAGTATATTCCCAGACCGACACCTCCAGCCGCGTCTGTGTACAGCTGCAAATCCTCACTGGAGATCTCCGCCTCTCGCAATACAGAAGTGCCGTTGAAGTCCCGCAAAAAGGCATCCCAAATCCACAAGTCCTCCCGCATCACTTTAGAGACTCGTATGCGGTGATGAGGCATGCGCACCCCTGCCATCGACGCTGCCAACCGCCGAATGAACACCCTCCCCATTGGAATAACCTTACAGGCAAAATTCAGCGATCCTGTTAGCGCCTGCATCTCCCTCAAGGTCAACTTAGCAGAGGCCAAGATATTAGCCACCAGCACCCTCAATTTCTCTACCTTTTCAGATGGCAACCTCGCCACCAAGCTCTGCGTATCCAACTCAACTCCCAAAAAGATGAGATTTGTCGTCAGGCCCACCGTCTTACTCTCTGCTAATGGCACCCCCAACTCGCTAGCTAGACCGACAAAACCTTCCAACAGAGCGCTACAACGTGCCGACCCAGCTTCGCCGACAAATAAGAAATCATCAAGATAATGCACTACCTCCGAGCTCCCCACCCTCTGCACCACCACCCAGTGCAAGAAAGTGCTAAATTTTTCGAAGTAGGCGCACGACACCACACACCCCATCGGCATACACTTATCAAAATAAAACTCCCCCTCAAATTGGAAACACAACAACCTGAAGGCAGACGGATGAACTGGCAGCAAGCGAAATGCCGATTCGATATCCACTTTCGCCATCAAGGCGCCCTGCCCAGCCTTCCTAACTAATTCCACCACCCTGTCGAAAGAGGCGTAACAAACCGTACACAACTCACGCGGGATAAAATCATTCACGGATGCTCCCACAGGACAAGACAAATTGTGGATCAACCGAAACTTCCCTGGTTCCTTCTTAGGAATAATTCCTAACGGAGACACCACAAAATTCTGAAAAGGAGGATGGCAGAAAGGACCCGCTATCCTGCCCAACCGCAACTCCACCGCTAACTTCTCCCAAGCTATCAACACCCAGTGCTGCACACTTGGGGAATTCCGTGCTGTTGAACCAGCCACAACGCCATGAACCGGAACAACAAAACCAAACTGAAATCCCAACTGCAAAATTAACCTATCCCTTTTTCTTGGATAACAGCGAAGCCACCTACACCACAGCGGTACCCGTATCGGAGAAGGGGCCAACTCCCATAGCACCCGCTTACTTGGGCCCTGGCACCGGCGGAGCCATGGACCCTTTTTTAACACATTTTGCTGCCGAATGGGGACCACCACAGACCGAGCACACGTGACGGAATTTACAGTCCGGGAAGGGACACATGGATCTATTAAACCTCCAGCACACGTCACCACCTCCACTGGGGACTGGTCTTGTCTGCACTGGGGAGACTCCACCGCGAAAGGAACGACCCATCCCTGCCGCAACCCTCGTTCCCACCTTTCCCCCATCCCCCCCTCCTGCCCCACCCTTGACCGACATCTGAGTTAACCAAAGGTTAATGTCTTGTGTACCCCAAGAAAACAACTTGTTCTCCTCCATATTATCTCTTATTATTATCCATATTTTCGTCATAATTAAGCCACAACCATCCCTCGTGTACTTGTGACGCTTCCAGAATCAAATCCGCGTAGCACAACAACATCCCATATTGCTCAGGAAAATGCTGACCCCACACGCTCGCCAACCGCAAAAACAATCTTACCCAATTGACCACATTCCGCGAGACCTTCCGAAGCCGACCGGCCTTCTCGTCCTCTTTATGCTTTTTCTTACTATCTCCCGAACGCTTCCTCCCTTCTAGCAAACAAAAAATATCAATATACTTCCTCTTCCGAATCTTCCGCCTCAACTTCTTAGGGACCCCCTCCCATAATTCCGATAAGGCCGCCAAAGAAGAAGAGCTGGCACCTGCTTGACTACCGACAGACCCTCGCCCCGAAGCCACCCCCCGCGCCCCGAACTCGCCCCCCGATGACTCCGATTCCGAAGACGAGGAGGACGACGCGGAACTATACCGATGTCGACACGTGTGCTTCGTTTTTCTGCGCGCCTTTCCCAACCACTCAGCCCGCGACCCACGCCCATCAAACTCGCCTCCTCCGCCAACAGTAACTCACCCGTCCTGTCTTCATCTGCTCTCCCATCTGATGAGAGCATTACTCCAACTCGAGTACCCTCCACTCGTTGCTGATCATCAGCTCCTTGTGCCCGGTCGCCATCCATCGACGATACCCCAGCAATGGTGGCTCTCAAATCCGTGGTCCTCACACCAACCGACGCCCCTGCAGATGGCACACCTCCAGGAGCAGAAAGATAGGGAACCTGCGGAGACAAAAATGGGAAACCCAAGGAAGGGAAACCTGGAGCCCAAGTCGGTTGCCATGCTCCCGCCAATTCCGACCTTAAATGGGCTACTCCGTTCATTAATTTATAGACTTCTATCATATCTCCCCTCAGCCGTCTCTTTTCCAGGTTAAAGAACCCTAACCTTTTTTAGCCTTTCTTCATAGGAGTATCCTTCCATCCCCTTTACCATTTTAGTGGCTCTTCTCTGAACCTTTTCTAATAATGCTATATCCTTTTTAAGATATGGCGACCAGAATTGCACACAATATTCAAGGTGCGGTCTCACCATGGAACGATATAGAGGCATTATAATATCTTTTGTTTTATTTTCCATTCCTTTCCTTATGATACCTAGCATTCTATTTGCTCTCTTGGCCGCCGCTGCACACTGGGCCAAGGGTTTTAACATGTTATCCACAATGACGCCTAAATCTTTTTCCTGGGTTGTGGTTCCTAAAGTGGAACCTTGCATCGTGTAGCCATAGTTTGGGGGGTTCTTCCCTAGTTGCATAACCTTGCACTTGTCCACATTAAATTTTATCTGCCATTTTGATGCCCAGTCTTCCAATTTATCAAGATCCTCTTGCAATTTTCCACAATCCTCTTGAGTTTTAACAACTTTAAATAGTTTTGTGTCATCTGCAAATTTGATAACCTCACTCGTTATTCCACTTTCCAGGTAATTTATGAATATGTCAAAAAGCAGCGGACCCAGCACAGATCCCTGGGGTACACCACTATTCGCCTTTCTTCATTGGGAAAATTGGCCATTTATCCCAAACCTCTGCTTTCTATCTTTTAACCAGTTCCTGATCCACAGTAGTACACTGCCTCCTATCCCATGACTCTTTAGTTTTGCCAAATGTCTGTGATGAGGGACCTTGTCAAAGGCTTTCTGAAAGTCCAGATACACTATATCAACCGACTCACCTTTGTCCACCTGTTTATTCACACCTTCAAAAAAACATAACAGATTAGTAAGACAAGATCTTCCTTGTCTAAAGCCATGTTGGCTGTCTCCCATTAGGCCATGACTATCTACATGCTGAGTAATTTTATTCTTTATGATGGTTTCTACCATTTTTCCTGGTACTGACGTCAGGCTCACCGGTCTGTAGTTTCCTGGATCACCCCTGGAACCCTTTTTAAAAATTGGTGTTACATTGGCAATCCTCCAATCTTCAGGTA
Source organism: Ichthyophis bannanicus (assembly GCA_033557465.1). Lineage (NCBI taxonomy): Eukaryota > Metazoa > Chordata > Amphibia > Gymnophiona > Ichthyophiidae > Ichthyophis > Ichthyophis bannanicus. The sequence continues at coordinate 306,501,031 of CM066041.1, forward strand.
TTAGAGATGATTTTAATGATAGTTCATAGATTACTGATAGCAGGTCTGCAATCTCATATTTCAGTTCTTTCAACACCCTTGGATGTATACCATCCGGCCCAGGTGATTTGCTACTCTTCAGTTTATCTAATAGTTGTGAGACATCTTCCCGATGTATCGATATTTCCTTCAATTCTTCCGCACCTTTAAATACCACTTCAGTCATGGATAGCATCCCTACATCTTCCTCAGTAAAGACCGAAGCAAAGAATTCATTCAGTGTCTCCGCTATCGCCTTGTCACCTCTTAGTGCCCCTTTAATTCCTCTATCATCTAATGGACCAACTGACTCTCTCACAGGTTGTTTGCTGTGAATGTACTTGAAAAAAATCTTTATTTCGCATTTTTGCTTCTGCAGCAAGCTTCTTCTCAAATTCTCCCTTTGCCTGTTTTATCAATGCCTTGCATTTGACTTGCCAGTGCTTGTGCTGTTTCCAGGTTTCGTCGTTTGGCTCTTTTTTCCATTTCCTGAAAGATGCTTTTTTGGCAACAACAGCCTCTCTGACCTCACCTTTAAACCATGCTGGCAGTTTTTTGGGCTTCCTTCCTCTTTTCTTAAAGCGTGGAATAAACCTGGCTTGGGTTTCCAAGATAGTATTTTTCAACACCACCCAAGCTTGATGTAAGTCTTTAACCTTTGCAACTGCTCCTTTTAGTTTTTTCTTAACTGTTTTTTCCTCATTTTTGAAAGTTAAAAGGTAGTACTGTGGATTTCCTTACTATCCCTCCTCCACTAATTAAATCAAAGGCGATCATACTATGATCACTATTGCCAAGTGGCCCCAACACCCTTATCTCTTGCACTAGATCTGGTGTTCCACTAAGGACTAGGTCTAATATGGCTTCCCCTCTGGTCGGTTCATGAACCAGCTGCTCCAAGAAGCAGTCATTTATTTCATCTAGGAACTTTATCTCCCTAGCATGACCTGAAGTGACACTGACCCAGTCGATACCGGGGTAATTGAAATCACCCATTATTATTACTGCGCTGTAACTTTTGTTAGCTTCCTTGATTTCTTTGAGCATTTCATCATCCATTTGGTCATTCTGGCCAGGTGCTCGATAGTACACCCCCACTGCCATCGCCTTCCCCCTTTTATATGGAATTTCAATCCATAGAGATTCTACAGCAGATTTTGTTTCCTGCAAAACTTTAATCCTTTCTGAGTCAAGGCCCTCTCTAACATAGAGAGCAACCCCTCCACCAATTTGATCAGCTCTATCATTACGATATAGTTTGTACCCAGGTATCACAGTGTCCCACTGGTTGTCCTCCTTCCACCATGTCTCTGATATTCCAATCATATCTAACCTCTCGTTTAGTGCTATATATTCTAACTCTCCTAACACCTAAATCTTTTTCCTGGTGGTGGTTTCTAAGGTGATACCTTGCATCGTGTAACCAAATTTTTGGTTATTCTTTCCTAAGTGCATAACTTTGCACTTGTCCACATTAAATTTAATCTGCCATTTGGATGTCCAGTCTTCCAATTTATCAAGGTCCTCTTGCAATTATTCACATTCCTCTTGTGTTTTAACAACTTTGAATAATTTTGTGTCATCTGCAAATTTGATCACCTCACTCGTTTATTCCCATTTCCAGATTATTTACGAATATGTTAAAAAGCAGCAGACCCAGCACAGATACCTGGGATACTCCACTATTTACCTTTCTCCATTGAGAAAATTGGCCATTTAGCCCTACTCTGTGCTTTCTTTCTTTTAACCAGTTCCTGATCCACAGTACTGCACTACTAATACTACTGAACAATTTGTATACAAAACATATGCAGCATTGCACGCACACATGTAAAAGATGGTTCCTTCTCATCAGAGCTTACAATCTAGTCAAAGACAGATTACACAGTAGCTGTAGTCATGGCATACAGCTAAGCGGAATGGTAAGGGAACACAAAGGAGATCAGGTGAGTCAAGATCCGAAAGAGGCAGCAAAGAAGTGAGTTTTCAGCCTGGATATGAAAAGGGTCAGAGAAGACGCCTGACGTACAGACTCAGGTAGTTTGTTCCAGGCATAAGGAGCAGCAAGGTGAAAGGAGCGATGTCTGGAGTTGGCAGTAGAAGAGAAGAGCACAGATAGAAGCAATTTACCAGAAGAGCAGGGTTCCCGAGGAGGGGTGTAGGGAGAGATAAGAGAGGAAAGGTAGTGAGGTGCTGCAGTGTGAACACACTTACAGGTCAGCAGGAGAAGTTTGAACTAAATGCGGAAATGGATAGGGAGCCAATGAAGTGACTTGAGAAGAGGGGTAATATGAGCATGACGAGGCTGGTTCGAGATTAGTTGCGCAGCAGAGTGTTGAACAGATTGGAGGAGAGAGATGATTCAGAGGGACACCAGCAAGGTATAGGCTGCAATAATCTAGTCACGAGATGACTAAGGAATGGATAAGTGTCTTAATAGTGTTTTCAGAAAGGAAGGGATGCATTTTATTATAGAGAAAGAAACAGCAAGTTTTAGCTATCAGTTGTATGTGTGTGGAGAAGGAGAGAGAGGAGTCAAAGACGACCCCATGGTTGCGAGCTGAGGGAACAGGGTGGAGTTGGGTTATCCACAGAGACTGAGAAATGTGAAAGGGAAGAGGAGGGTTTAGGGGGAAAAATAGGCTGCTCAATTTTTGCTATGTTCAATTTCAAGTGGCGGTGAGACATCCAAGCAGCAATGTCAGAAAGGCAGGCAGAGATCCGGGCCTGGATTACCGGAAAGATTTCAGGTGTAGAAAGGTAGATCTGGGAGTCACCAGCATAAAGATGTTACTGAAAGCCATAGAAAGAGATGAGTGCACCAAGGGACTGGGCATATAGAGAGAAAAGGATTGGACCCAAGACAGATCCTTGGGGTACACAATCTGAGAGCAGGATAGCAGTAGAGGAGGATCCACCAGAATAAACACTGAAAGAGCGATGGGAGAGATAAGAAGGATAGCACAGAGCCCTTAAAACCAAGCAAGGACAAGGTATCAAAGAGAAGGTTGTGGACAACAGTGTCAAAAGCAGCAGAAAGGTCAAGAAGGATGAGGATAAAGGCCCTTGGATTTTGCCAGGAATAGGTCACTGGAGACTTTGGCAAGAGCCATTTCTGTAGAATGTAAAGGACGAAAGCCATATTGTAGAGGATCCAGAAGGGCTTGAGAGGAGAGAAAGTCAAGGCAACAGCGGTGAATCACACATTCAAGTAGTTTAGAAACAAAGGAAAGGAGGGAGATGGGTCGATAGTGAGAAGGAAGGTGGGGTCTAGTGAGGGTTTCTTGAGGAGAGGAGTGACCACAGTATGCTTGAAGGCTGCAGGGAAAGTTGCAGTGGAGAGCGATAGGTTGAGAAAAGAGAGATGGAAAGGACTACAGTGGAGGAGATGGAGCTAAGGAGATGGGTGGGAATAATTTTGCTAAGTCTCTCCTGCGGACCTTGTCAAAGGCTTTCTGAAAATTCAGATACACTGTCAACTGGCTCACCTTTGTCTACTTGTTTGTTCACACTTTAAAAAAATTATAATGGATTAGTAAGGAAAGACTTTCCTTCGCTAAATTCATATTGGCTTTCTCTCATTAAACCATGAATATCTACATATTCAGTAATTTTATTCTCTAACGGTTTCTACCATTTTGCCCAGTACTGACGTCAGGCTCACTGGTCTGTAGTTTCCCAGATCACCCAGCAACCCTTTTTTAAAAATTAGGGTTACATTGGCCATTCTCCAATACTCCGGTACTACTGAAGATTTTAATGATAGTTCACAGATTACTAATAGGTCTACAATCTCATATTTCAATTCTTTCAACATCCTCGGATGTATACCAACCGGTCCAGGTTATTGCTACTCTTCAGTTTATCAAATAGTTGTAATACATCTTCCCAGTTTATCGATTTATTTATTTCAATTCTTCCAATACATCACCTTTGTATACCATTTCAGGCACGGGTTATTTCCCTACATCTTCTTCAGTAAAGACCGAAGCAAAAAATTCATTCACTATGACCTTGTCCTCACTTTTTTTTTTTTTTTTGTGCCATCAAGTCAGTGTTGACTTATAGAGACCCAGCTACCTCTGGGTTTTCTTGGCAATGTATCACCGGAAGTAGATTGCCAGCCTTTTCTTCTGAGGCAGTGTCCTTACTTAGCACCCTTTTTATCCCTGTATCATTCAGTGGGTCCAACTGACTCTCACAGGTTTATTGCTACAAATGTACTTAAAAAAATTTATTATGCATTTTTTCTTCCACAGCAAACTTTTTTTTCAAATTCTCTTTGCCTGCCTTATCAATGCCTTGCATCTAACTTGCCAATACTTAGTTTTCAGGGTTTTTTTTGTCATTTGGCTCCTTTTTACATTTCCTGAAAGATGCTTTTTGGGCAGCAGCCTCTCTGACCTCACCTTTAAACCATGGTGGCAGTTTTGAGTAATGTGTGTCCTCAAATCTATTTATTTATTTAACAAGTTTTTTATACCGCCTTTTCCTTCAATCAAAGCGGTCACAAGAAATACAAGGTATAAACAAGGGAAACATAAACAGTATAGACATGACAACATATGGTAATGTAGGAAAAATAACAAGGGTAAACGATATAGTGGATTATTTATAAGATATATACAATAGATGATATCTTAGTCATTTGTTGATCCATAGTGCTCAGTGAAAAGTAAAGTTTTTAATAGCTTACGAAAGTCAGTTAAAACATCAATTGCACGTAAATCAGGAGGGAGAGCGTTCCAAATCAAAGGGGCAGCCAAAGAAATTGCTCTTTGTGATGTACATTTGCATGATTTAGCAAAGTTTCTTGGGGTATTGAGGGTGTTTGAGGTGGATAATCTTCTGGGTCTGTTGCTGGTATCACAGGATAGGAGGGCATGGAGGCTGGTTGCAGAACTGTTGTGCTTTATTTTGAAGATGTTTATGATTAACTTATACTTTATACGAAGGGTTATCGGGAGCCAGTGGAGATCTTTAAGAATGGGGGTAATGTGGTCATGATTTGTGGAACCGTTAATTATTCTGGCTGCTATATTCTGCGCCATTTGAAGAGGTTTGAGAGCATGTTTAGACAGCCCATTGTAGATAGGGTTGCAAAAATCCAGAATGGGGGTAATAAGCGCCTGGCAGACTGTACGAAAGTGTTCATCAGAGATAAGAGGCTTGAGGCGTCTAATTATTTTCATTCGGTAATAAGCACTTTTAACAGTTTTCTTTGTGAGATCGTAGGTCCAGCTTCTTATTGAGGGTTACCCCGAGGTATCTTACTTCATCCTTAATTGGAATCTCAGAACTGTTGCATGTGATGTATGGTGGTGGATTAAAGTTGGTGTTTCTAGTGACAATAAGTGCTTCAGTCTTATTTAAGTTTATTGCAAGGTTGTTATTTGAGAGCCAAGTGGAAATGCTGGTAATGCAGTTTGAGATCTTGTTGTAGTTTGGGCAGTTGATATCAATCGGAGTGTAGATCATAATATCATCTGCATAAATCGTGTAGTCTATATGATGATTCGATATTATGTGACATATTGGTTGGATAAAGAGGTTAAAAAGAAGTGATGAGAGTGCAGATCCCTGCGGTACGCCTTGTTTGATAACTGTATGATGTGAAGTGTTTAGGCCGACTTTAACTTGGAACTGTCTACCAATTAGGTAGGACTCAAACCAGTTTAGGACGGTGCCAGTTAGACCGATGCTCTTTAGTCTGGTTAATAGTATTGAATGGTCCACTGAATCAAAGGCCGCTGAGATATCTAAGAAAATCATTAAGGTTCCTCTATTATAGTTGTCTATGGTTTGAGTGATATCATTAAATAAATAAAGTAGTAGCGTCTCAACTCCATGGTTCGGGCGGAAGCCATGCTGATGTATGTCAAGTGGTGCATGCTCATCAATATGGTCTTGGAGCTGTAGTTGTACTACCTTCTCAATAATTTTTGCCAGGAGTGGTAAGCTGGAAATTGGTCTATATGCAGCTGGATTGTTTTTTTCCAGGTTGGTTTTCTTAAGGATAGGCCTTATTGTGGCTAATTTCAGCTGTTCTGGCATGATTCCTTGATTTAGGGAGTTGTTTACGAGGTGGTGTAAAAAATTAATGAAGTTTGACTTAGTAGCTTTGACCCAAGGTACTGGGCAAGGATCTGTGGGTGCGGTACTTGTGTTAAGTGCAGCAATGATGTCTGAAAGCTGTTTAGTTGAGGGAATATGAAACTTGTTCCAAATTGTACTTGGTAAAATAAGATTGTTTTTTTCAGATTGTTTTAAAGGTGGAGTTTGTCCTATTTTTTCTCGAAGATAATCCGCAAACACTTGAGGATTGATCAGGATGTCTTTATCAGAACAAGGTTCATTAACTAGGTATTTTACTATCTCAAAAAGTTCTCTAGGTTTGTTATAAGCTTTCTGGATAGTGTTTGTGTGGTGTTCTTTTTTTGATTTGTTGATGAGATCATTATAATTCTTTTGCTGAACTAAATATAAATCCTGAGAGGTGGTAGATTTGGATCGTCTCCATTGGTGCTCTAACTTCCTTAATTCTCTCTTAGCATCGCGTATGTTATTTGAATACCATGGTGCGTGATGTTTCCTTTTGAACTTTTTTGAGTCTGTTATAGCCTTGGCTGCAGTGCTGATGGTGTCATACCAATTGTTTACTTGTTTGTGCAAATCAGGTTCAGCTGAGTTAAGGTGAGGTATTGTGTCTAGTAAGAATTGATCTCTATTGAAGGCTTTGAACCTTCTTGGGGTAAAGGTAGTAGCTTTTATTTTATCGAGCTTGTCAAACGTGCTTTTGAATTCTATTTTAATTCTATGGTGATCTGACCATGGAACTGGGGTAATTATGGGTGATGAGAAGTTGCCATTATTTATGATGTGGTTGGGGGCAAAGATGAGATCTGGCATGGATCCGTATTTGTGTGTGGGAGCGTTTATTAATTGGGTATATTGTAAGGAGTCCATGGCTTGCAAGAAGGTTTCCTTATCTATATTGGAAGAGGAGTTGAGGTTGAAATCTCCTAGTAAAATTAGAGGTGTATGGTGAGAGTTGATTGCACAGACGGTTTCTAAAATGGAGGTTAGCTGTTCAGCTGGGGCATGAGGTGCTCTATATAGTAGGCTGATGGCTAGGTGTTTGTTACCCACTGTGATAGTGCTGGATTCGTCAGAGGAATTAGAGGCTATAATTTGTAGATGTAAAGATTTCTTTGCGATGATCAAAACTCCGCCTCCTCTTCTCTGAGTGCGAGGGTTGTTAAAGGCAGAATATGAAGGTGGAACCAGTTGGTTGAGGAGGACGCTGTCAGTGGGAGTTAGCCAGGATTCAGTGATACATAGGATATCTGGCTGTTGGTCATTGATATGGTCTCTGATTGTTTGAATTTTGTTTCTTACTGACCTTGTGTTCATTAGTTCGATAGAAATTGTATTTGGAGTATAATACCTCTTGTGAAGAATCTTTGGATTTGTTTGATGTTGTTGAGTAAAGTCGTTGTATTTGTATTTTGATGTTATAAGTGAACTTAGTGAGTTGAGGAGTATGTGGTATATTGGCATGAGAGTAGGTAACCAAATATAAATGGGTTGTAGAAAAGGATATTCACCTTGAGGAATGTAATGTTGAGTAGGAAGAAGAAAGACAGGATGGTAGGCTGGAGTAGCCATAGTAGTTAAGCATAAAAGGAATAAATCTTTAGCAATTAATGTCTGTGTGTGCTAGCTTAGAAGGCTATCTACAGTAGGATGAGTAATAAAAACATAACCAATTATTAAGAGAAGGCAATACGAATTAAGTTACTTCATGTGCAAAACATGTGTGAATTCTCTGCTAGAGCAAAGTCCGCTGTATAGGAGAGTTCTAATTAGTAACTTTACTCACTTTATCAGCTTCGGTTATTTCCGGTCTGATAGCATATCCTCCTTTCGTGCCCCTCCTAAGGGCCACGCCAAAGGGCCCTCTTGCGAGGCCCTCAGGCGCGGGCCCGCAAGGCGTGGGCGCGCCTCAGTAGTGGCGGTTTTTTCACTGTTAAGCAGGGCTCTGATTGGCAGCCTGGATTCTGATGTGTAAAACACTTCAAAGCCAAACAGCTGATGCTCTCCGGTTTTCTCCAATCTCACTTGCAAGCCTCAGTAGTTTCCAAGGTTTTTTTTGTCATTTGGCTCCTTTTTACATTTCCTGAAAGATGCTTTTTGGGCAGCAGCCTCTCTGACCTCACCTTTAAACCATGGTGGCAGTTTTGAGTAATGTGTGTCCTCAAATCTATACTGACTCCTAGGTTTTTGTGGCAGTGTGAGGGGTAGTATATTGCCAAGCCTTTCTACCAAGGCAATGGAGGGTGAAGTGATTTTTCCAAGGCCGCAAATGTGACTTGAACTGTGGTCTGTTCCCTACAGAGCCAGTGCTCTAATCATTCGGCTACAAGGGGAACTGAGCATGTCCTTGTCTGGACGTCTTAATTCTGATCTCTATGACCTGTATAAAATGGACCTTTACAGTACATTAAAGAAAATTAAAGCAGGAAAGTCTTTATTGGTAAGTCTCCTGGATTGGTCAGCTCCTCAGTGTTTCTTTATGGAGTAGTAAAGTAGCCTAGAGTTTAGGGCAGCATACTGAGAACCAGGGAAGCTAATGCTGCTTGTGACCTTATGCAAGTTGCTTCACCTTTCATTGCCACGGGTAGACTGTAAGGCATCTGGGGCAGGGAAATACCTATGGTATTTGAATTGGAATAGTTTTGCGCTCAAGTTTGGAAAGGCGAGCAATAAGAATGTGTTTTGGTAGTTTCATCCTCCATAGTTTGCAACCTGGAATGCTCAATTCAACATATCGAATTTTGAGCTGGACACTCTCAAAAGAAGACAATCAAATGTTCTCCACAACTCAAGGCTTGCTCTTTTCTGTAAGCAAACATTCCCAGCTTCTGTAGAACCTACTGGGGAATTCTCTGGGAACAAGCAGGAAGAAAGTCCTCGCATATGTGTGATGTCTGCACCGACGGAGCCCTCGCAAAAGCATCCCCCCAGCTTTCAAAGAAAGCCTTTGGAAGATGCCACCACACATGCGTGATCCCCTTCCCATCCAAGGGTGCTATCTTGCTCAGTCTCCTTTTTTCCACAGAGCCCTTCAGATGTTGTCTGGCTTGTCCCTTTAAAAAGTTCATTTTTCTCTCTTCGAGTTTCATACTCACCTCTGGTATTCTTCCCGCCTACCAACCTCGGTGCCTTGGCTTTGGGTTTGGGTTTGTTTTGTTTTTTGTAGTCTTTCATTTTTTCTGGTGTCTTCATGCCTTTTTTCTCCTGCTGGCAGCACGGAGAGTCTTTGACCTTGCAGAGGTATTATTTTCCCACATGGTTACCACTGGCTTTAAGAAGTGTGATCAGTGCTCTAAAATGATGTCTTTGACCGACACACATGGCTGCTGTCTCCGCTGCCTTGGGACAGACCATGACCCGGCAGCCTGCAGTCTCTGTAAGAGGATGTCCAGCAAGGCCCTCAAGAGCCGCCAGCAGCAGCATGATAAGTTCTCCCCCGAGTCCTCGATGCCTCTGAAGGCCAGGGCCTTGTCTGAGGCCCCGACATCTCGGGTAGAGCCCTCTGAACCCGAGCCTCCTCGTGGGTCCTCAGAAAGGGGGTCTCCTTTGAGGGAACCCAGGAAGAAGAAATCCTTGAAGGCGGCATCCTTGGATGGTTCTGACTGGCTGGGGGCTCCCCGGGCCCAGTCCCGATCCCGCAGTCTGAGATGTTCGTCCGAGGCGTCAGAGAAGGAGCGGCCTGCGAAGGTCCCCTGGAAGGATCCGACTGCGAACCATCCTTATCTAGGATTCCCCTTCGGGGGAGCCAGTGTCAGGCTAGAGTCCCTCGGTGCCTGCGCCAAAGGCTGCAGAGCCTTCTGGTCTGGAGTCCAGAATGGCAACTCTGGAGCACAGTTTGTCTGCCTTCATAGACCAGCAGCGGGCGCTGTTGTCCGGCATGACCAGTTCATCTGCCCCGACCACTAGGCCCTTGATGTCTGAGACGTACCCGGAGGCCAAGCCGATCCTCGAAGTCCTTTGTCCTCGATCCTCGGCTGAAGTTGCGTTCCGAGTCCCACTTGATAGGACCGTGGTCATCCCCAAGTTTGCTAGGTACCGGCCGCAGGGCATCGGGAGCCTTGAGGCCCATGGAGCAGTCCTCCTATGAGTCCTCGACGGACTACTCCAAGTGGGAGATGGAGGACAAGGAGTCCCCCGATACCAGTCAACACCGCAATGTACCTTCTGACTCTCCTGCCTCAGAGCCTCAACGTCTGTCCCTGCCCGAGGACATGGGCTTCCTGGATTTTGTCAGACATGTCTAAGGCCCTGGCATTCCTGACAGAGTCAGAGGAGGACCCTCGGGGGATGAGTTGGAAATCCTCCAGTATGAGGCCTCTCTGCGGGAATCACTCACATTGCCCATCCCTCCCATCTTGGAATGGCTCATGCTCTGAATGTGGGAGACACCGGCTTTGGTGCCGGTGGTGAGCAAATGGCTCGACTCGACGTATTGAGTCCGCCAGAGCCCGGGCTTCCAAATGTCTCACAGCTGCTGCACAATTCCATAGTGATGGAGTCGGCCATGCGTTGGCTGAAAAGCCAAAAGATGCACTTCTGGGTGCCCCCCCCGGCAGGGAGGCCCGCACCTTGGATGCTCTTGGCAGAAAGTGCTACCAGGACTCAATGCTCATCTGTCGCATCCAGGCCTACCAACTGTATATGGCAATGTACCTGAAAGACCTGGCGAAGGAACTCGTTGGGTTCTCCGCTGGTCTTTCTGAGGAACCTTTGCAGCAGTTTAAGAATCTGGCTAAAGCAGTCCATGGATGCTCGAAATTCATGTCTCGGATGGTCTATGATGGGTTTGAGTCGGCAGCTTGAGTAGCAGCAGCTGGCATCAGTGCATGCCGCCAGGCTTGGCTACAGTCATCCGACCTCGAGCAGTGGGTTCAGGACAAATTGGTCGATGTCCACTGCCAAGGAGAGAACCTTTTTGGCAAACCCATGACCGACAAGGCTGCCGAGCTGGAGACAGAGTTCATGACGAGGACCAGGCTCTCTAAATAGACTGCTGCCCCTCCCTGACGGAAGGGCTCAGGTAAAAATCCCTTCTACCCAAGGAAGGGTGCTGCTTACAGAAACTACCCACCTTATCAGGCCACCCCAGCTCCCCAACGGGGTCAGCAGTCCAAGGGACATGGGCATGGCCCACATAAGCAGAAGGCTCCATAGCCCCAGGCACCAGCTCTGGCCCAGCCAGGGGGAGCTTTTGACTCCTTGAGCATAGCCTCTCTACCCCAAGGAGATTAGCAGCCCACAGGGGGACGTCTGGCCCTCTATGCCCAGAGGTGGCTGACTATCACCACCGATGCCTGGGCACTAAGAGTAATCAGGGAGGGTTACCTCCTCCACCTGACTCAGACACCTCCCCCTTATTTCCCCGGAGAGCCCCTCGGATCTCCCCTCCACCGGGACTTTCTTCTGAAAGAGTTGGCAGATCTTCTCTAGGACAAGGCGGTGGAACCAGTGCCCAACGGTCTCAAGGGCAGGGGGTTCTACTCCAGATACTTCTCCGTGCCAAAGAGGACAGGGGGTCTAAGGCCCATCCTCGACCTGCACAACCTCAACAAATTCCTGGTGAGGGAGAAGTTCAAGATGCTCTCCCTTGGAACATTGCTGCCATACCTTCAGCAGGGAGACTGACTATGCTCCTTAGATCTCAAGGATGCTTATACCCACCTCCTCATCCACCCTAACCACAGGCAGTACCTGTGGTTCGTAGTTGGGGGGCAGGCACTTTCAATACAGGATGCTCCTCTTTGACTTAGCCTCTGCCCCAAGAGTCTTCACAAAATGCCTGGCAGTCATGGCCATCTTCCTCTGGCTCCAGGGGGTCTTTGTCTTTCCCTACCTGGACGATTGGCTCATAAAGGGAGACACAGCCTCAGAGGTGTAGCAGGCCACAGCACACACCATCCAGGTTCTGCAACACTTGGGCTTTGTCATAAACTACCCCAAGTCTCACCTCCTCCTGACAATGTCTAGAGTTCCTTGGGGAAAAAATCGACACTCTCCAGTCGAAGGCTTTCTTGCCCAGGGACCGTGCCAATCATCTCAGGTCTCTAGCTTGGGATGTACAGTACAGTCCCTCGGTGCCCGCCTGGCTGCTTCTACGCCTCTTTGGGCGTATGGCCTCCATGGGCCACATCACCCTAGATGCTCGCCTCTATATGAGGGCAGCACGGTGGTATCTCTGGGACCAGTGGTCTCAGGCCACGGTTTGCCTCCGAGGCAAAGTTTTGGTGACCCACTAATTGGCGGACTCCCCTAGCCTGGTGGCAGTCACCCCAGCATCTTGAGGCGGGCATGCCTTTTCAGGCCCCAAGCCCCTCGAGGGTCCTCACCACGGATGCCTCCCTGCTTGGTTGGAGAGCCCACTGTGGAGATCTCCGCACTCAAAACAACTGGTCACTGGACGAGAGCACCCAGCAGATCAACCTCCTGGAGCTCCAAGCCATATACCTAGCCCTGAAGGTCTTCTGTCACCACCTGTGTCACCAGACGATGCTGGTCCAGATGAACAACCAGGTGGCGATGTTCTATGTGAACAAACAGGGGGGGCACGGGGTTTCGTACCCTTTGTCAGGAAGCACTGGTCCTCTGCTCATACGCAATCCAACAGGGTATCCTCCTGCGCGCAGTGTACCTGCCAGGCCAGGACATCCTGCTGGCCGACGGACTCAGCAGTGGCAACTGGCTCTGGGGGGAACCCATAATGGACCTGTTTGCCAGCCTGGACAACTTTCATTTGCCCCGCTTCTGATTCCGGCAGGCCCACCCCTCCAGGGTGGCAGCGGACGCGTTCCTGGTCTCATGGTCAGAAGGCCTCATGTATGCCTTCCCTCTGATGCCACTGATTGCCGATACCTTGTTTAGGACCCTCCACGACAGGGGAGAGCTCATCCTGATAGCACCTCAGTGGCCCAGGCAACTGTGGTTCCCGCTGCTTCTATAGTTGATTTTGGAGGCCCCCCATCCCCTTGGGTACCGCCCCTGGACTCCTATCTCAGGAGGGGGGATCTCTTCTGCACCCCAACCTGGGGTCACTGACAGTGTGGCTGCTGAGAGGGTGACTCTGGCCCCTTTCAACCTTCTGGTTGAAATGGAGGACATTCTGCTGACCTCTCGCAAGGCCTCTACTAGGAAGGTTTACGCCCTCAAATGGCGCAGGTTCTGTGTCTGGTGCACCGGACACGGGGCTGATCATTTCTCCTGCCCAGTGGCTCTGGTGTTACTCCGTCCGAGTGCACTTTGGTGCCCTGGTGGCACACCACCATCCGGTGGATAAGCCCCTTTCGGTCCAACCATTGGTGACACATTTCCTTTGGGGCCTGCTCCTATCGAAGCCCCCGGTTCACCCTCTGGCAACCGAATGGGACCTCAATGTGGTGTTGGGGTAGCTCTTTTGCCCACCCTTCGAGCCTCTGGCTACTTGCCACCTTCGCTACCTCTCTTGGAAGCTAGCTTTCCTGGTTGCACTCACCTCCGCTCGCAGAGTTAGCAAGCTTCAGGCCCTTGTGGCAGAGGCGCCTTATACCAGGTTCTACAATAACAGAGTGGTGCTTTGCACGCACCCGAAATTCTTGCCGAAGGTTGTGTTGCCCTTCCATCTCAACTAGGAGGTGGTGCTCCCTACCTTCTTTCCAAGATCTCACTCTAGTCGGGCGGAGAAGGTCCTTCACATCTTGGACAGTAAGAGGGCCTTGTCCTTCTATATCCAATGCACTCAGGGCCACCACAAAGCTTCTCAGCTTTTCATCTCCTATGACCCCAGTAAGCTGGGGGAGGCGGTAACAAAGCATACACTGTTCACTTGGGTGGCGGACTGTATCGCCCTTGCTTACGAACAAGCGAGGCTCCTGCTGGAAGGCCACATCACGGCGCACAATGTCAGGGCCATGGTGGCTTTGGTGGTAAAGTTGCACTCTGTCCCGATGGTGGACATCTGCCAGGCTGCCAGTTGGTCTTCAGTCTATACCTTCGCAGCCCATTACTGCCTGGAAGGAGTCCCAATGGGACAGTGCTTTTGGCCAGGCTGTGCTCCATAACCTTTTCAGGGTGTAGGCAACTCCTACCCTCCGACCTTTCTGTGTTCAGGCTATTGGAGTGCTGGTTTCATCGGACACAGGGGTCCTACTGTAGTCTGTGGGCACAGATTTAATTGCTACTACTTGTGGCTCCCCATGAGGGAGCCCTGTTTTTGCTATGGGGAGTCCCATTTGTGAGGACTGACTTCCTACTTGTTCCCGGAGGAAGCGTAGTTACTCACCTGTAACAGGTGTCCTCCGAAGACAGCAGGAATCAATCCTCACAACCCTCTCGCCTCCCCTTGGAAATGCTCCTTTACCATCTTTTATTTTTGCCGTCTTTAGCTATGTCATCTGACTGAGCAAGATGGCACCGTTGGGTGGGAAGGGGACCACACATGCGTGGTGGCATCTCCCAAAGGCTTTCTTTGAAAGCTGGGGGGATGCTTCTGTGAGGGCTCTGTCGTTGCCGATGTCACCCATATGTGAGGACTGATTCCTGCTGTCCCCAGAGAACGCCTGTGAGTAACTACGCTTTGTGTTCCCTCTCCTCCCTCCCCTCAAAGGTGGTAAGAGGACTTCTGGAAGGAAGCCCCACTATCACCTCTTTGACAGGCTAAAAACTCACCTCTTTGAGATTGCTTTTGGATCCCGATCCCTTATCTCCTGTTCACCTCCTATGTGTTTCCTTACCATTTCCTTATATGTATCCTAGTCCCCAGCTGAGTTCTCTGTCTTGACTAGACTGTAAGCTCTTAAGAGCAAGGATGGTCTCTTACATATCTTTGTACCACGCTGCGTACACCATATAGTGCTACACAAATAATAAGTAGAGGTGGTAATGTAAATTTCACTCAAGCAACCTCTGCAGTGCAGTGGGCCCAGTGTTGGGGGAGATGTCTGCTTCCAGTCACTCCCACATCTTCTGAAGTGAATGCCCCCCCTCCCCCCATTCTAGGACCTTTTGTAATATGTTGCTCCACTTTTATCTGTTCTTATTCCTCTTGTGGACAAACAGAACCCTGCCGCCTCTTCAGACGTTTCCGAGGAGAGAGAGCAGAAGTTGCCTGGTTGCTGCTTTTCTATTTCTTGCCTCCTTTTTGGATATTTTCAAATCCAGCAAAACATTGCATCTTCTCAGAAGGAGCCATAACCCTGTATGTCTGCTCCAGCAGGGTTGCTAGGTAACTCCTGAAGTGCTAAACACAGAATACTCTCTTGTGCAAGAAATGTAGAATGAGTGGGAAATCTTCATGTCTGCTCTTCCCTCCCACCGACAGCAGAACTTGAGAACTTGCCTCCCCACCTCCCAAGTACCAGTATATTATTACTAATGCTATCCTATTGTTTCCATGTAACTCCTTTGCAGAGCTGTTTCATAGAGAGAAACATGTAATAAAGGAACTGGGACTGGGTTTTCTTGAGTATTTCTTTTTATTTTAGAGCTAATAGCATTGTTCGTCTGAAGATTTTAAGGGATATAGTTTCCGTCTTTGACTTGAGACACCCCTGCATTCCCATTGCACATGCAAGTATGCTTAAAAGATTAAAATATTTAGTTCAGAGTCCTAGGGATCCCACCCAACTCCGCCAAGGACATTCTCAAGCCTGGCTGCAAAAGGAGGAGGTGGTCACTATGCCACGGTGGCCAGAACTGGGAAACCAGGGAAACTAGGCAAGAAACCGCATGGAAATCCAAACAAACTCATAGTACCACATCCGGGACAACCGATGTGCCAGCATTGGGAACACAGGGTGTTGGTGAGAAGTGGGCTACTGGCCAAAGAATCAAATTTATGACACCGAAACTGGAAATTCACATTGCCGTGTGGAATGTGCAAACTGGACACCATGTCTAACAAAAGGAAATCATCGCCATGAAATTGTTGAAGTGCAAAATTTCAATCGTGCAGTATCCGAACTACGTCTCACTGGGTCTGGAACACTGACTATCCATCCACCAACAATTGATGAAACAGTGATGATATTCTACTCTGGTGGTGAAAAACGAGAAGCTGGCGTCGGCATTAGAGTGGACAGATGGATTGCCAGAAGTGTAATTGCCTTCCAACCAATATCAGTCTGGAAGTTCTTACCATCGACAGCACAGTCAAGACTCATATTCTGTCCGCCTTGCTCCAAACGAGACTAGCCCACATGCAGCCAAGGATGACTTCTACAACTAGCTCCAACACATGCTGGATTTGATCCTGCAGACAGAGCTGATCATCCTGGTGGAAGATTTCAATGCTCACATCAGTGTGGACAGGACCAGATGGGAAGAAACACTGGGCAGTTTTGGCCATGTCAGGATCAACCCATCAGGCAAAGATTCGGCTGTCCTGGACTACATCCTTATCAGCTCTCGATTCCAATTGTTGCTCAAAGATGTCTGTGCAATGAGGGGGCCCGATTGTGGATCTGACCAATACCTCATCCATGCCAAGGTACAGCTGCGATTACAATGGGCAAAGTGCAAGGCACCTCCACCTCATACTGAACTGGGCATGTCTGAGGGATCCGGCACTCAGACAAGAATTCCAAATCACCCTATCCAACAAATTTGTAACACTCGAACCATCACATAATTGTTCTTGTGGAAGAAAAGCAGATATTAGAGTCCATTCTGAAATGTGCCGCTCCTCTGCATCCACCCATCCGATATTGGACACAGCCATGGATTTTAGATGAGTGCCTGGATCTGGTGGATAACGGAAACAAATCACACATTGACTTTGAGCAGTACTGGTGACTGAAAAAAAAAGGTCAGACAGAAAATGAAGGCAGAAGCCTACTGGAATGGTGTCACAGCCAACCTGGAAGAAGCAGCATCCAGGCACGAGTACCGGACTCTGTATCAGACCCTCAGGAGACTGAATGGTAAAACCAGGTCAACCATTGACACTATCAAGAAAGCGGATGGCACCTTCGTGAGCTTCCCTGGTGAACGCCTGCACCGGTGGAAAGAATTCTTCCAACAGCTATATAGCCACGATCCACCCCAGGGACCACCATCTGAGCCACTACCCATTGACATGCCGGAGAATCCATTCCTTGATGGTGAGCCAACAGTTGAAGTGAAAAGTGCGATAAAATCCATTGAAGAATGGTAAGGCACTCAGAGTGGACCAAGTCACTGCCACGATCAAAGCTGGGGGATTCATCCTGCTGCAACGGCTTCACATTCACCTAACGCTCATCTGGCACATGGACCGAGTTCTAGCAGCATGGAAGAAAGCCATCATCGTACCAATTCTGAAGAAAAGCAATAGCTGGTAATGCAAGAACTACTGCGGCATCAGCCTCCTTTCAATCATTGGCAAGGTGTTCATGAAGATCATATAGTCAAGGCTTCAGAAATAACGTGAACAAACCAGCCAAGAAGAGCAAGCAGGATTTATGCCACATTGGTGAATATTTGATTAGTTCAGCACCATTCATCTGGCGGAGGAAAGGATTAGGTGTTGAAAGCGAACTATCATAGTCTTCATTGACTTCAAATCTGCATTCAACTGTGTTCACTGGCCCACCCTGTGGAGGGCATTGGAGAATGAACATGTGCCGCTGAAGATCATTCAACTTCTCCAAGCATCATATATCTTAAACGATGCCATTATGAGGAAAACATTCAAGGATAGATTTGGGGTCCAGTATGAAATGAACAACTTCTTGACCGAGTTGATGATCACAGATGACAGTGTCATATTTGCTGACATGGATTCAGAGGCCACCAACATCCTTTACCACACTGCACAGTCTTATGGCCTAAGAATCAATGTAAGCTGAAGAAAACTAAAAAACAGGTTGATTTTGACATTAATTTGGAAGACACTAGTACCACAGATTCTAGCACGAAATCAGGAAGGGATTTTCCCGAAGCCAGCAACAACACAGTAAAAAAGAAGAACACGGTAAAAACGCGGCAGAAGAGCAGAATCGAGGGTCGAGACAAGGAAGGGAAGAATGTTTGACCTTTTCGACGATCAATAACCTGCCTTCGGTGGTGGTTAACATCTCGAATATGCCCCTGTCAAAAGAACAAGAAGATGTACTAAATAAAGGCTTGTCCTTTGTACCTGCTATATCTTTCGACAGCTTTCAGTTTAGGATCGATTTGGAAAATTTAATCAGGAAGCTCCATTTGAAAGTCTTTTTTGCGTCTAAGCCATCTCCAACGGAAGTGACTACTATTCCATCAACACGGAGAATACCATTACCGCTTCGATCCACCTGGGCCCCACCGGGACCACTTCCTCCAGCTTTGTTGCTCTTTAAAGACTTAGTTTTACGTGATATAGCACGAGTTGAACAAAATGGACCATCTAAAATTAGTTTTTTGTCTAGAACTGAGCGACATATATTGAGTCAGTTACAAGCAAGATACGATATAGTAATTAGACGGGTCGACAAGGGGGGAGCCATCGTACTGCAGGATAGACACCAATATTTGGCAGAAGCCTTGTGACAATTATCGGATGATAAAACTTATCGAAAATTAGCCGTTGACCCTACACAAGGGTTATGTCAACAGATTAAACAACTTACTTTACAAGCCTTAAATGATAAAATCATTAGTAAGAAAGAATGGCAATTTTTGAATAGACCAAACCCTACTATTTCCAGGCTATACCTTGTGCCAAAAATCCACCAAAGTTTAACCTCCCCACCAGGCCGTCCAATTGTTTCCACCAGAAGATCAATATTGGAACCACTTTCGGTATACATTGACTCTTTTCTGCGTCCGGTTGTAGGTGAGATGGCTTCCTATATAAAAGACACTTCTCATTTTTTACAACTTTTGACGGAGAATTCCGAATGGGCTGCAGATGAAGAGATTTTTCTGGTTACATTGGATGTATCCGCTTTATATACAAGTATTCCACAAAAGGCGGCTTATGATACGATAGTTACCACTTTGTGCAATAGAGGTGATCTTTCGGAAGAGGCTATATCGTTTACATCACATTTGGCTGAATTAGTAATATTCCAGAATTATTTCTTGTTTGAGCAGCAATTGTATTTACAGACCTCTGGGCTAGCCATGGGGGCCACAAGTGCCCCTTCTGTGGCCAACCTGTTTATGGATTCCTGTGAACGACGATGGGTGATTTATTCTCCATATAAAATTCATATAGTGCTGTGGAAGCGCTATATTGACGACATTTTTATGTTGTGGAGAGGGTCTGACGCCGTCTTACAACAGTTTTTTGTCTGGCTCAATAGTTTGGATCCGGCGATTCAATTCACACATTCTTATGATCGACACACTATTAGTTTCTTGGATGTTACTATCAGGAGGAGCCGGAATGGATGGGTGACCTCACTTTACCGAAAAGAAACCGACAGGAATACTTTTCTACATTACAAAAGTGGACACCTGAAACAACTGAGAGATAGCTTGCCACTCTCGCAGTTTTTTCGGTATAGGAGAAATTGCTCAGATCCTATGGACTATAAGCAACAAGCACGTAGATTAATACAAGACTTTCAACATCGTGGTTATCCTAAACCGATTGTCACTTCTGCGTACAAACGAGCTCTATATAATAATCGGGCTTTGCTGTTGAGTACTAGTAGAATGAAATCAATGGATGATACAACTATCAATTTAATAACGAAACACTCCCCATATAGTAAACAGATTAAAACAATCATCAAACATCACCTTAACGTCATTACCGGGGCTAACTCAGAAGAAAATTAGATGTGTCTGGACTAGACATCAAAATTTTAAAGAGAAATTAAGTCCCGTGGTGCTTCGACCGTTATCTGTCACCTTACAGGGGATTAATACTGGACATTATCCCTGTGGGGAATGTAATATATGTCCTATATCTGAAAATCTTCAGGCTTTTGAATATAATAATGTTACATATTCATTGCACCATTTAACATCTTGTAATACTACTTTTGTAGTTTATGGCATCAAATGCCCTTGCCAATTATTGTACATAGGGAAAACCATCAGAATGTTTAAGGTCCGAATGAATGAACATCGCAGCCGATTACGATGCAAAGTGCATGAAGCCCCAATAGTGGCACACTGTTTGCAGCATCAACATGCCTTTGAAGATCTTCGATGCTTTTGTCTGGACCAAATACTTACGGGACAAAATGGTAAATCCCGGGAACAATCATTACTAATTAGAGAACAACGATGAATTTACCGCTTAGGAACAGTATCCCCTGGGGGCCTTAATAATGCCATTGAATGGGGAGCCTGTCTTTGAATGAAAGTCCGATTTTGAATGATAGTTCAACAGGGTCATGTGATAGAGAATAGTCATTATTTAAATGGCGGAGTTAACCTCCCTACGCATGCGTGGCATTTTTTTGAAGTTGAGCTCGTATCCACATACGCCGTTACACGCAAGCAGGAGCTATCTCCGCATATTCATAAGGTATCATTAAGATTGCTGAAGATGTTAAAGCGTTTGTCCTGCTAGATTTGGCATTACACTGAAGATCTGTTGTTTTTTACAGTATGTTATAGAACCCCTGATGAAACATATGTGAAACGCAAATGCGGTGCCGAATGGTGGCGTCGGGGCTAATCCAGTTAAACACTGTGAAAATCTTGATAACCAGATAAGTTATCCTTTTCCATTGTATTCATTTTTTGGTTAACAAAACAAAAATGATAGCTTTGAAACAATTTTGGTGATAACTTACATAAGCTGGAGTCATTGATGCAAGAATAGTACAACGGGAAGTCAATCCCGAGATACGTACTGATGAAGTCTGAGACCCAGTTCATCAAAAAAATTTTTGAATGAGACAAGTGGTAGATTAAGTGTCTCAATATAGTACATCTACATAGTAAATTGCCTAGAGTATATTGGAGGAATTACTGTTGTGATTAATAATGGCTACATCCTCTGTAAAAAAAAAAAAGACCCATATGTTTAAGAATCAATGCAGACAAGACCAAAGTTATGACCACGGATGGATCACAGTCCAATGTTCACCTCTATGGAATCCAAATTAAGCAGGTCCCAGAAGTCAAATACCTGGGATTGCTAGTGCAGGAGAATGTGGCACCCACTACCAATGTCCATAGCAGGATTGGCCAGGCAACAGTAGCATTCATCTCGCTCAAATGGTGCTGCTGGAAGAATATCTCCACCAAGACCAAAATTTGCCTGTTCTGAACAGTAATCCTGCCAATTCTCCTGTATGGATTAGAAACATGGATTCTGTTCAAACCTGACATGAACAAGATCTTTCAAATGCAATGCCTAAGGCATATTTTGGGTCTCTGTCTTGGTGATCACCATTGAAATGAGACAATTTGGACAAGGTGTGACTATCAGCCTTTAGTCGAACAACAAATCCAAAAATGAAGACTGTGATGGTTTGGCGACGTTTGCAGAATGAACACCAGTTGGCTGCCATACAAACTCCTCTGGTGAGACTGACCTGTCCACTGGAGGGTTCAACGAGCAGCACCAAAGAAAATGTGGCTCAAACACATCAAGAAAGATCTAAGGAACCAGTAACTGACCATTGACGAGGCAAGAAATATCACCACCAATCACCAAGGTTGGAAATATATTGTGAACAACACATGGAATCCAGCTGCACCTACAGAAGCACATTGGTTAAGAGGACGACCTTCTCCCCAAACACCAGCTAAGGATTAAAGAAGAAGGGATCCCACCCAGAAGGGATCCCACCCAGCCCAGCTTACATGATGTTGTTAAGTGCCGTCGAGTCGGAGTTGACTCATGGCGACCCTCTGGATAGCTATTCTAAATTGTGTTCAGTCTTGAGTCAGGTGGCTCACTGTTGACAGACTGGTACCTGTAGCTGCTGTTATTGTATCGATCCATCTCATTGCTGGCCTTCCTCTTTTGCGCCGACCTTCTATTTTGCCAAGCATGATGTCTTTCTCTAATGATCTCTCTCTTCGCATGATGTGTCCAAAGTATGAAAGTCAAAGTCTTGTCATCTGAGCTTCTAAAGAAAGCTTAGGTTTGATCTCCTCTAGTACCGACTGGTTTGTTCTTCGGGCAGTCCATGGTATACACAGTATTCGCCGCCAGCACCATAATTCAAAGGCATCAATTTTCTTCCTGTCTATCTTTTTCACTGTCCAGCTTTCACATCCATATGATGTTATTGAAAATTCCATGGCTTGAACAAGTCCAATCTTTGTATGGAGAGAGACATCTCTGCTCTTGAGAATCTTATCTAGGTCTTTCATAGCCATTCTGCCAAGAGCAATACGTCGTCTGATTTCTTGACTGCTTGTTGCTTCTTTATTTGATCCAAGTAGGTTAAAGTTGTTCACAATTTCAATTTCTTCTCCTTCAACGATGAACCTCTTGATTATGCCAGTTGTCATGATCTTTGTCTTCTTTACATTAAGGTGCAGGCCCATTTTGAGACTATGTTCTTTGATTGTGAGAAGCAAATGTTTCAGATCATCTTCACTTTCAGCCAGTAATGTGGTATCATCAGCATAGCGAAGGTTGTTGATGAGTCTTCCACCAATCTTCACACCTCTGTTGTCTTCATGCAATCCTGCTTCTCTGATGATTTGTTCTGCATATAAATTAAACAAGTAGGGGGAAAGTATGCAGCCTTGTCTTACACCTTTGCTTTTTTTAAACCATTCTGTTTCTCCTTGTTCCGTTCGAACTGCTGCTTCTTGATCAATGTACAGATTGTGCAAGAGTACGATCAGATGTTCTGGTATACCCATGCTTCTTAATGTGGCCCAGAGTTTCTCATGGTTTACACAGTTAAAAGACTTGCTATAGTCGATAAAGCACAAATAGATATCCTTTTGGTATTCTTTAGTCTTTTCAAGGATCCATCTCACATCCGCAATGATGTCTCTCGTTCCTCGCCCTTTCCTGAACCCTGCTTGCACTTCAGGTAGTTCTTCTTCCAGGTATGGTTGTAGTCTCTTTTGAATAATCTTCAGTAGAATCTTGCTGACATGTGGGATCAGAGCGATTGTGCGATAATTTCCACAGTCAGTTGGATCACCTTTCTTTAGTATTGGTATAAACACAGATCTTTTCCAGTCAGTTGGCCATGAGCTTACATGATATTCACAGTAAAAATGCATTAGAGAAATTTTGTGTATACTGGCTCTGTAATGTATATCCATTTATCCTGTGCATATTTATTGTGATTCTCCTGAAAACCCAACTGATTGAAGGATCCCACTGAGGCCTGAAAAGCTCCAACCTAGGATTTCAATATACTTCTTGATAGTGGTGTAATGTTAGCACAGCTGTACTGTTAAAAAAAAAGTTTTGGACAATTTCCAGGAGAAAGGACAATAGATTGTTGAGGTAGAGCCAAGGAAAGCCATTGCTTATCCATGATGGTAAATAGTATAGAATCCAGCTACGTTTTGTGATTCTGCCAGGTACTTATGATCTAGATTGACTACTGTTAGGAACAGGATGCTTTTGTCTTACCCAGTATGGCATTTCTTATGTTTGGTGATCGTACTGCTGTCTAAGGATCAAAGAAATATTTTTTTTGCATTTTCATTTTACTTTTCGAGAGAGGACTTTTTCTAATGAGGCTTGTGTGTGCATTGGAATTAGCCATCCATTCAGGAGATCAGAATTGATTCCCTTTAGGTTTATGCAACCTACCTTGATTTCACAAGTCATGTAGTTCATGTTCCCCCTTCCCTTATCCCCAAGGACAGCATTTTAAAGAAACTCTAATGTGGATCTTATGGTTTATTTAAAGTTATTTTGAGACCCAGTAGAAAAAGGAAGCTTATGGCAATCAGAGCTCATCTTTAGGGTGTTTTTTTTGCTGTAATCGAGGCGGTGTGGCTTTTTTTTTTTTTTTTTTTAACGTTATAGAAATACATCTGTGTTGACTTTTGATGCTGGACATTGAAAACAGAAATTACGATTCCAGAGCTGAGTGATAATGAAATAGACTGGGCTGCAGTAGTACCATAGACAAGTTGCGCCATCTTGTGGTATTGTACTAATGATGATGGTTGAGGTGGTCACTGTAGAATTGCTGCTCATTTTCATATTGTAACTGAGGTTTGGATTAAAAAAAGAAAAAGTATAAGCATGGAGGAGTTCCACTTGTATCTTCTGGAGTTGGTCAGTTATTGAACAACTATTGCTCTGTATTCCATAGTGTGTGTGGGAGAGGGGGAGGGGTGTGGAGGGGGAGGAATAAGAGAGGAATAAATTCAGTATCTGTAGATCATAAAGTGGAGAGCATGTATGATAGATTTGTTGTCACACATGTGCCAAATAAACCATTGTTTTTCCAGAGTTCTTCATAAATTCAGTTTTGAATGAGACAGGAAAGCCTCCTGTTCTCTTTCCCTGGATTTTTGTTTCCTTTCCCAGACCAAGGGACATCTTTGTTGGTGATTAGAAATCTTGGAATTGTTAAGGAAATTATGAGAAATTTAAAAATAATAAGAAGGACTTTGATCCTTCTCCATTTCCTGTGGTGAATGTCATCAAAACTGGTTACGGAAAGTTGGCATCCTATGAACCTGCCCTGTCTTTTATGTTCTTTTGGGAAAACTGGGTCTTCTGGAATGACGCATGATATTAACAAATCTTTTGCAATTATATGTCCTGAGCATATTATAAGAAATTAAAGTTCCCATTCTTGATCCCCCACCCCCTCCCCCTTCCATATCTTACTCCTCCAGCAGGTATGCAAGGTAGATGAAAAGCAGTCTTAAATCCAAGTTCTCTCTGGTCTTTCTGACCTCGCTCATCTCTTGTTTTCCATATTCCATGTCTTATCTTCTATTTTCTTCTGTTCCCAGGTACTTCACTTTTTATTTTATATTTTCATTGTAAGCTGTATTAAACAATTTGATATTTCCATTGAAGAACCACCACCACCTAACAGAGAAGCATTGATAAGAAAAAAATGATTTTGCATTCATAAAAATGTCTCGGTCATCAAATCTGTTCCCAAGCATGACAAGATCCAGATACTGTAGTTTGTCCTGGAAAGTGAAAGAACTTTGCAGCTGTTGAGCATCCAAATGGTCATGGTACTGTGTAAAATTTTGTCTTTTAGGACGATGACATTCAAATGGAGCAAGGCATGAAATGCAGACCTCTTAAAAAGTCCATTATGTGCCAGCCCTTATGTTTAGCCATTTGGACACAGCTATTCTTAAAACAGCAAAATGGAAAGGGTATTGCTTCTTTTGATGCAGTCTTAATGAAATAGTTTAGATAACTATCTTTACAGAACACAACCAAACAATTGAAAAAATGCTCCATTTGTTATCAGGCTCATTCCATCCCGGGTATAGATCCCCTCTGTATGTCCGGTCTGAGCCTGCATGTACAGGACCTTCCCAGATAACTCAGTCAAGGCTCTTCAATGGAGCCGTGGCACCATGGCATCATGTTGCCATGTCACTGTGGCTCCATTGAAGAGCTGCGATGCTGGTCGCCGGAAAAAAAAAAGCTTATTCCTTGCAGCACGACCCCCAAACTGGCCTCCTAAGGCCAAGGTTGAGCTGCGTGGAATATTCTTGCCCCCCTGCCCCATCCGTGCCCCGGCATTGAGAAAAAGACACGTCCAGGGAAGTTATTCCACCTCTGAGGTGGAATAACTTCCCCGCACATGTTGCAGGCCCTGGACATACAAAACCGACATTAGAATCGGCCCTGTATGTCCAAGGCCAGCGACTGCCCACTGCCGCTCACTCTCCACCCCATGCCACCCATTTCCCGCCCCCATCTAACCTCCCCGCACAACTGGTGGGGAAGTTAAACACGGTGGGGGAAGGCACGAATAGTGGGGATGGATATCCATTCCCACTATTTGTGGCACAGAATTGGGCCCTATGTGTTTGATCATTGAAATGAATTTTGACAGGTCTCCCTACACAAATGTCGTCTTCTCTTATTAAATTATGGTATATAGGTGATACTCATTGTAACCCTAACCTCTAATTGATCATATTTTCAAAATCCTTTCATATTTTTTTTCTGTGTTTATCATTCAGCTTTTAACCTGATGGTAATATTACTATTATCTGCTGGTCCGGTGGCTCAATGGCTTGTGCTCTGTGCTGCCACGTGTAGGACATGATTTGATTCCTGGAACTGATATCTCCTTTCTGGATATTGACAGTGTATAGTGTGAAGGAGTTCAGCTATTGCTCTGCTCTGTAGTGAAACCAAGTTTCTAAATTTAGGAGCCATGTTAGTTATATTTTTGGCAAGAGCTACACAACCATCACTCTGTGGACTAAGCTGGGAGGGGTATATGTAGGATATGGGGGGGGGGGGAAACTCCCTAGTTACTGAAGACTCATGGTACCATAGGACCAATAAAAGCTGGTTCTGATTAAGCAGGAAGCCCAAAGGAACAGAAGAACACTGCTGGACCCAATATATATATATATAATAAAATGTATGTTGCAAAATGTTCGAGTGTATTTTTTGATCATATTTCATTCTTCTTGACTAATAAAATGATTAAATCATGAGAATAAAATGGACACAAGATGCTGCATCAGATTCATGGGAAAACTAAAAAAGTAGTAGGGGAGAAAAGCCCCCTTTTGAAAGCAGGTCTTTTAATCCTGTTGTTGTATTGTTTTCAGGTCACATTTTGCCATCCAGTCGCAACACTCCAAGCCCCATTGACCCAGAAACCATTCAGGTACCTGTGGGTTTCGAGCCAGACCCTACAGATCTTGCACTCTCCAGCATCCCAGGGCAGGAGATATTTGATCCACGCAAACGCAAGTTCTCAGAAGAGGAGCTCAAGCCACAGCCTATGATTAAAAAAGCTCGCAAAGTCTTTATTACAGAAGAACTAAAGGTAAATTGGAACTGGTGACCAGGGTGTAGTGCAGTTTGTGCCTTTCTCTAATCTGTCTGGAGCACTGATCCTAATTAAAACAGAGGTGCATTATCTGGGCATTGTATTTAGATATCCAAATAACTATGCGTGCACTGGTGAAACAAGTGGGGCGCAGCACATTTTTTAAAATTGTAAATGCTTCAACGGTTGACACCAATATCGGCACTGGACATTTTTTTGTGCCATAGTACAGGCAATGATTTATCCAACTGCTGACTACTGCAATTCACTATGAGGGTATTTCAAGAACTATTTTTAAAGCTGCAGAACTTGCTAAAAATGTAGAAACCCAACTGATTTTAGGAAGACCAGTTCATGAATGTTACTCTGGTTCTATATTTGCATTGGTGCTAGATTTAATTTCAATGACTTTGCATGGTATTCACAACCATAGGGATCTCTGTGTCAACTGAATTGATGACTGTCCTAATGAGGGGGGTGTTATACTCATTCTGCACAAGCTGTGAACTACGATTGATTGGAATGTATCTAATGATATTCGGGTGTTCTCTGTGGTTGGAACAATAGGGTGGAATAATTTTGTCCACTGAATTGAGAATTGAACAGGACTTGATGACATTTAGGAGGAAGCTATAGAGGACACACAGATGAGCTGATCTGCACATGGCTAGTTTAATTTTAGGAGTTTAGTTTTATTTATCAGTCTTAATTATTGATTAAGCATGATGTGTGTATGTTTGTGTTTTGTTTTGTAACTGGGGATCCATACCAGGCGCTCTCCCTCAACTCCCCAAAACTCCAAGGCCCCCACCTGCACTTATCCCACAAACTGCACCAACACACATTGTTTGGATAAAACACCAGGTCGCAGCTTTATTACCCAATAACAATTAACATTTTTCAACCAAACAACTCACCCAACAATTTCCCCCCCCTCCCTACCCCGGCAGAGCGATACATCACCAGCCGTGCTACTAGCAAGGTGACCTCCGCTTCCACCCCTGGTCCGGTCACCCACCGGTCCAGCTCGAACCACCCCTGCTCAACTTCGCCATATCACTAGCAAAAGTAAGCTCAGGGTTCTCCGGGTCGTGGGCATCCTGCCCCTGCCCCAAGTAGCTTATGTCTCCGGACCCCGGAAACCTCCAGGATCCCGCCACCGGCATGGGCGCACACTTGTGGCCTTGCCGCCCCCCTAACCGGGCAAAGCTGCGACCTGCCGGCGTGACCTCCTACAACCACCTCCAATGCCTCCTGCCAATCATTAAGAAGAAGGTCAAGCCCCACCGGGGACAAATGAACCCCATCCGACCTGTACAACCCAGCACAGGCCACATCCACCCAGTCATGCTGCACATGGCACCCCCCCGTATTCCACCACCCACCTCCCAATCTGCCGGTTGATCTTAGTCAACCCCCGCGACCAGCGGCGCTGCTCCTTGCACACTGGCCGCGGGATGACATCAGACCACAGCAAAACCACCCCCGCAAACATTGACAAAATGCGAGAAAAGTCCCTCTTGGCAGCGTTGATCAATTGCTTGCAGGTCCAAGAGGCCAGATCATTACCCCCCAAATGCAACAGTAGAAAACCGGGTGTTGTCCTTAAACGTGCATGGTGACGAAGCAAGGGCATCAACTGTATCCACCTCAGTCCTCTTTCGCCCAGCCATGAAAGCGCCACCACTGCAGGCTCCAATCCCAAGTTCTGCCCGACAGGCCGCTCCGCAGCACGTCTACCAGCCCAGAACACAAAAGAATGCCCCAGCAGCCAACAGTTCCGCACACTGCTGCCTCGGCCTGCAAAGAAAACACATAGTTAAATGATCTGCATACCCCCCCCCCCCCAAGCCCAGGCATCATAACTGGACATAAGTTTGAAAAGCCCTGGACCTCCACCGGCCAATCGCCTGTATTTGCGGGGCCGACAACCCCACACCCGCTGCGCTGGTCGCCGCCCCAATACGGAAGGAATGCGCTGCAAATTGCCGGGCATCCTCCCCCAGCCGCCGCAGCCCCAAACATAGGACCGCAGTCACCTGGTAACGGGTGACCACACGAGCATCCGCATGGACAAAAAACCCGCCCTCGGCCCGGGGACGACCCTCCAAATATAACCGAATTGCCGCCACCGGGCAGGTGGGACCCCCGATAGCCCTCAACACCACCCACTTTGGGTGTTCTCTGTGGTTGGAACAATAGGGTGGAATATTTTGTCCACTGAATTGAGAATTGAACAGGACTTGATGACATTTAGGAGGAAGCTATAGAGGACACACAGATGAGCTGATCTGCACATGGCTAGTTTAATTTTAGGATTTTAGTTTTATTTATCAGTCTTAATTATTGATTAAGCATGATGTGTGTATGTTTGTGTTTTGTTTTGTTTTATTATGAATGTTTTATGTAACCCATTTAAGGGTCTAGTTACTAAGGTTACTACGCATTAATTCACCATTAACATGTGTCATTACTAACTCGGTCCCAGGAACTGCATTAAAATAATGTGTGTTAACGTCAGCGCATCTTGGGAATTAGACCCCTTGATGTTAGTTACAGTAAAAGATATAAAAGCAATGAATAAAAGGGCAATATGCCCTGGGTTCTGTTAGTCTCTGTGCTCCCTCCTGGCTTATATGATCATTTTGTAGCATATAGTTGACTCGATGGCTTCAAGTTCGCAATGACATTTTTCTCTACTTGCTGAAGCTGTCATGTGACAGCATTCTGGAATATGTGGTTCTGCTGTTTTGACTGAGGAAGTAAAACTACATAGACCAGCATGCATTGGACAGGAATTAAAACCCAGCTGGTCATTTTGCTGCTGCCACTACTAAAACAATTTACAGGTACACATAAGAGATGATTTCTTTTATATAGAGATGATAAACTAGTGAAGACAGAAATGGACAGACAAGCTAGACAAATCAGTGTTTGAGAAGAATGCAGGGATAAGTTTTCTGAAAGGTAGTGGAGTCTTATTGAAGGCAGAGTCCATTATGATGAATAAATATGTGAAACTGAATCTCTCTCTCAAACAATGCAGCAGGTTAACGCCCCACCACACAGGGATGTGAAACTATTGTTCCCTGAGAAAATTAAAACTGCCTTCCCTCAATAAAGTTAAACAATGAATACAGAACAAGAAGCTAAAAAATGATACCTGGGAATGAGTGTTTGAAAAGCAATGCAAAGGCCATAATAATAAAATGTACTATTTGCAAAATCATGAAAATATGTAAGAAATAAAATACACTAAGCCAAAAAAAGAAAAAACTTTCTTTAGTATTAGAAGAGAAAAATAATGGCTATTGCCTGTGGAAGGTTTCATGCTCCTCTGTTTCCTGGGTTCCCTTTCTATAGTCAAAAAAATGATGTGACAGTGCCCACAGCAGTTCTTCATATGGATGGGTAGGTGGTTTGTCGTCCGCTTTCCAGCATCAATGTTTTATATGTGTTCAGGGCTAGCTTGTGTCTGCTCTGTTGGAGTGGAATAATAAGCTGCCAAAAAGTCTGCATCCATTAAGGGGAATAGTTCAAGTCACTGCGTGAAAGGCCCAGAATAGCATTCCGAATGAACCTGGCTTTGTTCAGTGTCTGTAGCGGAAATCTTGGGCATCATTTCAGAACTTCAAAGTCAAAATTTGAAACACAATAAAGAGAATGAGGCACTTTCAATAGTCGGTGTCTAAATTGCTAAAATGTTCTCTAGTTGGCAGTGATTGGTGCCCAACTTGATTTCAGTAGACAACTTAGGACTCATACCAGTTTTGCATCCTGCCATCATAACTGCTTTAGCTTGGTCACGGAGGGGGCACAACCTGCAGAGGCCTTTTAATAAATGGAAGGTGCCCAGTGCCAGTGAAGCTCGACATCTTTTCCCAGCATTAAGCTTCCCCTGAAATACAATGAAGATGCTGAGATAGCCCAGTCTGCAATTTCTGATTATTGCAGGTGACTAGCCTTAAAAGGTGGGGCGAGTCCCTCATGAGGATAAGTTGGAAAGTTCACCTATATGCTCTAAACCATAGTGAACGTATCATGCATCCATTAAGATATCGGTAATCTGTGTTTGATGATTGATTTGCAGCTTTCTGCTTGCCGCTCATCGTCACCTTGCAGAGTATTGAGCACACTTTTAAGCTTTGGTACAATTACCTTTTAAGAAATGCTATTGCAAGTATCTGCTTTAGGATTCCCATAACCAGCCAGATCTTCAAGATTTCCACAGTGAATAGGCATGAGAGTGATTTGCATTAGGCAGACCCAGCATAAGCATATTTAGTGTGAATGTCCCGAAAAGCCGATTGGCTGTGGGGGTCCTTGGCACAGGTTTGTAAGGTCAACCATCAGTGTGCCTTGCCATTGTATTTTATCTTGTTTTCTTTGTATGTTTGTTGTAATTCACTCTGTATTTTGATTGGAAGGGCGGCATTTAAGAAGTGATATTAAATTAACAGAGGTTTCTATATGCTTTACTGGGGACTTTAGTCTCCCAGCTTCCTTTTAAGAGCAGTCAAGTGGTTTTACCGTGCTTGAGTGGGGCTGATTTTCTCATCCCACTATGCTAATTGGCTGCTTGGCACTGGGGACGAGTCAACAGATTAATGCTGTTGCTTCCATGTAGCATGTGATTCTGAAATGTCAGCCTTTGCCTTAGTCGGGCTTGAATTATGGGATTTGCAGTAGCACCTTTTGTTGATGCAAAGATGGAGATGGCTCAGTAAACTCCGAGGAAATTCTTTAATTGTGCAGTGGAATACATGCAGGCAAATATGGGTGCCAGCAAGATTTGATGTACTTGTATGTACCCCACTCATAGACTTTCCTGAAGGCATAGTTTGGGTGGCATTGCAGGGTAGGAGCAGATTTTCTAAAATACACATGCACATACTTAAATACCTCTGTACCACCTTCAAAGCAGAAGAGAAGGTTTGCACTCTTAGGGATAGCTCAAAAAGTCCATCTTATAAAGTCAATTAGGGCCTATGTGGCCTTTCTGAAACTGAAGCTTTTTTTGGATGTTATATATAGGATTGAATTGGGTCCCCCTGTTCCTCCCCCCCCCCCCCGCCCTCTCGTTCCATTGGATACTTTAAATGTGACTGAAAATTTTAAGATATTTGCATCTGAACATAGGGCAAAAAGATACAAATCAGGTCAAGCTGAGTCAAGAATGATTTAGATTTATCCACACTGATACTCAGTTTGCTGAAGTTCAAATCGAAAGTAACTAAAACTGGTTGGTTTGTTCTGTTGAAATAGCAGTTTGAGGGTTTGTTGCATTGTCCTTTAAGGATAATCCTAGTCGGCCAATTTGAATGGAGATATTCCTTTTGAGAAAAGAACAACAACCCTGAGCTAGCATTTGCATTCTTTATCTAAAATCTAATCCTTTTTTTTTCTTCATTTAATTAATGAGCAGGATGACAAGTACTGGGCAAGACGTAAAAAGAATAACATGGCTGCCAAACGCTCCCGAGATGCCCGGAGGACGAAGGAGAACCAGATCGCCATCCGTGCATCCTTCCTGGAGAAAGAAAACTCTGCATTGCGCTTAGAAGTGGCCGATTTACGAAGGGAGCTGAGCAGATGCAAGAATGCGCTTGCTAAATATGAGGCCCGGCATGGGTCCCTGTAGATGGTTTCTGATCTCTTGTGCTTCTTGGTATTTGAACCGATGGACAGTGTGCTCCTCTTCAACAGCGCCACACCCAAACCAATCTTTGTCATCAGCACTTTACTGGAAGCAGAAATGAACTGACTTAATGTTATAAGATATGTTATATATATCTCTCTATATATATATTTTTTGTTGTTCATGTACATGTGTATCTCGGCACTTCCCATTCTCTGAAGACCATTTTCAAGAGAGGTGCCGCATTGAACAGACCTGGTGAGAACTCCCTAAAGAAAAATGTTTGTCGTTGATGCTTCTGACTAGGTTCTGTGTTATTTCACTCTCCCTCCATTTTCTGGCTTGGAACAATTCCCAGTCGAAAGCAGCTTATCTCTCGGTTTGGAAGAATACACAATTTCATTAAAAAAAAATCTGTGTATATGAAAAATGTAGTAGTACACTGCAGAGAAAAAAATATTTAATTTATTAGTTACGTTTGTTGTATTTTTTACATTTTTTGGTGATCTACATGTGTCTTCAGATCTTAAAGTGCTGTTAAGGTCCATTTGCCTCTCTTATTCGAGCTTATGTTTACTGATTTTTGTCTTTCATTTTCTATTTGTTTTGCACTTCTTTTACCTGAAGCAATAATCCCATGTATTTCGGGGCATGCTGACTTTCCTGTGGGATGTGGGATGATTCCCCGCTTGAACCTTACATCTTCAATCAGACTGAAGGCTTGCTGAAATTCGTATGTCAGATCTTTTGAGTAGAGAAAAGGAAAAGGAATGATGGATGGGGAATTAATAAACACAAAAGTTCCGATTTGGCTTTGAATGTGAGAAGGAAGTTTCACACTCCACATTCCAGGGGGCCAAATTACTAATGTGCACTAATGTTTTTGCAAGCATGAACACACATTTAAAAGACTGTTAGCACATGTAAAATAGTTGCACTTCTAGTACATATAAATTAGCTTATGAGTTGTAATGCAAAAAAAATTATGCTATTGCGATGCAAATCCACTAATGTATATAAAAATAGCACATTAATGCCAAACCAGAACTACACCTCAAAGAAGTGAAGTAACATTTTTGTGATGGCATACTTGAAGTGCTAACTTTTAATTCTTGAAAATTAATGCATGGCATCAATGCAAAGTAATTTAATGCACCTTTTATGGTCAATACTAACCTAGTAATATGGTAAGTGATGGCAGATAAAGACCAGCATGGCCAATCTAGTCTGTCCAATGAGGTGGCTAGAACTGTACCTGCCACACTGTGCAGATTACCCTCCTCCCCTGCTTACTTCCTACTCTCTATTTCTCATCTGCCCCCATGCCTTTTTAAAATTTACTTCACTATTTTTATCAAGACCCTCTCCATCGTGAAGGCATTCCAGGTATCTGCCACCCTTTCCATGGAAAAAGTATTTCCTGATGTTGCTTTTAAGTTGTATCTCCTTGCAGCTTCTAGTTCTGTTGCTTCCCCATCTTTGACAAAGACTTGTTTGTTCATTAATATCTTTCAAGTGTTTAAACATCTGAGCCATATCTCTCCAGCATCTCCTCTCCTCTAGGGGATATATACTCGGGTCTTCAAGTCTCTTCTCATATGCCTTTTGGCGCAGACCCCATATCACTTTGGTCAACTTCCTCTGAGTTTCTTCAAATCTTTTACGATCCAAGTGAGGCCTTGTCAACAACTTGTACAGGGGCATTAATATCTCCTTCCTTCCTTCTGCTAGTTATTCCTCTCTGAATGCAACCTAGCATCCTTCTGGCTTTGGATATCACCTTGCAACCTTGTTTTGTTTCCTTGAGATCCTCAAATACTGTAAACCTGAAGTCCCTTCCCCTCTTGGTCTGTACACATCAGCCTCCTCTTGAATTTCTGCACCCAAAACGTATCACTGTGCACTTTCAAGGCTTAAATGCCAAGTATTAGCTTATGCTTCTAATTTTTGTAGATTTACTTATGTTTTCTGGAGTAGAGTAGAAGCTTAATGGTTAGAGCAGTGGCTTGGAAACCAAGAGACCAGGGATCAGTTCCCACTGGCACTCCTTGTGGCCTTCGGTGAGTCACTTAACCCTCTATTGCTTTGGAAGAAAGGCCTGCCAATCTAATTCCGTTCATACCTCACCAAGAAAACCCAGGAGCTGCTGGGTCACCAGGAGTCGGCATTAACTTGATGGAATTTAAAAAACAAAAAAAACCCTCCTCAACAAGCCCCAAAAAACAAATAAAACCTATGACGTCTACTCTGTTGCAAACTGTTGTCACCCACAAATAAGGCAAACCTTTTTCCTTTTAACCTTTCAGAAATATCGCCTACAAAAACATTGAACAGACCTGGTCGCAGGAGTGATCTCTGTGGCACTTCAATGCTCAGCTTTCTGTCTTCTGAGAGAATTACATTTACCGTTACCCTCTGTCAGGGCTGACTTAACCATTAGGCAAGACCAGATGGCTGTCTGGGGGAAGGGAGGGGGGGGGGACAACTTCTTAGGTGCTGCAAAGAGCACCAGCTTTCAAAGCAAAACAATAAATCTTGCTAGCCCCACAGACTCAAAGAACTATTAACGCATTATTTTACCTGCAGAGAGGGCAACTTTAAATATCTCATTTACCTGGGTAAATGACTTTTTGGAATTGCTCTCATTATACAAACACACACACACACTTTTTAATATTAAACTTTGCTTGGCATGTTTGATATCTAGTTAAGTGAGTTTTTTTTCAGGATTGTTGTGGAAGGGGTGAAATTCAGATAAAAACATAAGAAATGCCATACTGGGTCAGACCAAGGTCCATCAAGCCCAGTATCCTGTTTCCAATAGTGGCCAATCCAGGTTATAAGTACCTGGCAGGTTCCCAAAAAACACACAAGTTTCTCCTGGGGCAAGCAGTGGATTTCCTTGGTCCTCTTTAATAATGGTTTATGGATGTTTCCACCAGGAACTTATCCAAACCTTTTTTTAAACCCAGCTTCACTAACAGTTTTTACTACATCCTCCGGTAACAAATTCCAGAGATTGATTACGTGTTTAGTGAAATAATATTTTCTCTTATTAATCCTAAATGGGTTAAATTGTAGCTTCATTAAGTGTCTCTAGTTTTTCTACTTTTTGAAGGAGTAAACAATTAATCTATGTTTACCTGTTCCACTCCATTCGTTAATTTATAGACCTCCATCATATCTCCTCTCAGCCGTCTCTTTTCCAAGTTGAAGAGCCCTAACCTCATAGAGGTATCCTATCTCCTTTTCTATTTTGGTGGCTCTTCTTTGTACCTTTTCTAATTTTGCTATATCCTTTTTAAAATATGGCGACTAGAATTGCACACAATATACACGTGTGGTCGCACCATGGAATGATACAGAGGCATTTTAATATCCTTTGTTTTATTCTCCATTCCTTTCCTCATGGTTCCTAGCATTCTATTTGCTTTCTTGGCTGCCACTGCACACTGGGCAGAGGGTTTCAACATATTATTCACGATGATGCCTAAATCCTTTTTCTGAGTGGAAAAGTATAGCATAATATGGAATCTTGCATTGTATAACCATAGTTTGTATTGTTCTTCCCTACGTGCATAACTTTGCACTTGTCCACATTAAATTTCATCTGCCATTTGGATGCCCAGTCTTCCAATTTATCACGGATGATCATGGGAAGGAAGTTAAAGGCCTGAATTTTAATTTAAGGGTTGGGGCATAAATTGAAGATTTGCTCAGAATGCCCAGTACCAACCCTTCTCTCTGTCTGTTGGTCGATCAACCAATTTCTGATCGGTTTCACCACCTTGGAACCCATCCCCAAGCTGCTCAGTTTAGTCATAAGCCTCCTATGAAGAACAATATCAAAGGCTTTGCTGAAATCTAAGTAGATTGCATCCCACCGTGTGCCCTTAATCTAGTTCTGTGGTCACCCAGTCAAACAAATCAATCGGATTCATTCGGAATGATCTTCTTTTGATAAAACCATGTTGCCTCGGATCTTGCAATTCATTGGATTCTAGAAAGTGACTATCCTTTCCCTCAGCAGCATCTCCATTACTTTTCACACCACCAAGCTAAGGTTTACCACGCTCCAGTGCCGGGTATAAGATTTTGGTGCCACATCCTTTAAATGTCCTGCTAGTCCCTCTCTGAGCTCTCTCAGTATCCTGGAATGTAACCCCATCTGTTCCCATAGCATTGTCCATGTTCACTTTTGCAAGCCGTTCCTAAACACTTTCTTCCGTGGATGGTGTGGTATCTATCTACTCTATTCCCATTAATACCTTTTGTCAACCCTCTGTGGTCCTTCTCCAGGATTTTCTTTTGAGAGTATGGAACAGACTTATTTGTTTAGCAATTCTGCTCATCGCTCGTCAGCACCTCTGACCTTCCTCCTCTCCCTAGAATACCTGAAAAAGTATTGTCTCCTTGCTTCTCAACTTTAGCCATTTTTCCTTCATGTGCTTTTGCCATCTGATTTCTTTCTCTGTCTCTTTCAGCTCTTTCTTGTATTCTTTCCTGTGTGTTAATGCACTTTAGTATGCTGGCCCCCAGGTAATTTTTCCTGCCAAGATCAGAGTTTCTTCTTGGTTGGACAGTAAGATTTCCATCCATAGAGCCTTTGGGGGTTAGTTACTTTGCAGAGTCCTTCCTGCTGCTCTTGGAAACAGCCATTTTGTTCTAATAGCAGCAGAACAGTGAGTGATATAATGTCTTGTGGCGATAGCATAAAATGGCTGGTTATGGCAGCAAAGAAGCCTTCTTTTGAGGAAGGCTATAGTACCTGGGCTTCCTGATTTAAAACTTAATGTCCAGGTCAGCACAGGAACTGCTTTTATGTGGCTAGACATGAAGCCATCTTGAAATTTTTTAGGATGAGATTTCCTCTTCAAAATTAAACTTTTCTTTGGGTTTCCCCTTCCTAGTATTACCAATTTTGTGATAACAACAGAGGACTTAAGAATTTTATAATCACTATTTATAGATGATAACAGAACATTGACTCTTTGGTATGCTTATGAAAGTCTGTTTTTTATGTGACAAAATTTTATGTGTTTGAGCGAATTGTTCTGGAATTCTGGACATCTTTGGTTAAATGCTTTTTATTTTATGTTTTCTTATAAAAGTAGACTTCTGAAAATGAATGTAAGAGACACTGGTGTATATTTCATAAAGGCAGTCTGTATTGTCATAAGCCGCGGTTAAGCTGATCAATATAATGTTTACTATAGACCAAAAGGAGAGAGATTGTAAGGCGTGTAAAGTTTATACAGAATAATAATACTTTTTGTACAGTATTTTTCACATACAAATACTGACAATGTATTTTGAAAGACATATATATGGGGAAAGAGAAAAATAAAATATTCCATGTTTGAACTATATAGTAAAGATTATATATTCATTGTTGTTGTACAAAAATGAGATACTTTGCAACTTTCAAAATTTTCAGTATTTTAAGCCCTATTGCATTCTGCATTCAATTTTGTGAAAGTAATGTAGCTTTACAAGATGCTTCATATTATTATTAAAGCATTTTAAAAACGTTTGCATTAAGGACTACTATGGATTTGCTTAATCCTTTCCCAGGAATTCATTGATTTTGGGTGAGCATTTTTCAAGGAAGGGAGTGGAGGAGTAGCCTAATTGTTAGAGCACTGGCTTGGTAACCAAGAAACCAGGCTTCAATTCCCACTAGCACTCCTTGTGGCTTTGGGCAAGTCACTTAACCCTCCATTGCCTCTGAAGAAAGGTCTGGCAATCTACTTTCGGTCACACTGCCAAGAAAACCCAGGAGCTGCTGGGTTGCCAGGAGTTAACATTGACTCGAAGGCGTACTGTATATTGCAGTTGCATTTTTCAAGGAAGGCATTAGGAATTAGTGTTCTCCATCAGTCAAGTCACATCGCCAGTCAGTTCTTTATCCCTGCTCTTCAACCCTTATCTTCTCATGAACTGGACATGATTTTACCCTACATCATGGCACATTGAGGTCAAAACATTTTCCATAAAGCTCATTCTTTCTTGCAACATTTTTGTAATTTGATGTTTTTCAGAAAGAGATGGTTAAAAGTTCAATCTTCAGCTCCTTCTCCCAATAAATGGCCATCAACATTCTATGAGCCTTATCTGTGTCAAGCTGTAAATACCTGAAATGAAGCAGATTATCTGCATGGAGGTGAAATGTCTCCTCATAGGGAGTTCACAACTCTTGTATTGAAAAGACGACAGGTTTTTGGGATATCTAGAACAAACATTTATCCAGTATAGTTGCACAGATCTGGAGGTTAGTTTGCTGAGTTCTGAAAAATAGACTTTGACTCTTCAAGGAAAGAGTTTGCCTACCTCACCCCCAACTGTACTCCAGCTCTGAAAAGACTCCAGATATACTAGTAATCCAAACTTGCCTTCCCATCTTTAGAATCCGAAGAAGCTCGCCAAACTACCAATTTCACTTTTTTTTTTGCTGTTGAAATATTGCTGGAGTGATATTTATGGCTGTATACAGTTATATGTGCAGATAGTTACATTAGAGGTTCTTATGGTGCTATGCAGTGTTTATGGATGTCAATTCGCCTGAAACTTCTAGTACAAACCAAATTTAGATATACTCTAAAGCAATCATACCATATATTGAAGGATTTGCACACCATGGCAGCTAACCGTATGTCTTGCTGTTGACTGAGGCCATCCTTTCACCAGTGGGTGTTCACCAGCATTCTCTCTTCCAAGGCATCAGGGGATTTCTTTACCAAACACAATAGCATGTTTCTGGAATGTGGGTGGCATCAGCATGACTTCCTGATTTCTTACTGCTACACACAAGAGCCATAATTCACAGAATCTTTTGTGCTACAAAGTGCCCACAAATTGCACATTAGCTGTTACACAGACATTGTTTTGTGGGTGATTTGTGTGTGTGTATCTAGATTGGGCAAATGATGCTTAGTTTCTGCGGTGCAGTGGACTAAGTCATAGCTCTCTTACAGAGGAACTACTTATTATCTAGTGAATGAAGAGGTTAGAATAGGGATCCAGGTTCTAGACTGGGGGTTCTGAAGGATCCATCCCGGTGGTGCTTGCCGTTTGAGCATGTAGAAGGACATCGAGAACATTTCTCTGAGCTTGTTTAAACTGGTGCACCCGATGACTGATGGCAGCTATCCCATTGGATGGGAAGAAGGCAGCAATGTGGCATCTTTGCCAGCCAGCTCATTAGTGTAGGGGTATAGTACCATAGTCAAAACTGTATTATAGGGACAGGTTAACACAGGAATGATCTCAGTCTTGCCTTTCTAGTCCCGATTAGTTCATCTAACCATAAAAAGCAACAGAACAAAAGATCTGTGTGAGTTGCATTAATCATCTTTTTACAGAAGGAGAATTTTTCAAAGCAGTTCCACAGAAGGAACAGTGCTTTGCTGGTGGAAACAGGCTTTTGCAAAAATGCTCCTGCCTTACATGTAGCCAAACTTACCTGCAGACTTTTGTCCATTGTGGCAAAAGACTTTCCCAGGGCTGGGATTGGAGAGGGGTTTGCATTTACCTACATAACCTTTGCATGCTCAAAAGTATGTGCATATTTTCCCCTCATGAAAACGTCACACATACTGGGGTGCAGGGAGTTTTCCTGGGATCGTTTTCAAAGTGAAGGCATGAATAGACTTTCACTGTGCAAACCGAGTAAATTCTGCATAATAAAAACATACGTGCTTTTTACCACTGCAAGCAATTATAAAGTTGCCCCAGATTTTTCTTTTTAAGTTGGACCTGATAGGCTTATAGCTTCTACCTCGTAGGAGAAATTGTATCCTCCTAAGTCTCTCCGGATGCCTTATGTTATGAGGAGTTTTCAGAGTTGTGGCCGTAGATATGTTTGATTTAGAGAGACTCAAAAGGGCTCTTTGGTTTATTCATAGACCCGCATAGTCATGCTTTAGGGTTATATTACAATAAGAGGGGGAAACCTATGAAACCATTTTACATGATTAGCCATTGCATTTAGCAGGGAGGATATTCAGCGGTGTTGCCAGTATACAAGTTAATATTTAAGATCAAATTGAATTGTCGTGAAATGGACTGCCTATGCTGTTCAGCCAAAATTTTTGATTTTCGGTAATTCTTGCTGTTTTAATAAACTTTTTAAAATTCTTTTTTCTTTTTGTGAATGTCTGATTGCAATTGACAGGTGGCTACAATGAAGCACATTCTTGACTGTTTCTAATTGCCTTTTTTTTTCTGACCGTGAGCTCTGGCAGGTTGGTGTAGGATGCAATTAGAGGTCTGAGCTGGGGGCATCAGTGTTTGTACAAGGATAACATGAGGAGGACCACAGGAGAGGAGTCAAACATTTTTAAGATGTATGCAGTTGATGGTTTGAAATGGAAATAATGGAAACAGTGCATATACTCTGAGATTAAGTAGGTGATTCTAAAAGGGTTACAGGTGATTAACATGTGTAAATTGCCATACCTGAATACCTGGTGATTTTTAAAATGTCGCCACTTGCACATACATGATTCTGGCACATATGCTTTTGAAGGAGGCATGTTGGAGGTAGGAAGGACCAGAGGCCTATAAAAGACCCAGTGATTATTTTATTTAATTTGATTTAATTTGAGACATCCATCTTTTCATCTAGAAGGGCATGAAATCAGAAATTTAATCTAACCCCCCCCCCCCATAAAATTACAGTCTTGCAAGCAAAAGCATAAAACCTGAAAATAAATATAAAAAGACCCATAAAAAAGACTTAAAATACAAACAAAGACTCTCTATTTAAATAAACCCAGACCACCCCAAACTCTTACCAGCAGGCTCGCTCGCACGTCTCAATGACCATACCAGGAGGCGGCCAAGAATCTCCAGGGCCCCATGAGTCTCCGTCTGTCCAGAGAGCTGATAGATGTTCCTTTTCCCTCCATCTATACAATTATTTTTACTTATTTTAGCAGAGTGCTTGCTGGCCTTTTCTGTTTGTTGCAATAGAACTTGATTTGTTACCACTTCAGTTATTACCTAGACTTTTGGACTTTATATCATTCTTTGTATTACAATCTTTTTTAATTTGCAACTTTTAAGAGCAAAAATCATTAAAGAAAGTATTAAATCATCTGTCCTTGACTTAGGGGGCCTTTTACTAAAGGGCAATAGCTGGCAGCACGTGTCTGGTGCATAATAATGTCTTGGGCACACATTGCCAGCTAGTGCAGAGTCAGGACAGTGTAAGCCAATTCCCAGGCTAACTACATCCAGTGCTAGGGACACAAGTGGGCGGGTAAGGGGTGGAGAGTGGGTGTGGTGTGTACCCTGCGCTAACTGCCTCTGCAATTAGTGCGGATTCATCTAATACCAATTCAATAGGTGGAGTTAAGTGCACCTATGCTAATGTAGCCTGCCTTAGGGGAAAGTGCTTTAGAATTTACTGCCAGGGAAATGCTTTCCACACCCCTGACAGTTAACGCGGTGGTGTTGCACCTAATATGCCATAGTTTCAGTGCTCCCATACAAAAAGTCAAAACAAATAATTACCTGGATAAAGAACTAAATCCATTCAATATAGCACCTTAATGCCATAAGATCATTTCTGTCGGAAGCCGCCGACCCGAGATGGAGAGGGGAAAAGCCCTCCACTCTGTGTCGGCAGAGACCGTTTTTTACAATTTTTTCATTGACATAAAGTGCTTAAAAAGAAACCACTCATAGTGAAAACCACTTATCTGAGAGATGGGCAAACTGGGCAGCAAGAACGAATACAGCGACATGCATGTTTCGAGCCTACGAGAGGCCCTGTCTCAAGCTGTTCAGATGAAAAAACGCGCCCATAAGAACAGCTTGAGACAGGGCCTCTCGTAGGCTCGAAACATGCATGTCGCTGTATTCGTTCTTGCTGCCCAGTTT
Source organism: Ichthyophis bannanicus (assembly GCA_033557465.1). Classification (NCBI taxonomy): domain Eukaryota; kingdom Metazoa; phylum Chordata; class Amphibia; order Gymnophiona; family Ichthyophiidae; genus Ichthyophis; species Ichthyophis bannanicus. The sequence goes on from CM066041.1 coordinate 306,543,490, forward strand.
GCCCATCTCTCAGATAAGTGGTTTTCACTATGAGTGGTTTCTTTTTAAGCACTTTGTCAATGAAAAAATTGTAAAAAACGGTCTCTGCCGACACAGAGTGGAGGGCTTTTCCCCTCTCCATCTCGGGTCGGCGGCTTCCGACAGAAATGATCTTATGGCATTAAGGTGCTTTATTGAATGGATTTAGTTCTTTATCCAGGTAATTATTTGTTTTGACTTTTTGTATGGGATTTTTCTGTGTCATCACAACATTAATTTTTGGGGGGGGTTTTTTGGTCATAGTTTCAGTGCTAGCAGCATGTTAGGTACAAAACCTTAGTGCCTTCTAGTAAAAAAACTTCACTTGTTTGTACAGGATTATGGGGTCTAGTTACTAAGGTGTGCTGACATTTAGGTCAGATCCTATGTTATTCAATGGAACCTAGTTACTGATAGCACACATTACTATTAGCACATCTTAATATAGATCCCTATATAATTTCCTTTCCTAGCAAAAAAAAAAAAGAGTTCCTCTGCTTTTTATTTTTTATAATTTATAGCATGAACAAAAAGTGTATTAGTGATGTCAGTCCATTTGTACCTTAATTGATAAAGCTCAAACATTAAGAACAAATGTGTGGATCTGTTTTACATTAGATTAATTGCTATCACATGTCCCATCCTCATTATCCAGAAAAAGGAATTACTAATGCGAATTGCAAAATGCTTGAGCACAAGGTTTGGTTAAATTCCCAGATATAATTTAGATCCAGATGTTTACATCAAGTTGATCGACCCATCCAGGAATTAGTGTCAAAATAGCTGGCGGTTATCAAATTTATAGTCAAAGTGATAGAAAATCAATGTGCACTCAGATGGTTGGCTTTGGATGCTGGCACTACATTAAGCATTGATGGCTTTATTTCTGACTGCATTGAATTTATTGGAAGTTGTAAAGGCTTTTCCACCATTGCTTCACTTTTGCTGTGTGTGAAATTATGAATGCACACTCCTGTACTCAGGCAAGCCTCCACAGAAATCCAAAAGAAGGAATGAAGGGTTATAACACTAGTTTCACTATATAGCTAATAGCATCACTATTCATAGACATTGAAAAACGATAAAGATATGTTTTAAAAAACATCCAATATAATCATGGAAGCAATTGTATAAAAAAATACTCATAAAAGGTCATAGAAAAAGCTAATAAAAAATTGAAGGTTAAATGAATACCTGTACTGCCAAAGCTTACATTGGCAGGAAGCAAGAATCTTAGGGGTATGTTTACTAAACTGCGCTCAAGTGCGTGGCGCACAATAGTGTGCGCTAAGGTACCTTAGCGCATGCTAATGATGCGTTTTTGTGCCCCGCACACGTGCACGCCGCACTAAAGTGCCCGCTCATGTGCGCGGTGCGCTGATGTGCGATAGAAGCGTGGAAAGGCTCTCGGAGGGCAGAGGAAGGCTCCCCAGGGACGGAGAGACGGGGTCAATGGGTGGAGAGTGGTAGGGGAGAGGCTCCCCGCACACGAGCGGGGCTGAAATTCAAGCAAAAAAATACTGCGAGTGAAAACCTCGCGGTAGAGCCGATTTAAAGGAAAGAGAAACCATTTCTGTCAGCAATGTACAGCAAAACCAGGGAAACCTACAAAAAGTGAGCAGTGTGATACATGTGTACAGAACAATAGGGCAAATAAACATTAAAAATGACCCCAACAAAATATAAAAAAATCATAAGCAAGCTGGGCAATAGTGATAGTAATGGGAAACATAAAAAAACACTCCCAAGAAAGCCCCAAAAAATAAATATGAATTTTAGAAGGGTCTACGCTCCGTCCCCATACAAAGTGAATGATCCCACAGTGAAATAGCACTGATCAGGGTTACGTCCTCCATTGGACAGGTTTCCTATGGCATGCCCATGTTCCACAGCAGCAGGGCGGGCATGTCGGAATGGGCAACTGGACAGATGCTGGGAAAGGGGATACAGAGGGCTGCAGGCGGCACATGCTGTGGTGCAGCTGGGGCACAGTGTGGACTAGGCAGAGGACTAGGTGGCACCTGTTGTTAAGTGCCGTCGAGTAGGAGTCGACTCATGGCGACCCTCTGGATAGCTATCCAAAATTGTGTTCGGTCTTCAGTCAGGCGGCTCATTGTTGACAGACTGGTACCCGTAGCTGCTGTTATTGTATCGATCCATCTCATTGCTGGCCTTCCTCTTTTGCGTTGACCTTCTATCTTGCCAAGCATAATGTCTTTCTCTAATGATTTCTCTCTTCGCATGATGTGTCCAAAGTATGAAAGTCGAAGTCTTGTCATCTGAGCTTCTAAAGAAAGCTTAGGTTTGATCTCCTCTAGTACCGACTGGTTTGTTCTTCGAGCAGTCCATGGTATACACAGTATTCGCTGCCAACACCATAATTCAAAGGCATCAATTTTCTTCCTATCTGTCTTTTTCACTGTCCAGCTTTCACATCCATATGATGTTATTGAAAATACCATGGCTTGAACAAGTCGAATCTTTGTATGGAGAGAGACATCTCTGCTCTTGAGAATCTTATCTAGGTCTTTCATAGCCATTCTGCCAAGAGCAATGCGTCGTCTGATTTCTTGACTGCTTGTTGCTTCTTTATTGATAGTTGATCCAAGTAGGTTAAAGTTGTTCACAATTTCAATTTCTTCACTTTCAATGATGAACCTGTTGATTATGCCAGTTGTCATGATCTTTGTCTTCTTTACATTAAGGTGCAGGCCCATTTGGAGACTATGTTCTTTGATTGTGAGAAGCAAATGTTTCAGATCATCTTCACTTCCAGCCAGTAATGTGGTATCATCAGCATAGCGAAGGTTGTTGATGAGTCTTCCACCAATCTTCACACCTCTGTTGTCTTCATACAATCCTGCTTCTCTGATGATTTGTTCTGCATATAAATTGAACAGGAAGGGGGAAAGTATGCAGCCTTGTCTTACACCTTTGCTTATTTTAAACCATTCTGTTTCTCCTTGTTCCGTTCAAACTGTTGCTTCTTGATCAATGTACAGATTGCGCAAGAGAACGATCAGGTGTTCTGGTATACCCATGCTTCTTAATGTGGTCCAGAGTTTCTCATGGTTTACACAGTCAAAAGCCTTGCTATAGTCGATAAAGCACAAATAGATATCCTTTTGGTATTCTTTAGTCTTTTCAAGGATCCATCTCACATCCGCAATGATGTCTCTCGTTCCTCGCCCTTTCCTGAACCCTGCTTGCACTTCAGGTAGTTCTTGTTCCAGGTATGGTTGTAGTCTCTTTTGAATAATATTCAGTAGAATCTTGCTGGCATGTGGGATCAGAGCGATTGTGCGATAATTTCCACAGTCAGTTGGATCACCTTTCTTTAGTATTGGTATAAACACAGATCTTTTCCAGTCAGTTGGCCATGATGTTGTCTTCCATATTTCTTGGCAGAGCCTTGTGAGTATGGTAACAGCTGCATCAGATTGCTGCAATACTTCTATGGGAATGCTATCAATGCCTGGTGCTTTGTTCTTTGATAAGGCTTTCAATGCTGCTTCAACTTCTTCTTTCATCACCAATGGTTCCTGATCATAAGGTACAGGTTGAAACGGCTGTTGGTCCACTTGATCTTTATCATATAAAAACTCTGTATATTCCTTCCACCTTTTCTTGATCTTCTCAGCATCATTCAACATAGAACCTTGAGCATCTTGTAACATTCCATTTCGAGGCTGGAACTTTTTCTTTAACTCTCTTAGCTTTAGGAAAGCCGATCTTGTTCTCCCTCTAATAGTTTCTGCTTCTATTTCCTTGCAAGTGTCATTGTAGTACATTTCCTTGTCCTGTCTTGCTGTACGTTGGAAATCTCTGAGTTCTGTGATTGTCTTTCTTTCTCCTCTGGATTTAGCTTCTCTGCGTTTCTGGGCAATTTTCAGAGTTTCTTCCGTCATCCATTTTGGCCATTTTTGCTTTTTCACCTTTTGTAGAGACTTCTCGCTTTCTTCCAACACAACTTTCTTGATGTCATTCCTTAACTCTTCCGGAGCTCTGTCATTTGTATCTAAAGCAGCAAATCGATTTTGCAGGCAGTCTTTAAATTCCAGTGGTATATTGTCAAGGTCATATTTTGCTGCATTCATGAGTGGTTTGCTCTTTTTCAACTTTAGCTTGAGTTTGCATACTAGTAGTTGATGATCTGTACCACAGTCAGCTCCAGGTTTTGTCTTTGTTGACATTACAGAGCTTTTCCATCGTTGACTTCCACAGATGTAGTCAATTTGATTTTTATACAATCCATTGGTTGAAGTCCATGTGTACAGTCGCCGCTTGTGTTGCTGGAAGAATAGATGAATAGATCATTGGTCTTGCAGAATTCTATCAGTCTTTCTCCAGCTTCATTTCTGTTGCCAAGTTCATATTTTCCAACTACTTTGCCTTCTTCTTTGTTGCCAACTTTTGCGTTCCAGTCACCCATGACTATCAGGATATCCTGTTTGCATGTTCTGTCAATTTCAGCTTGTACTTGTTCACAGAACTCTTCAATTTCATTCTCTTCTGCAGCTGTTGTTGGGGCATATACTTGAATTATAGTTGTGTTGATAGGCAATACCCCTTAGTTAGAATCATGACTATGGGGCTACGACACTGAAAATTAAGGGGGTCATTTTGTAAGTCCTGTTTTGTACTTTGGATGTCCAAAAATGGGCATAGAGATGTCTCCAGAACCATTTTAGAAGCTGGGTCTGGGGACATCCCCATTGTGAGAATGTCCAAGTGGAGGCATGGCTGGGGCTTTCCCAGTAACCTGGACATCCGTGCCTGATCTCAGAAATGTCCCAGACATCCGGCATCATCTCTAGGTTTAGGCCTGCTCCAACAATGAAAAGGCATCTAAAAAATGCTCATTTTGGCTGAAAACATCCAGAGGATGTAGAGGAGAAAGCACTCCATCTTCACCAGTGCTCAGCAGTGGTAGCAGCAGTGGGATTTGAACCCTGGCTGCCCTGGTCCTAGCCCACTACTCTAACCATTAGGCTATTTCTAGATGCCCATATTTGTGAAATCGTGACTGCATCTGGATGTGACTCCATTTTTTTTCAACGTTCTGGCTTAGACATCCCAGATTGTACTTTGATGCCCCTTCTAAAATTCCCCTCTAACGTTTTAGGAATTCTTAGATGCCTTGAGCTTAAGGACCATATTTCACTCCTAGACTGCCCAAACATTGGGTAAGTGTATTCACACAAATATTTTCATTATTTTTATTTTATTTGCTTATTTTTGTATTTTTTCTTTTTACTCTTTTACACCTTTTACATTTTTTAACACTCTTTCCCCTATTTCTTTTACCTATTCCCTATCAAAAAGGTATGCCCTAAATCATCATCGAAGTAACTGTTAGTGCAGGGGTGTGACAGAATGGCCCGATTTCCATGCTAAATGTGATTCACAGTAGATGGGTTAGAGGCAGAGAATGGGCATGGTGAATGCCACACAGAGCGGAGGTAAACGCCACCTTCTAACGGTCACTTGTGCTATTACCAATTACCTGTACTTCAATAGGTGGAGGCAAGTGCTCTTGTGGTCATAGCGTGCCATGCTTTCATGCCTTAACTGCCAGGAAGACACTGTCCATGCTCCTTACATTTAATGTGGTAAATTTGCACTCAGTGCATGTAAATTTTCAAGTTATTCATGCATTATGTGCAAAACCACAATGCACTTTAGTAAAAGGGCACCAATGTAATGATGATGTTACACCCCTCATACCATTGTCAACAAGTTTATGGGAGCAACTTTGTTGTATGAAATTTTGGTTTCTAATCATGGTCCCTCCAGACTGCACTACTGGAATTTCTCCTTCTTAAAACAAATTGCAGCTATGGTGACCTTTTCTCCCTTGCATTGTAGTGGGTAAGAAATAATGGAACAGATCAGCTGGTGTTTCAAGATGTATTGGATTTAATATAAAAGAACTGCATGTGTTTAGATGGACTGAAACAGATGAACCAAAACTACACCCGTAATTCATGCCGCAGTGCAATGGCTGCTAGTGGATCTTACTAGTGCTTAATAAAACGTAGCAATATATTTTTTTATTTATCTGAGCTGCCCTGGGTACCACTTACAGCACTCTGATAAATGTACTCAGGCAATAGGACAGTGCAGTACATGCAACCAGGACCATACCAAGCTAGAATTGCGCCCTGTGCGACTTGCACACCTTTCCCAGACTACCACTTTTCAAATGGCGTTAGCTGTTATTTGTGTTCCCTTGTCTTTCTAATTCAGTGTTCATTATTTTTCAGCAATGAAAATAATGCAGAACATAATCATGAAACTTCAGCTGAGGTAGGCTCTTTGAAAGGAGAGTAGTAATTGACACCAAAAATACCAGATTGTAACATATAGAAGAATAATTATATCTGTCATATTACAGCGCATGTTTATAAAACTGTGTCAGGCTTTTGTAGCTAATGCAGAGCTATTGGCACTATCTGTGGGGGCGTGCACAGCATTCCCCCAGCAGATACCACAACAAAAATGCAGAGTGCACAGTCGGACTAATGCCACCCATTGAGGTGGCATTAGTTGCACCTGCGCTGTCTGTAAGTCCAATGGTTGATGTGTGCGCTGTGTGGTGCAGACATGCCCACTCTCCGCCCTTATCCCACCTACATGTGCAGCTAATGTGTGTGCGTTCTACAGATAACGTAGTGTTTTTCCATGCTATCTGTATTTGCCCCACTTTAGCTATTAATGTGGCATGCTTTGCAAGTGTTATCTGCCACATCGGCAGCTTTAGTAAACATGTTAAGTGCAGTCGAGTTGATGTTGGCTCATGTTGACCTTCTGGATAGTTGACCTAATCTGTGCTCGGTCTTCAGTCAGGCAGCTCATTGTTGATAGAGTGCTACCCATAGCTGCTGCTGTTGTATCGATCCATCTCATTGCTGGCCTTTCTCTTTTGAATTGACCTTCTACCTTGCCAAGCATGATGTCTTTTTCTAACCATCTCTCTTTTTGCATGATGTGTCCATCGTATGAAAGTCAAAGTCTTGTTATCTGAGCTTCTAAAGAAAGCTTAGGTTTGATCTCCTCTAGTACTGACTGACTGGTTTGTTCTTTGGGCAGTTCATAGTATACACAATATTCTTCACCAGCACCATAATTCAAAGGCATCTGTTTTCTTCCTGTTTATCTTTTTCACTGTCCAATTTTCACATCCATATGATGTTATTGAAAATACTATGGCATCTCTACTCTTCAGAATCTTGTCTAGGTCCTTTATAGCCATTCTGCTGAGAGCAATGCATCATTGGATTTATTGACTGCTTTTGTTTCTTTATTGATTGTTGATCCAAGTAGGTTAAAATTGTCAACTAATTCAATGTCTTCTCCATCAGTGATGAAATTCTTGATTTTGCCAGTTCTCAGGATCTTTGTCTTCTTTATGTTAAGTTGCAGGTCCATTTTAAGACTATGGGCCCGATATTCGAAGCGGTAGGAGTTGCTTAGACAGTGAAAAAGACTACTTACCAGTATAAAGATGCCATAACCGGGTATAATGGATTTTGAAATACATGGGTACCTTCAAAATTCCTCCCACTATGGGGAACAGGATATCCACAAGGGCATAACAGGGTGTGGCACGGGCATGACCCCCATCATACCCATGTAACGCTGATATTCAAACACTGGTGGTGCCCAAAGATGCCATAAACCATGTAAGTCTAGGCAAAGGTTTCTGGTGCTTAGGTTACTGGGAACGCTATTGGGAAACCCATGTATTACCAGGAGAGATGCTATACCCATGTATTACCAAGAGAGATGCTAACAGGGGTAACATATGGAAAGCAGTGTGTATAAATGCCCGTAGCATGGGAAATAAGATCCCTGATGTTGAAGCTTTGGTGGGAGTGGCTGACTTGGATTTAGTGGCAGTTACAGAAACATGGTTCACAGAAAACCATAACTGGGATGTAACTATACCTGGCTATACTTTATTCAGAAAGGACAGGGTAGGAAGAAGGGGAGGAGGAGTGGCACTATATGTAAAAACTACTATTAAAGCTTTGGAATTACAGAGCTTAAAAGGGAGAGAGGAGGCATTGTGGGTTAAACTAGAAAGAGGGAAAGAGAAATCTATTTGCATTGGTGTGATATACAGACCTCCCTCACAAGAGGAAGAGGTGGACAGAGAGTTAATTGAAGACATACGCAGCATTGCTAGGAAAGGGGAAGTGCTACTAATAGGAGATTTCAATATGCCAGATGTTGATTGGCACATTCCTGCTGCAGTATCATCTAGAAGTAAGGAGATCCTGGATTCTCTACAGGGAGAACTATTCAGGCAATTGGTAACAGACCCCACACGTGAAGGGACCATACTGGACTTGGTGCTTACCAATGGTGAAAGTGTTTCTGATGTTGTAGTGGGAGATCATTTTGCATCCAGTGATCACCAGATGGTGTGGTTCAGTATTAGGACTAGGGCTGTTAGAATCCATTCCAAGGTGAGGATCTTAGACTTTAGGAAGACTAACTTTGCGAAGATGGGCCAATACCTCAGGGAGTCGTTAGTGGGATGGGAACAGCTGGGGGATGTAGAAAAACAGTGGGCAAAACTGAAAGGGGACATTTTAAGGGCAACCAACCTTTTTGTTAAAATGGTAAATAAAGGCAAAAGGAAAAGGAGACCGCTATGGTTTTCTAAGGAAGTAGCTGAAAAAGTGAAAAAAAAAGAGGGAGGCCTTCATGAAATACAAGAGATCATAGAGAGAGGAAGACAGGCATCTGTATTTGGAAAAACTTAGAGAAGCTAGCAAAGTAGTCAAGAAGGCATAGATTCAAAAGGAGGAGGAAATAGCCAATGCAATAAAATGGGGGGATAAGACATTTTTCAGATATATTAGTGAGAAGAGGAAGGGCAAAAGTGGTATTGTCAGACTCAAGGGTGTAGGAGGGGAATATGTAGAAGCTGATAAGGATAAAGCGGAATTGCTTAACAAATAATTCTTGTTCTGTGTTCACAGATGAAGAACCAGGAGCAGGACCTCAGAAAACACCCACAAATAGGAACAGAAGCGAGGGACATCTTGAACAATTTTCAGAAGACTGTTCGTGAGAAACTAGCTCAACTTAAAGTAGACAAAGCGCTGGGACCGGATGGGATACACCCTAGAATACTGAGGGAACTTGGGGACGTTCTAGCAATTCCACTGACTGACCTTTTCAATACCTTTTCAAAGGACTGGAGAGAGGCTCATGTGGTGCCTTTACACAAAAGCGGAAGTAAGGATGTGGTTGAAAACTACAGGCCGGTTAGTTTAACTTCGGTGGTGAGTAAATTATTGGAAACGCTGCTGAAAGAGAAAATAGTGAGGTTTCTGGAGTCCAGCGGATTACAGGATCTGAGGCAGCATGGATTCACCAGAGGCAGGTCTTGTCAGACAAATCTGATTGATTTCTTTGACTGGGTGACCAGGGAGTTGGACCGAGGGAGAGCTCTAGATGTGGTGTATTTAGATTTCAGTAAAGCCTTTGACACTGTTCCTCACAGGCGACTTATAAACAAACTGAGCACCCTAGGGATGGACCCTAAAGTTACTGCTTGGGTTAGAAATTGGTTGGGTGGGAGGCGATAAAGAGTACAAGTAAATGGAGCTCACTCTGAGGAGAAGGATTTAACCAGTGGTGTGCCCCAGGGATCTGTCCTTGGTCCGATTCTTTGTAACATCTTTGTTAGTGATATAGCGGAAGGGCTGTTGGGTAAGGTTTGCCTCTTTACAGATGATACCAAAATCTGCAATAGAGTAGACACCCAGGAAGGTGTAGATAACATGAGGAGGGATCTAGCTAAGCTTGAAGAATGGTCTAGAATTTGGGAGCTGGGATTTAATGTTAAAAAATGTAAGGTCATGCATTTGGGCTGCAGCAATCCAAGGGAGCAATACAGTATAGGAGGTGAAGTACTTTTGTCCACTAAAGAAGAGCGGGATCTAGGCGTGGTTGTGTCTGATGATCTTAAAGTAGCTAAACAGGTAGAAAAGGCAACGGCAAAAGCTAGAAGGATGCTTGGGTGCATACGGAGAAGAATGGCTAGCAGAAAAAAAGAGGTGATAATGCCTCTGTATAAGTCTTTGGTGCGACCTCATTTGGAGTATAGTGTGCAATTCTGGAGACCGCACCTTCAAAAGGATGTGAACAGGATGGAGTCGGTGCAGAGGGTGGCTACTAAAATGATTAGTGGGCTTCATTATAAAGCATATGAGGACAGACTTAAGGATCTTAATATGTACACCTTAGAGGAAAGGCGGGATAGAGGTGATATGATTGAGATGTTTAAATACCTCCGTGGCATAAATGTTCAGGGAGAGAGCCTCTTTCAATTGTAAGCAAGTTCTGCTATGAGGGGACATAGGATGAGGGTGAAGGGAGATAGATTCAGGAGTGATATGCAGAAATATTTCTTTACGGAAAGAGTAGTGGATCCGTGGAATAGTCTCCCAGTGGAGGTGGTAGAGATGAGGACAGTAACTGAATTCAAAAAAGCATGGGACCAACACAGAGGATCTCTAAAGGTAAAAAGTGGACTGTTGTAGTTGTTGATATGGAAGGACAGACTAGATAGGCCATGTGGTCTTTTTCTGTCATTATGTTTCTATGTGGGGATGGCTCAGGATCTTCCAGAGGTGGAGAAGCAACCAAAGAGCGCAGGCACAGAGCAGGCGGTGGCAAAATGCTCAAATCCAGCAGTGGTCCGTCACCCCAGGCATAGGTACTGTGCACCACATGTGCACAGGCCATGGTCATCTACCTCCAACTCACAGAGGAAGAGGTGTATCAGCAGTACCACCTTGACAGTGGCACAATCACTGAACTGTGCGCCTTTCTCAATTGGGACCTGGAGTCATCCACTCCCAGAAGCCGGGAACTGCCAATGGAAGTAAAGTTCACCACCACCCTTAGCTTCCAGGTTACTGGGAGTTTCCAGCATGTCATCAGGCCAATGATCAGCATTACCCAGTCTGCAAAATGCCACTGTACTGACACTGTCACTGGAGCCCTGCTGCAACAATTGAGGCACCTCATTAAGAACATAAGATATGCCATACTGGGTCAGACCAAGGTCCATCAAGCCCAGTATTCTGTTTCCAACAGTGGCCAATCTAGGTCATATGTACCTAGCAGTTTCCCCAAGAGACACAAGTTCCACAATGCTTGTACTGTGTCAAGCATTGATATCTTCGGTCACTTCTTAATAATGGTTTATGGACCTTTCCTCCAGGAACTTGTCCAAACCTTTTTTAAACCCAGCTACACTAACAGCCTTTACTACATCCTCCGGTAACAAATTCCAGAGTTTGATTATACGTTGAGTGAAAAAATATTTTCTTTTATTAGTCTTAAATAGTTTACCCTGTAGCTTCATTGCATGTCCCCTAGTCTTTCTATATTCTGATAAGGTAAACAATCGATCTATGTTTACCCGTTCCACTCCGTTCATTAATTTATAGACTTCTATCATATCTCCCCTCAGCCGTCTCTTTTCCAGGTTAAAGAGCCCTAACCTTTATAGCCTTTCTTCATAGGAGTATTCTTCCATCCCCTTTACCATTTTGGTGGCTCTTCTCTGTACCTTTTCTAAAATCGCTATATCCTTTTTAAGATACGGCGACCAGAATTGAACACAATATTCAAGGTGCGGTCTCACCATGGAACGATATAGAGGCATTATAATATCTTTTGTTTTATTTCCCATTCCTTTCCTTATCATACCTAGCATTCTATTTGCTCTCTTAGCCGCCGCTGCACACTGGGCCAAGGGTTTTAACATGGTATCCACAATGACGCCTAAATCTTTTTCCTGGGTGGTGGTTCCTAATGTGGAACCTTGCATCGTGTAACCATAGTTTGGGTTGTTCTTCCCTAGGTGCATAACCTTGCATTTGTCCACATTAAATTTCATCTGCCATTTTGATGCCCAGTCTTCCAATTTATCAAGATCCTCTTGCAATTTTTCACAATCCTCTTGGGTTTTAACAACTTTAAATAGTTTTGTGTCATCTGCAAATTTGATAACCTCACTCGTTATTCCACTTTCCAGGTCATTTATGAATATGTCAAAAAGCAGCGGACCCAGCACAGATCCCTGGGGTACACCACTATTCACCTTTCTCCATTGGGAAAATTGGCCATTTAGCCCTACCCTCTGCTTTCTATCTTTTAACCAGTTCCTGATCCACAATAGTACACTGCCTCCTATCCCATGACTCTTTAGTTTTGCCAAACGTCTCTGATGAGGGACCTTGTCAAAGGCTTTCTGAAAGTCCAGATACACAATATCAACCGACTCACCTTTGTCCACCTGTTTATTCACTCCTTCAAAAAAACATAACAGATTAGTAAGACAAGATCTTCCTTGTCTAAAGCCATGTTGGCTGTCTCCCATTAGGTTGTGACTATCTACATGCTAAGTAATTTTATTCTTTATGATGGTTTCTACCATTTTGCCCGGTACTGACGTCAGGCTCACTGGTCTGTAGTTTCCCGGATCACCCCTGGAACCCTTTTTAAAAATTGGTGTTACATTGGCGATCCTCCAATCTTCAGGTATTAGAGATGATTTTAATGATAGCTCACAGATTACTGATAGCAGTTCTGCAATCTCATATTTCAGTTCTTTCAACACCCTTGGATGTATACCTTCCGGCCCAGGTGATTTGCTACTCTTCAGTTTATCTAATAGTTGTAATACATCTTCCCGATGTATCGATATTTCCTTCAATTCTTCCTCACCTTTAAATACCACTTCAGTCATGGGTAACATCCCTACATCTTCCTCAGTAAAGACCGAAGCAAAGAATTCATTCAGTCTCTCCGCTATCGCCTTGTCGCCTCTTAGTGCTCCTTTAACCCCTTTATCATCTAATGGACCAACTGACTCTCTCACAGGTTTTTTGCTACGAATGTACTTGAAAAGGTCTTTATTTCGCGTTTTTGCTTCCGCAGCAAGCTTCTTCTCAAATTCTCTCTTTGCCTGCCTTATCAATGCCTTGCATTTGACTTGCCAGTGCTTGTGCTGTTTCCAGGTTTCGTCGTTTGGCTCTTTTTTCCATTTCCTGAAAGATGCTTTTTTTGGCAACAACAGCCTCTCTGACCTCACCTTTAAACCATGCTGGCAGTTTTTTGGACTTCCTTCCACTTTTCTTAAAGCGTGGAATACAGCTGGTCTGGGCTTCCAAGATAGTATTTTTCAACAACACCCAAGCTTGATGTACGTCTTTAACCTTCGCAACTGCTCCTTTTAGTTTTTTCTTAACTGTTTTCCTCATTTTATCATAGTCTCCCTTTCGAAAGTTAAAAGGTAGTACTGTGGATTTCCTTACTATCCCTCCTCCACTAATTAAATCAAAGGCGATCATGCTATGATCACTATTGCCAAGTGGCCCCAACACCCTTATCTCCTGCACTAGATCTGGTGTTCCACTAAGGACTAGGTCTAATATGGCTTCCCCTCTGGTCGGTTCATGAACCAGCTGCTCCAAGAAGCAGTCATTTATTCCATCTAGGAACTTTATCTCCCTAGCATGTCCTGACGTGACACTGACCCAGTCGATACCGGGGTAATTTAAATTACCCATTATTATTACTGCGCTGTAACTTTTGTTAGCTTCCTTGATTTCTTTGAGCATTTCATCATCCATTTGGTCATTCTGGCCAGGTGCTCGATAGTACACCCCCACTGCCATCGCCTTCCCCCTTTTATATGGAATTTCAATCCATATAGATTTTACAGCAGATTTTGTTTCCTGCAAATCTTTAATCCTTTCTGAGTCAATGCCCTCTCTAACATAGAGCGCAACCCCTCCACCAATTTGATCAGCTCTATCATTACGATATAGTTTGTACCCAGGTATCACATTGTCCCACTGGTTGTCCTCCTTCCACCATGTCTCTGATATTCCAATCATATCTAACCTTTCATTTAGTGCTATATATTCTAACTCTCCCATCTTATTCTTTAGACTTCTAGCATTTGCATACAAGCATTTTAGAGAATGTATTTCATTCAAGTTAATTTGGCTATTGTTAGACATGGGTAAATTGGGATCTTTAAGCTCTGTCTGCTCCATACTTGAGGGCATTTGGGCTACTTTACTCTTTTGTGGAACCTCTCTGCTTTTGGTAGTATCCTTCAAGGATACATTCTTCCGAACCATCTGCTCTTGGGCGACTGTCGGCTTTCCCCTAATATCTAGTTTAAAAGCTGCTCTATCTCCTTTTTAAAGGTTAATGCCAGCAGCCTGGTTCCATCCCGGTTAAGGTGAAGCCCATCCCTTCGGAAGAGCCCCTCCTTTCCCCAGAATGTTCCCCAGTTCCTAACAAATCCAAAACCCTCATCTCTGCACCATTGTCTCATCCACGCATTGAGACTCTGGAGCTCTGCCTGCCTTTTGGGTCCTGTGCGTGGAACAGGAAGAATTTCGGAAAACGCTACCCTGGAAGTTCTGGATTTCAACTTCCTACCTAAAAGCCTAAATTTTGCCTCCAGAACCTCCCTACCACATTTTCCTATGTCATTGGTACCGACATGTACCAAGACAGCAGACTCCTCCCCAGCACTATCTAAGACCTTATCTAGGTGGCGCGTGAGGTCCGCTACCTTCGCACCAGGCAGGCATGTTACCAGGCGATCCTCACGTCCACCAGCCACCCAGCTATCTACATGCCTAATGATCGAATCACCACATTCCCAAGGACACCACTGGAGTGGCAGGAGACCATGGCAGGCCTTCTCTGATCTTGCTGGATTCCCATTAGTCCTCGGTGTGATTGACTACATACATATCACTCTGAGAGCGCCCTGACAGGACCAGAGAGCCTACAGGAAGCAGCATAACTACACATCTATGAACATGAAGGTGGTGGTGAATGCCAACATAACCATCACCATGTGTGTGCAAGGTTCCTGGGATCATGCCATGATGCATTCATCCTTGCACAGTCAGGCCTGGGACATGCAGCAGCCAACATTCTAGTGACTGTCATGACACATTATAAATCAGTGAGTGACTTTATTTCACCACAGTGAGCTTCAGAAGTTTTACAGCCTTCTTACCACCCCGAGCTCTGGGTCAGGCCATGGACACTTGGCAACATGGGCACTGTGTTTCAATGGAGCAGTGTCTGACGTGGTACTTGCTGTATCCTCCAGCACATGGGTCAGTGCCTTCTGGTGATGCTTGCAGAGCATCCTCTTGCCCAACCCCAGTCCCCTGGGCCTGCCTGAATGCCACCAACTAATGTAATGATCCATCAATTATAGCCTTGTAGGCTGCCATCTCCATCAGTTGCAGTTGTGTTGCTTGGTGGCACTGCACCCTCAAATGGCCCTACACCTCTTGGTGTGCAGCCTGCATCTCCTGCTAAATGTTGTGCAGCTCTGACTAGATGCCCTCAGTGCAGGCCAGCAGATGTGCTCCCTCCTGTAGCAATTCCTGATCCACATCATCTCATCCACTGTCAGATGGCTTATCCAGAATGTGGAATTTGAGTTCAGCAAGAGGTGGCTCAGCTGGTGCCTGCTCTGCTTCCCTGGCAGCTACATTGCCTTCTGTGGCAGTGCTGCATCATTCCCTTTCTGGGTGGTCAGCAGCTGTAGGAGGAATGGCTCCATCACCCTGGACAGCCCAAGCTGGAAAGGTCTGGTCACTGGCTGGTCTGTGGGAGAGCATGAGAGACACAGATCCGGGCACATCATTGGTATCTGGATATGGAAGGGCCTACACAAGCCCTGATATTGAAGGGGCAGGTTGACTCACTGAGACTCATAGTCTCCCACACAATCTCCCAAAACCACTTAGGTGTCATGCAGACAGTCTGAGTGTGCACTAAACAGTGGAGAGGTCTCACACACACACACACACACACACACACACACACACGATAGCACACATTGTAGGACTCTACAAATTAGGAATCCGGCCTGCTGATACCTACAGAGGAGGGATGTGCACAGCCACAAACCAAGCTTCAGCCTGCCCCCACATACCCCTAGAAGACCCACACAGTTGCAGCCAGTTACCAACCTGGGCACCGCCTCCCCCCCTCCCCAAGCCTGGACAAAGCTGAGAGATGGGGCACTACACTATATGCATGTTTCATTGTACATGACAGGCCTGCTGTTCCTATCAACTGTGCAATCTAAACCATGCTATTTATCTACTGTGGGTGTCAGACCCTCTAACATATCCCTCTCGATCTCCACGTTGCCGGTATGTGTCACTGTTGCCATAACTGACTGTCCTGATTTGCTTATGGTTGGCTAGAATGTGGTCTCGATGACAGCCGGTGGATGTCACTACTGGATAGTAGATCTCAGTGCTGTCCAGAACATACTCAGTGGCATCAAAGTCTGCCACAGTGGAAGCATGATATATTGTCCTGGCATTATAAATATCAACAATGTTATGTGGCTTGGTCCCTCTTCTGGTTACCCTACCAAATAATGTCTCCTGGTTGTCCTTACCCTACCAAGTGTGTATTAATATACCCCTGTATAACTGACATTAACATGTTGACTCTACACACCCCCTGTTTCATTGACCATACCATCTGCATTAGAATGTAGAACTGATTTACAACATTGATCACACAGTACACAATGCTGTTACTGACATGACTCCCTAATAAAGTGACATCCCCATACCCCACACTGGCACTGTCGCCCACACATGTGACAGTGTGAATGGACATGGGGGTGAGGGAGAGGAAGCGACATCAGAAGTCCCACTGAATAGCATGCTAAGGCTTGGGTTCAGTGAGAGGCAAGGCAGTGATGGCAGAATGAATGCACACTGTCAACAGTGGTGGGGCTTACACATCTGCCAGGGAACAATATATACTCACCCTCCTGTGTGGCGGCAGCAGCAGAGCTAGCAAAGCTGGCAACCCCAGAGATGACGATATCATCCACAAACTGGAGGACCTGTTCCTCCAAGTGGCTGAGCTAGTGCTGGTGCTCTGGTGGCAGCTTGCTAGTGGCAGCCCGCTTCTCCTTAGCAGCCTGCCGAACCACCTGCCACTTCTTCTTTATGTCCTCCACATCCCTGTTGTGGTGGTGGATGGCATTGATCCTCCAGACTATGTCCTGCCATGCAAAGAAGTTGGCATGCTGCTGAATTATGAGCCCCAGGGCCATGGAGGTCTCTGAGGGAGTGATGTTAGCCTTCCTAGTACACTTCAGATCCTTAGGCACTGGGCTAGCCATCCAGCTACTCAAGGGCAATGGAAGTGGTAGGATACCGGTGTAGACCTTTAAACATGCACAGATATGATGCTCAAGGAGACCATGCCCCATCCAAACCTATATCCACTACCCACGTAATATTTCCCCACTGGAATGTCGAATAGCGGCATCAGAACATGACGCTGGGAGCCACCATAGCCGTGGAAGATGTTAATGAGGTGATTTTAGGAGTACATGGGCAGACCACGCTAACCAGTTAGGCTGAATATAATAGAATATTTGTAACAGTGTATGACTGCCACCAGGTGCCAGCATGTCGGTATTCTGGTAAGGTACATCTCAGGCATAAATGGGTTGTTCCATGGCATATTGCCTACCCATGCATGTCGGCTGCTGTCAAGCGTGTGTGCCCTTGCCTGTTGTGCTAACCAGGTAAGGGGAATCTCAGCCCCCTACATGATTTCTTCCCTGTCATAAACATGCACATCCGCTACTAATGAGGCCTATGGCTCTTTGCACGCCTACTATCACAGCCACGCCGGGGGTACAGTTTGAAGACCTCAGGCCAGGGCCAAGGCCAAGAACAGTGCACATTAGGTGGCCATCTAAGGCAGCAAAATCGGGGAGACAGCAATTACAGGCCATCCATTGCTACGGAACGGTCTGTACTGCCAGAGGAGGGAGAGGCCTGAGATGTGGCTAGACTTTCAACACATCGGTCCAACTCCATCCAAGAATGTGATATGGTATGTCTTCTGTGGGTTACATACACTGTTTAATGGCTATTGGACACCATGGGTCCAATATTCGAAGGGCAGTTACGCTGTTTACAGAGCTGTAAACCATGTAACTGCTGCTGAGAGGGATATTCAATGCACTAACATGGTTAGTGCCACTGAATATCCCCTCTCTTCTCCCTTATGCACCCCGATGCTAACCATTTAGCATTGGGGCAGGGCAGGGGCATTCTGGGGAGGAGCAGAGGTGGTGACAATCCCTGACTGAGCAGCAGCGATATTGCATGCTGCCAGGTTAGGGACCTGAGGCTATAAGATAGGCGAAATGTACTCTCGCCTATCTTTGAGACGCAGGAGCGAACCAGGCAGCATGCAACATTGCTGCTGCCCAGTTAGCTAATGTGGCTTCTGGCATGTGTGGCAAACCCAAATATTCAATGCTGGGGCTGCATATGACCCCGGCATTGAATATCCAGGATTAAGGGTCAGCAGGCACGGCTATGCACCGTAGCGGCGCATAGCCTGCCTAATTGAATATCTGGCCCCCACTGTGACAGACAAAGTGGCATCTATCAACAATCAAAGTATGTGGTTGGTAACTCTGTTTAGTTCTGGATATTATGTTGTTGCATGGAGCAAGCCATCTGGTGCTACACACAACTCACTGCTGCATGAGATGTGCTGCTCTGTGGGGCACAGGGAGCCATAATTTTTACATGCTGAGGGATCCATATCTGTTCGCATCTGTGACATCACCATTTCAAAAAATGATCATATGTTGTGCCTTTGATGTGCTGTGGATGCTGGGAAGTTGCAGCAGGTGAGGGCTAGGGGCTACAACAGCTATAGTGGCACCTCCACAATAGGCAACACCCTGAACATGCCTATGGCTCTACTACTGTTCCCATGCTGTGGCGATTTGTCTGTGGACCATGATATTGCTAACCATCCCCCACCAGATCTGAAGCTGAATATTGCTGTTGGCAGCCAGGGATGGCAGGGTTGTACTCTTTGCAGTGCCGAACCTGGTAAGCTCATAATAACCCAGACACGGGGGCGATGCCTGGCTTTTGTTCAAGATGGACGTGTAAGATCTGTGCTCCGGAGGGCAACGGTCAAGAATCCTGACTTCTGCAAGTCTTTAATCAAATGGTTCCTACCTACTTTGGTATCATTTGATCCCAGATAGTCAGGCCCCAAGTCAATGCGGCTGGATTATCAAGTATCTCAAAACGCCAGCACAAAGAGAATCAAAACGGAACCTCTCTCTCCTCACAAGATGGCGGTCATCCAAGATCATCCTGAGGCCTTGCAGGAACTACTGATTGAGATTTGGGCAGTCAAAGACTTGGTCAAATCAAATGGAGACTCGCTGTGCTCAGTGCAGGAAGATATCAATGCCTTGAAAGCTTCTTTGGAGTCAATTTTGGCTCGTTTGGAGAAGGTAGAGAATATGGTGGCATTGCATGGGGAGAGGCTCAAGGCCGTTGAGAAGCAGGCTAAGTTGATTCATTCACTGCAAAGAGAGGTGGAAGACGGTAATAACCGCTCTTGGAGGAACAACATAAGAATACTGGGAGTTCCTGGGGGAGCAGAGGGCCCTGATATGGTGTCCTTTTTGCAGGTCATGATTCTGGATGTGTTAAAGGTGACGTTTGCCATGCCATTCGAGATCGAGTGTGCCCATCGAGTACCTACTCAGTTCATGGCCGCGGGCAAGCGTCCATACCCAATCATCTTGAAAGTCTTGTGTTTTCAACAAGTATCACAAATAATGGGAGCAGCCAGAGCACTTTCAACTTTGGAATATCAGGGACACAAACTCCTGTTCTTCCCGGACTTCGCGAAGCTGACGGTGGAGTGGAGGAAGAGTTTTCTGGTGCTACGCCCATGCTTTATTGCAGCTGCAAGCCCATTCTGGGCTGCTTTATCCTGCCCGCATGAGAGTCACGCTGCATAACCAGACCAAAACTTTTGATGATCCAGGGGAGTTATATGCATTTTTGGAAGATAAGGAGTCGGTGGTGATGCGGTGATATTTACCTAGCAGTTTCTGTTTGCAAAAGCTCTGCGGTGCTTGCTATCATGAGCGTTTGACTGATCCGAGGTCATGTAGTGGTGACTTATCCATGCAGAAGCATCATTCAATCATGCAGTATTGCTATACACTGTGACATTTATTTTGTCTCTTTTGAAGGGGCTCCAGGGTATTATCCTGGTCAAGATGTTTCTCCTGCTATGTCTCTCTTTCTTCTTTTGTGTTTTATGTTGTCTGTGATGTCTATGGCGGTTGAGAGAGTGACGGGGCTTGGAAGAGCAGGATGGCCCTTATTTACTAGGTTGGAGTCTTCTAGGTTATAAACTGATTAGACGGGGGCTGCCCTGCCATACATTTCTGGCATTTTGGGTTTTGGGGACACTGTCTCTACTCTTGTTGTGGGTGGTGGGCAAGATGCGATACTTTAAGTGACAAAGAAACGGGAATGTAATAGGTCACTTTGCCCTCCATGTCTGTCTTCTCCTGGTGGGCTCACCTGCTAAGTTTTGTGTGTTTTATAGCCCCCCTGGGTTTGGTGGTTTGTTTTTCAGAATTATGTGTTCTTACTGTGAGCGATCATGTGCAGGGGCTAGGGCTAAACTGTGGCTCTTTTTTTAGGTTTTCTTTTCTGGGCTATAGGTGCAGCTGCCACTCTGAGGGTGTTTAAGGTGTTGTTCTACAATGTAAAACTATATGCTACAATTTGGTATGTTTTTGCAACATTTGACTGTCAATCTGTGCTATATTGTCAGTATGTCTTCCTTTAAGATAGTTTCACTGAATGTTAAGGGCATTAACAATCCCATTAAGAGGAATAAGATTCTTCTGTATGGTAGGAAAGAAAGTGCTGACATCTTACTGTTACAGGAGACACACTTGAATGTGAAGGAGTCATTAAAACTAGATATAAAACCCCTTTCTCTAGTGGCTTTCTCAGCTGCCAATCATAAGAAAAATGGAGTAGTCATTTTAGTGAGGAAAGCTCTATCCTCCATGGTTATACAAACTAGGTCTGATACTGATGGGCAGTGGACAATGGCTGTCATCAAAACTGGATCCACTGAAATGGCCTTAATTAATATTTATGCTCCTAATATTGATTGCCCTACTTTCTTTTGCTCCATTGCGGCCTTGGCGCAGGAGGTGTCCAGATATCCAAATATTGTGGGGGGAGACTTCAACCTCGTGCTAGACCCCTTGGTAGATAGGAGTCCTGTGAGAACCATTAGGGTTCCCAAGGCTCACCCAGTTCTTGTATCTTTAATTCAGGAATTGGGCCTGATAGACATATGGCGGTTGCAGCACCCTATGGACAAAGAATTTCTTTTTTTTTTCTCCTCCTCATAACTCGTTATCACATATAGACTTTTTTCTAGTCTCCAAGGGACTCTGTTCTAGAATCAGTGAGTCCAATATCCACGCGGCTCACATCTTGGATCATTCCACAATCTCATTCACCCTTTTTGACTTAACGAGCTATCAATCTCACTCACGCTGGCAATTTGATAGGACTCTTCTTGGCAGTCAGGAATTTCACAAGACCATCCTGGTGGCTATAGAGGAGTATTTTCAATTTAATTTACCGCAAGACGACTCGGGGTGGGCGTGGTGGGAAGGCTTTAAAGCTAGCATGTGGGCCACCATTACCAGTTTTGCTATATTGCAGGCCAAACAGCGTAAAACAGAACTTGGTGTACTAGACAAGCAGATTAAAGCGGGAGAACACATTTTAGGCCAGAAAACTGATCTGAATATTCTGATAAGATTACAGCGCCTAAGATTTAGATATAATTCGATTTTGACCACTGAGGCTTCACAGAATATTCAAGGGCAGAAAGGGCAATACTACTTGGAAGGTAACAGAGCTGGACGGTTGCTAGCTAACTCGTTAAAGGGTTGTAAGGAAGCTTCTCGCATTACAGCTTTAAGGGATCTTCAGGTGCAAGATTTGATTGTCAAGGACCCTGACATTGCAGAGACCTTTTGCCAATTTTACACTCAGTTATACTCCCCAGAGATAGATTTCTCTGAGAAGGAGTTTGATAGACTACTGACTAATATTCAGAGGCCGGTGTTAGATCAAGAAACTGCTGCGGGACTAGATAGCAGATCACAGTCATGGAAATTATCCAGGCTATTGACACTATGCAAGTGGGCAAGGCTACCGGAGCAGACAACCTTCTGGTTGAATTCTATAAAACCTTTTCCAAAACCTTAGTGCCATACCTTCAACAATTTTATAGACTTCTTTTGGACAATGTGGCACAGACTGGAGTGTTTGCCTCTGCAAACATTGTTGTTCTTGAAAAACCTGGGAGGGATCCTCAGTTAGTCAGTAACTATCGGCCAATTTCGTTGTTAAATGCAGATTATAAAATCTTTGCTGCCATCTTAGCTGGCCATCTCTCCAAATTGATCCCTTCTTTGATTCATCTGGACCTATGTGGCTTTACTGAGGGACGCTCCACAGCCGATAATGCCAGAGTGCTTTGTCACATTTTGGAAGGCACGGAGGGAACAGAGGACCCTTTTGTGGGATTCTCGCTAGACACAGAGAAAGCGTTTGATCGGCTGGAGTGGCCTTTGCTGTTCTGAAGTGGTTTGGATTTGGTGAGGATTTCTGCAACCTAATCAAACTTATGTATGCAAGACCAAGTGTGAAAATTTCTGTGAATGCGACTCAGTTTAGAGAATTTTTTCTAGGGCGTGGTACCCATCAGGGTTGTCCTCTTTCTCCCATTCTTTCAATCTGGCCTTGGAACCTTTGGCCCTATTGATAAGGCAAAGCCTCGCGGTGAGGGGTGTCTCTATTGCTGGCATGGAGATTAAACTATCTGCATATGCCGATGATTTGCTGCTATTCACCACACGTAGCTCTATACCGGTTATTTTAGAATTGATAGATAAATACTCAGGATTGTCTGGCTATAAATGAATTGGTCATAATCTGTTGCATTTCCCTTAAACTCAAGAGTGTGTAGGACGGATCTGGAGTATTTTCCTTTTGTGTCGGAGCCTAAGATGGTGAAGTATTTGGGAGTTCACTATTGCTACCCACTTAGTGAAACCCTACACTACAATGAAGGGGAGATCCTATCTACAGTTCATAATATAACAGCAAAGTGGTCGCCTGTCTACCTCTCTTGGTGGGGTCGTCTTGAAGCTATAAAAATGACTATCATGCCTAAAGTGAATTATATGCTAGAAATGCTACCAGTCTTTCTTACAAGTAAAATTTATCGTCAAATTGAAAGGATTCTGGTTCAATTCCTATGAAAAACAAACCGCCTAGAATTGCTCTTAGGAAACTTAAATCTAAAAAAGAAGGGGGGGGGGAGTGAATTTCCCTGACTTTCAGGCCTATCATTGTGCTTTTTTGTTAAAGCAAGGTTCACGATGGGTGGAGGGGGCCATAGGTATACGTCCAGTATGGCTTGACCTAGAAGAGAGATTAAGTGCTCCTTTCCCCTTAAATCTCCTTCCTGGCATAGTGTCTTTTAAAGAGGTTGAAGTCTCATAGGGTTATATCGGACCCTCAGAAGGCTTTTCAACAGTTAGCAAATGCAATTCCTAAGAAGGATTGTCTATCGAAACTAATACCCATCTGGCACAGTCCTTTTTTTAAAAATTAATCAAAGTTCATTTGCATGGCAACAATGTTTTAGCAGGGGCATTTGGAGCGTTGGCCAACTGATAATGGATGGCAAGTGGAAACCTTTTGCTTCTCTACAAAGTGAATTTGATTTGCTTAAATCCCTATACTTTCAGTGGATTCAGATGAGGCATTGTATAGAGAAATCCTATTTGGGTATTACATCGTTGTCTGACGAGTGAGGGTTGTTGAATAAGATAGGTTCAGCGCATATGGCCTCTGGGGTGGCTTCTCACTACTATAAACTGGTGGTTCGGAACAACAGTTCTCAGGCCATTGGTGTTCAACGAATCTGGGAACATGACACTGGGGAAGTTCTTTCTCCGGAAACTTGGACAAAATTCTAGAGTAAGATAAACAGAGTTTCTCAGTCTGCCTCTGTCTCACAAGCTTTGTACTTCTTTGCGCACAGAGCTCACTTTACTCTGGTAAAGGTTGCTAAATGGGATAAGACAGCTGGGAATGAGTGTTGGTCTTGTCAGGGAGATGTCGGCACTTTGAGGCATGTGGTGTATGATTGCCCTAACATTCAGTCTTATTGGGTTTCAATATGGAATCGCATTTAAGAGGTATTGGGATTCCGGGCCACTCTCTCCTGGTCTGTGGTCATTTTTCGGTCAGCAATTGGCATCTCGTTGTTACAGACGGATTATCAGTTTTTATTTGACTTCATGTTTGGAGTGGCCCTGCATCTCGTTATTTCTAACTGGAAACATACAGCAAAGCTTAGTTGGCATGAATGGTGGAACCGCTTGTGCTTATGCTGCAAATGTGAGCAAATGCCACGGTGTGGTAGAACCCTTATGCCTTCCACTTTCTTCAGAAGTACATCTCCAAAGCACAATATGAGATACAATAAGGGGTCATTAGTCAGATTTTCTCATTTTGATGTAGTGGAATGCTTGGATGTTCCATAGCCCTTGAAGGCCTCTTAGGCCTTCAGTTGTTTTTTCTTTCTATATAGTCCTTGATGATCTCATGATGATGGGAGGGACAGAATGGGGTAGGCTGTGAATAGCCTTTTTTTTTGTTTCGTGTTAAAGAGAAGTATTTTGTTTTTATTGTAATTTGATATTTTTTCTTTGTATTTTGTTGGCAAATATAAATAAAGAAGTTAAAAAAGGTATATATAAATAAATAACCCAGACACATGGGTGCTGAATCCAACATGTGCCATGTCATCTCATCACTGTTTGCATGTGCAGTCCCACAGCTAGGCCTGTGCCTGTGTGTTTGCTTTGGCTTGCGGTTCTGCTCTTCCCTCCACTGTCATTCCTGCCGCTACATGTCCCATTGGCTATTCACCTGCGCAGCTGAAGCTGGATCCCCCTCCAAATTGCCTTGGAGAGCCTCAGGTTGGGCTTTTGACTGCCCCTCTGGTACAGCACTCCATCATACTCCTCAGGGCTGAAATTCGCTGTCCTCCTGGACGCAATGCTGCTGTTGTATATCAGCCCAGCCAGAGGGGGCTCCTGCACAGGCAGAAAGAAGAACCTTGCTACATGAGTACAGCGGAACAACAAAACTGTGTATTCGCTCCACTGGTCAGATACCTGGGTATGACAGCGCCACTGCCGCAAAATGGGTTTGTTGTTCAGGGTGAGTTTTGTTTTTTATTGCCAGTGCATAACAGAGTCACGCCTCTGTCTTATCTACCCATGCAAGGAGCTGTGTCGTTCTCTACCGGGGTGCCTTCCCTTGGTCGCTACCGGGGTATGTTCCCTTTGGCACTTTGGCTCTTACAGAGGTAAATGAATATTATGGTATTGTGATTGCCTGCCTATGATGCTTTACATGCCTACCACCATGGATTGTTCAGCTCTCATATTCAGTGTTTGCCCATGTGAATACTGCCTAACACACAATCTGTGCTCTTTTCATGAGTGGGTATTTTTAACCAGGTAGAGACTTCATCGCCACCTCGTTCAATATTGGGCCCTATGTTTTCTGATCTTGAGAAGCAAATGTTTAAGATAGCCTTCACTTTCAGCCAGTAATGTGGTATCATCAGCATAGTGAAGGTTGTTGAGTCTTCCACCAATCTTCACAGTGTGGTTGTCTTCATATAATCCTGCTTCTCTGATGATTTGTTCTGCATGGAAATTAAATGAGTAGGGGGAAAGTATGCAACCTTGTCGTACATCTTTGACGATTTTAAACCACTCTGGTACTTTGTTCTTTGATGAGGCTTTCAATGCTGCTTCGACTTCTTCTTTCATCACCAATGGTTCCTGACCATAAGATACAGGTTGAAACAGCTGTTGGTCCACTTGATCTTTATGGTACAATGACTCTGTATATGCTTTCCACTTTTTCTTGATCTCAGCGTCAATCAACATGGATCCTTGAGCATCTTGTAACATTCCAATTTGAGGCTGGAATTTTTTTCTTTAATTCTCGTAACTTTAGGACAGTCGATCTTTGTTTTTCCTCTAATAGTTTTTAATTCTATTTCCTTGCATGCGTCATTGTAGTACTTCTTGTCTTGTCTTGCTGCATGTTGGAAATCTCTGTTGAGTTCTGTGATTGCCCAGAAATGCAGAGAAGCTAGAGGAGAACGAGGCAATTTTCAGAGTTTCTTCAGTCATCCATTTTGACCATTTTTGCTTTTTTCACCTTTTGTAGAGACTTATCACTTTCTTCCAACACAACCTTCTGGATGTCATTCAGTAATTCTTCTGGAGCTCTGTCATATGTATCTAAAGCACCAAATTGATTTCAATTCCAGTGATATATTCTCATGGTCATTTTTTGCTACATTCATGAGTGGCTTGTTCTTTTTCAACTTTAGCTTAAGTTTGCATACTAGTACTTGGTGATCTGTGCCAGTCAGCTCCATTGGTCTTGCAGAATTCTATCAGTCTTTCTCCAGCTTCATTTCTGTTGCCAAGTCCATATTTTATAACCACTTTGCCTTCCTCTTCGTTGCCAACATTTGCATTCCAGTCACCCATGACTATCAGGATATCCTGTTTGCATGTTCTGTCCATTTCAGCTTGTACTTGTTCATAGAACTCATTGCCGTCTTCCTTTTCTGCAGCTGTTGTTGGGGCATATATCTGAATTATAGTTGTGTTGATGGGCATTCCTCATAGATGAATAGAAATTAAGCATTCACTGATTGCATTGTATTTCATTACAGTTCTTGCAAGTTTCTTCTTGATTATAAATGCAACACCATTTCTTCTTTGTCTTTTATTTTCAGCATAGTAGACCATGTGATCATCAGATACAAAGTGCCCGATGTCAGTCCGTTTCACATCACTGACACACAGCAGATCAAGTTGTACATATTCCATTTCATTCTTGACTACCTCCAATTTCCCTTGGTTCATGCTTCATACATTCCATGTCCCAATATGCAATATGTAAGACATCTTTACAGCTTCTGATTCTCATTTCATGTGCAGCTACATCAGCAGTCAGATGTCCTGAGGGCTTTGATCCAACCATATTATAAATGCTGACTTTACTCTGAAAAAAGTCTTCAGCTCATACCCAATAACTAGTTAAGTGCCTTCTGACCGGGAGGGGGGTCTCATCTTCCAGCACTATAGTGCAAATTGTTTTGTTGTGACACTTCACTGGGTTTTTGTGGCAAGATACGGAAGTAGATGACCAGGCCTTTCTTCTGCACAGGTAATTGTTGTTTTTTTTAATCTTTCCAAACTGTCGAAGAAGTACAAACTCCTTGGAAATGAAATAGCTACATCCATAATCCAACTTACATAACAAAGTCGTATAGATTAAGGCCGCACATAGCTTGCACTTCAGACGCATCTACTATACATCAAATCTTTCAGACATTTTCAAAGAAACATATAGCATTCCCTGGTCCTCAAACTCTAAATCTTACACTCAGAATTAGTGCATTTCTAATATTCTTTATCCACCATAACTTGTTAACATTACACAACCAACCATACTTAACATAATGAGTATTATAAGTGCTCAGTGGAGTTCACCCAATCCCCTCTTGTGTGCTGGATGTCCGATTCTGGCACTGTTGCTGTTGTCACAGAAATGTGATCCTCCACTGCTAACGCCGTCCCATTCTGCTGCTGCCCAGATGGGTGGTTTGTCTTAGTTTGGCACCTCAGCTTCGACCTGTCCATCTTGGGACACTCTGCCAGTAATTAAGCTACAGCTAGCTTAATTCTCAGTGATTCACACAAGCCCTCACAGCACGAGAAGCTGCAAACCAAGTGAGGGTTAGTAAACATGCGCCTTAGTGAATTTTAAACAATTATTCCAATCATCAGAAGAGCAAAATTAACTAAGGACCTAGGAAACATGTACCTTAATTAATTTTGCTTTTCTGATGATCAGAAAATATTGGAATAATTGTTTAAGGTTAATAAGTGAAAGGGTAAATGATCCAAGGTGGATTTCTGTTTACACTGCGTATTTATAGAGATGAGGTATATAGCGCTGTGTTTGAAAAGAAAAAAAAACACTTTTTTTCCTATTCTATACCTATGGCAAAAAATTATTATCCAACTGAAGAAGTAATTTAATTTGTATATTGTTTAAAATCAATTTCAGTTAGTGGTGGTGATTTCACTTGTGTCTGTCCTGCTTGTGTAGGACTCCACGCCTGAAGAGCTGACAGCACATGTTGCTGGGTTTTGAGAGGCATTAACATGTCAGGAGTGCTCAAGAAGCGCACCCTCTGCACCTGGAGACACTATAGGGTACCCTCAGCTTATTGACCGGAAACTGTACGAGGTAGCTCTGAAATGCAGTAGAGACCTCTGAACTTACTGCACATTTGTGACTAGCATGCAATTAGGCTGCAAATACCGATCTCTTTTGGGCAATGATCGTGTATCGTTACAGTTGCCCGGATGTTCACACTCAAGAGAAGAGGGTTTTGTATAATAGTGACCAAGTAAGGATACAGCATGAAGTATGAAATGATCGCACAAAAAGGGAAGGAAGAGCCGGTCTACAGCACCGCACCAAAATAGCATGGCTATGAACTCTATGGTGCCTTCTACAACAGTGCAATGTGTGCCTTCAAGTCAATGCTGATTCCTGGCGACGCAGCAGCTCCCGGGGTTTCTTGGCAGTGTGACTGGAAGTAAATTGCCAGGCCTGTCTTCTAAGGTAACAGAGGGGAAAAGTGACCTGCCCAAGGCCACAAGGAGTATCAGTGGGAATTGAACCTTGATTCCTCAAGTCAGTGCTCTAACCATTAAGCTACACCTCCACGCCTAATGCCATCTACAATTAGTTAAAAAATGATTATTTCCTCTGGAAAATTATTAGCAAAACAGGCGTTATAGAAAGCTGAATGCCATAGACAAACTAAGGAAGATGGGTTGCCTCAAATAATATTAAATTAATTCTTACCAAGAGGAACAGCCAAGTATGCTATGCCATTGGCTACACATTGGAGGGAGGAGTAGCCTAGTGGTTGGGGCAAGGTACTTCAGGCCAGAAGGTCAGGGGTTCAAATCCCACTAGAGGACAGCAACCTTGAGCCAGAAGGACTGGGGTTTCTAGTCCCACAGATGCTCCTTGTGGTCTTGGGCCAGCCACTTAACCCTCCATTGCCCATGTTACCTGTAAGTATTAGTGTATGTGTCTCATATCCCCACATGTTAAATGTATCCCCCAATTGTGCTGTGACCGCTTTGATTGAAGGATAAGGCAGCATACAAAACTGTCAAAATAAAATAAATAAAACACATATGTCTAGTCCCAGCTCTATCACAATTTTACATGCACAAATTATTCCATCATGATATGATGTAAGCATGATTCATATTAGTGGTACCATCCAGAAGCTACAGCTGCCTGTCTTTTAATGATTTTCTATTCAATAGCTCCTTTATTTATTTTATTTATTTATTTATTTTACAGTTTTTATATACCGCGCTCTTTGGTATCAGCGCGGTTTACAGATAACAAATTTCGCATTAGAACAGTCCTTTGCTTACATTATAACAGGGTCTTTTGCTTACATTATAACAGGGTCAGTAACTTGGAGACAACATGGTAAAACTATATACAAGCTATATACAGAAAGATATATTACCTCTGGAAATTTTACAGTTAAATTGGGTCATAACTTTGGGTGTGCAGAGCGTCTAGGTCGTGTTCTGTTATGACTATGTTGTTGGAATGTCAGAGGCTGTGTGAGTGATTTGTGAGATGGGGGGAGGAGGTGTAGGGTTAGGGCCTAAAAGATGATGACAGAATAGGTAGTGTTTGAGGGCCTTTCTAAATTGAGAGAGGTCTTTTATTGATCGGATATGAGGAGGGCAGGCGCAAGGTGTTAGACACCCCTAGATGAACCTTTAGCTGTGTGCCCACCTCAATTATTTTTCATGCCTTACAACCTCCTAAGATTTTGATAAACTCAATCATCATGAAAATCCCAGCATCACTTATCCCAGAAAAATCCGGTAAAAACACATAAATGGACATCACTGTTTATAATATTAAAGTATCTTTTGTATGTCCATCTGCAATGAGGACAATTTCCAAAAGCCATTTACCTGGGTAAATAGCTATTTATCCAGGTAAACAAGGTGGATAAAAGTACATGTCAATGGTTCTTGGAGTTAGTCTGGCTATTGTCTGTCTTTAACTGCACCTGCTTTTTGCTGCCTCCTAGACAATCTGCCCATTCCTATCTGAACCCACTACTAAGACACTTATCCACGAATTAATCACCTCCCGTCTTGACTACTGTAACCTACTCCTTGCTGGTCTCCCTTTGAATCATCTCTCTCCCCTTCAATCTGTTCAACACTCTGCTGCGTGGCTAATCTTCCGCCAGCCTCCTCATGCCCATATTGCTCCTCTTCTCAAGTCACTTCACTGGCTCCCTATCCATTTCCGCATCCAGTTCAAAATTCTCCTACTGACCTATAAATGCATCCACTCTGCAGCTCCTCACTGCCTTTCTTCTCTTATCTCGCCTTACAACCCCCCTCGGGAACTCTGCTCTTCTGGCAAACTGCTTCTATCTGTGCCCTTCTTTTCTATTGCTAACTCCAGACTTCGCTCCTTTTATATTGCTGCACTTTACGCATGGAACAAACTACCTGTGTCTGTGCGCCAGGCACCTTCTCTGACCCTTTTCAAAGCCAGGTTGAAAACTCACCGCTTCGCTGCAGCTTTTGAATCTTGACTCACCTGATCTCCTTATGTTTCTTTACCTTTCCCCCTAGCTCTATCCCTGTCTATATGTAATAAGGGCGCGGGCAGGGTCCTGGCGCCCACGCGTAACCGGGTGCCCAGCCCGGCGTGGTGCGGGACCCTGTTCGCGTATGAAGAAAGGGGGGGGGGCTTAAGCCCGGTAGCATGGGGACGCGGCACGCGTCTTTTGAATTGATTGGCTCCGCTCGGTGAAGGGGGGCGAGTGGCACCAATCAGGGAGGAGTTGCCATGTGCTCCGGTGTGCGCGGTCGTGGCCGGAGCACATGTGGCGAGACTAGAGGGCGAGCAGCAGCAGGCTTGTTAGCGGCGGCTGATTGGGGCCTTTGCAGAGTGTTGGGATCCTGAGGTGATGGCTGTGCAGTGGTGGAGGTTCGGGCAGGGAGCCCGGCGGCTAGGAGAGCTGTCCGGCTATTTATTTATTTATTTAGATTGTTTTTGTATACCGCCTTATCCTTCAATCAAAGCGGTCACGACACAATTGGGGGATACATTTAACACGCAGGGATACGAGACACATACACTAATACTTACAGGGAACATGGGCTATGGAGGGTTAAGTGGCTTGCCCAAGACCACAAGGAGCATCTGTGGGACTAGAAACCCTGGTCCTTCCGGCCCAAGGTTGCTGTCCTCTAGTAGGATTTGAACCCCCGACCTTCTGGCCTGAAGTACCTTGCCCCAACCACTAGGCTACTCCTCCTAATGTTGTGCAGGAGAGTTGGGGCAGGATAGACATAGGGGGCTTGCCTGGATATTTAAACTTAAAATGCACTTCTTCCAAGCACATTTCAACTTAACTTCATGAGATGCACCCAGGCATATATGAGCAAATAGGTATATGTAGCTTATGCATATATGTATATAACAATCCTTTGTGAAGTCTTAACTGTCAGGCTTGTGTAAATATGTATATTTTCGTACTTTGTGTGAAGTCTAACAGCAATCAACTGTAAATCTATAATCCTTTTTGCGATACCACCCCGCCCTAATCGCAGTGTACATACCCCTAATTACTGGCCAGTACAACCAACCCCTCCATGTATAGTAACCGCTGCTGATCACTGGAAGCAGCGGGATACAAATTGTACGCAAATAAATAAATAAATAAATAAAAGAGACTAACTAAATAAAAGTAAAAGGGGAACGACAAGCGGGGGGGCCTGGGGTCGGTAGGCTTTCAAAAAGAACCAAAAACAATAACAAATGCAGGACACAGTAGTGAGGACGGGAAGAGCATAAAAAAAAAATAAAGGTAAGGATTTAGATAAATAAGTTGCAGTGCATTCACGTTCTGTGGGGGGGGGGGGTGGCTGAAGGTGAAGGTAATGGCTGGTAAACAGGCTAGCAAGGGTCGGGGAGGCTGCAGGGCTGCCGTGGGCAGGCAGTTAGGGAGGCTCGGGGGTTGGACAGGGGGGGGGAGGATTGGGCCGTGGAGTAGAGTGGAAGGGGGAAATGCAAGGAGGGGGGCTGGGAGTACGCGGCATACGGCGAGGGAGCATGGAGGGCACACAGTTCCTTGGAGGAGAGCACGTAGTTGGGCAATGCACAGGGCAGGGGTGCTGCTGGTGCAGTTGGGCAAGGGGGAGGTGAGATGGGGTGGGGGAAGAGGTTGTTGTAGGGAATAGGTCAGAGCTGGGGCAGGGGTGCTGAGTAGGCCCTTGGTACCAATGGGAGGAGGGGGCCAGGCCGGGGTTTGGTGCAGTGGGGGGGCGGACAGTGGTTGGGTATCTCCTGGTGGGAGTTTGGCCTCACCTAGGGGATATGGGCTGTCGGGGCAGCAGGCAGTTTGGGAACATTGGCTGAGTGGGTGGCAAGGCCTTCGAGGCCGGATTGGGCGGGAGCTTGGTCTCCTGGTTTCCCTCCCTTGGGTTTCCCATTTTTGTCTCCACAGGTTCCTTTTCTGTCCGCGCCTGGAGGTGTGCCATCTACAGTGGCGTCAACTGGTGTGGCGAATATGGATGTGGGATCCACTGCTGCAGGAGGAATGCCGAGGGAAGGAGAGCGGACTCAAGGAGCATGTGCTCGGCAACGGACGGAGGATCCTCGAGTGGGCGTACCGCTCGCGTCAGACGGGATGGCTGCTGAAGACAGGACAGGTGAGTAACTGTCAGCTGAGGAGGCGAGTGTGGAGGGAGGGGGTCGTGGGCTGAGCGGTCGGGAAAGGCGCGCAGGAAAAGGAAGTACGTATGTCGGCATCGGCATAGTTCTGAATCGTCCTCCTCCTCCTCTTCAGAATCGTCGGAGGCATCAATGGGCGAGGTCGGAATGAGGGAGGTGGGGCCGAGGCGAGGGTCTTCTGGTGTTCATGCTGGCGCCGGCTCTTCATCATTGGTGTCTTTATCGGA
Organism: Ichthyophis bannanicus; assembly: GCA_033557465.1. NCBI lineage: Eukaryota > Metazoa > Chordata > Amphibia > Gymnophiona > Ichthyophiidae > Ichthyophis > Ichthyophis bannanicus. The sequence continues at coordinate 306,576,665 of CM066041.1, forward strand.
ATTATGGGAAGGTGTCCCAAAGAAATTGAGGCGGAAAATTTAGAAGAGGAAGTACATTGATATTTTTTGTTTGCTAGAAGGGCGTAAGCGTGCAGGAGATAGTAAGAAAAAGCCCAAGGAGGATGAGAAGGCTGGTCATCTCTGGAAGGTCTCACGGAATGTTGTCAATTGGATTAGATCGTTCTTGTGACTGGCGAGCGTGTGGGGTCAACATTTTCCTGAGCAATATGGGATGTTGCTGTCCTACGCGGATTCGATTCTGGAAGCATCCCAAGTACACGAGGGCTGGTCGTGGCTTAATTATGACAAAATGTTTAGAGACAAAATGGAGGAGAACAAGTTGTTGACTTGGGGTACACAACTTGTTGACTTGGGGTACACAACTTCACAATGTAAATAGCAAGTTGTTCCATATACTATTGTACCACTGTTGTATATAGTTAACCAGGATATCCTTTATCAGATAACCCTGCATTGTATTTAGTTTCCCCTACTTCGCCAAGTTATACGTCCTGTTAAATGTAACGACCAGACACGTGTAAACTGTCGGATGTTTTCTGTTCAATGTAAACCGCGCTGATGTCTAATAGTGCGGTATATAAGAATTGTTAATAAATAATAAATAATAAATAAGATATTAACCTGTGGTTAACTCAGATGTCTGTCAAGGGTGGGGTTGGAGGGGGGTGGGGTGGGGGAAAGGTGGGGCCGGGGGTTGCGGCAGGGACGGGTCGTTCCTTTCGCGGTGGAGTTTCCCCAGTCCAGACAAGACTGGTCCCCAGTGGGGGCGGTGACGTGTGCTGGAGGTTTAATAGATCCGTGTGTCCCTTCCCGGACTGTAAATTCCACCACGTGTGTTCTATCTGCAGCGGTCCCCATTCAGCAGCAAAATGTGTTAAAAGAGGGGCCATTCGCCGGGGCCAGGGTCCAAGTAAGCGGGTGCTATTGGAGTTGGCTCCTTCTCCGATACGGGTACCGCTGTTACATAGGTGGCTTTACAGTTATCCGAAAAAAATGGATAGGTTAATTTTGCAGTTGGGCTTTCAGTTTGGTTTTGTTCCGGTTCGGGGCGTTGTGGCGTGTTCGGTGCAAAATTCCCCGAGTGTGCGGAGATGGGCGTCAATAGCTCGGGAGAAGTTAGCGGTGGAATTACGTTTGGGCAGAATAGTGGGTCCTTTCCGACACCCTCCTTTTCCGAATTTTGTGGTGTCTCCGTTAAGGATTATTCCTAAGAAGGAGCCGGGGAAGTTTTGATTGATCCACAATTTATCTTGCCCTATGGGGGCATCGATGAATGATTTTATCCCGCGTGAGTTGTGTACAGTTCGTTACGCCTCTTTTGACAGGGCGGTGGAATTAGTCAGGAGGGCCAGGCACGGCTCATTGATGGCAAAAGTGGATATAGAGTCGGCATTTCGCTTGTTGCCGGTGCATCCGTCTACCTTCAAGTTGTTGGGTTTCCAATTCGAGGGAGAGTTTTATTTTGATAAGTGTATGCGGATGGGTTGTGCGGTACCTTGTGCTTACTTCGAGAAATTTAGCACTTTCTTGCACTGGATGGTGGTGCGGAGAGTGGGGACCTCGGAGGTAGTTCATTATCTGGACGATTTTTTGTTTGTCAGCAAAGCTGGGTCGGCGCGTTGCAGCGTGCTGCTGGAAGGTTTTGTCGGTCTGGCTAGTGAGTTGGGGGTGCCATTAGCGGAGGTTAAGACTGTAGGCCCGACGACAAACCTTACCTTCTTAGGAGTGGAATTGGATTCGCAAAACTTGGTGGTGCAGTTGCCGTCGGAGGAGGTGGAGAAATTGAGGGTGCTGGTGGCTAATGCCTTGGCCTCTTCTAAGTTAACCTTGAGGGAATTGCAGGCGCTAATAGGATCACTTAATTTTGCCTGTAGGGTCATTCCAATGGGGAGGGTGTTCATTCGGCGGTTGGCAGCGTCGACGGCAGGGGTGCGCAAGCCTCATCACCGCATCCGAGTGTCTCGCATGTTGCGTGAGGATTTGCGGATTTGGGATGTCTTTCTGCGGGACTTTAATGGGACTTCTGTATTGCGAGAGGCGGAGATCTCCAGTGAGGATTTGCAGCTGTACACGGACACGGCGGGAGGTGTTGGTCTGGGAATATACTTCGGCGGGGCGTGGTGCGCCGATAAATGGCCAAAGGCGTGGGTGGACGAGGGGCTGTTAAGTAATATTACTTTCTTAGAGCTCTTTCCCATATTGGTGGCGCTAGAGTTATGGCCGGACAAGTTGGCCAACCACAGGGTGGTGTGGTGGTGCGACAATGAGGCGGTGGTGATGGTCATTAATCGCTATTCTCCACGTTGCATTCAGGTAGCGTCTCTAATGCGACGGGTCATACTGGCATGTTTGCGTTTGAATGTTGACCTGAAGGCGCGACATATACCGGGGCATACTAACGAAATCGCTGATTCTCTTTCCCGTTTGCAGTGCGAGCAGTTTTGGAAGTTGGCTCCGGAGGCAGACGAGGACGGGCTCGGGGTCCCGAGGAGATTGTGGAGCTGTGGCCGGCGGACATGAGGAGCCTACTCAAGAATTTGGTTGTGGAGCGAACCTGGGAAGCTTATTTATTTATTTATTTATTTAACATCTCTTATATACCGCACTATTATCATCAGCGCGGTTTACATGGAACCAAACATATACATACAGAAAAACTGTAGTGCATTTTACAAGTAACAGGAATTTGAACTTGGTAATAAAGGGAAACTATGTACATTATGTAACTATATACAGTAGTCTATACACATTAGTCACAGTTGAAGTTGTCTTGACCTGAGTATGGATGTAGTATTTCTCTTGTGCAAAACTAAATTGGGAAATAGCTTAAGAAGAGGTGGTGTTTGAGACTTTTTCTGAATTGTGTTAGGCTGGTTATGGCTCGCAGTTCTGGTGGGAGTGCATTCCAAGCTATTGGGGCATGAATGCTGAAGGCTCTTTTAGATGTTTCCTTAGTGTATCTGATTGTTTGTCTTGGGATTGTTAATGAGTTTATAGCAGTTGATCTTCTGGATCTATTGGGAGTCTGTGTGTGTAAAAGGTTGGTGATCGTTGATGGTGCTTGATTGTTTAGGGCTTTGAAAGTAATGACTAGTATCTTGTAGTGGATTCTTGCGTTGGTTGGTAACCAGTGGAGGCTTTTTAGAATTGGGGTTATGTGGTCTGTCTTTGATATTCCTTCGAGAACTCTAGCAGCGGTGTTCATCGCCAATTGTAGGGGATTTAAAGTTGATTGCGGGAGACCATGTAGAATTGCATTTGCGAAGTCAAGATGAGGCATTACCAAGGCTTGGTAGACAGTTCTGAAATCTGTGGGTTCAAGTAAAGGTCTTAAGTGGCGTAGTGTGCGTATCTTGTGATATATTAGTTTTGTTATGTTTTTTATGTGGGTCTTCATATTAAGGCGCTGGTCAAGGGTAATACCTAGGTATCTTATCGTAGGTTTTACTGTCAATTCCTTGTCCTTTATCTTTAAGGTAGTGGGAGGTGTGAAGTTTTGATCCCTTGTGATAAACATAACATCGGTCTTGCTATGGTTGATTCTTAGGTTCTGTGAGAGGAGCCAGTCTTCTACTGATTCAAAGCATTTTATCAAAGGTGTAAAATCAGGGTGGTTGATGGAGAATGGCATGTATAGGAGAATGTCATCTGCATATGCTAGGCAGGTAACATTAAAAGAGCGGATGAGGTCACAGATTGGTTGCATGTATATGTTAAACATTAGTGCTGAAAGAGAGGATCCTTGTGGTACCCCTTGATCTTGCAGAAATGGTTCAGATGTTTTTTCCTCAATTTTTACTTGTTGCCAACGGTTATTTAGGTAGGATATACACCAGTCAAGTGCGGTTCCAAGTATTCCTTTTTCCTTAAGGCGATGGATAAGTATTTGATGGCTTACTGAATCAAACGCAGCTGAGATGTCCATGAATATAAGGATAAATCCTTGGTGGATATTATCTATTCCTGTGATTAATGTATTGAATAGAGTGATGAGTAGGGTCTCAACTCCGTGGGCTTCTCTAAAACCGTGTTGTGCAATGTCCAGTGGAGCTTCAGTGTCTATGTGTTGTTGTATTTGACGTTGTACCACTTTCTCAATTATTTTCGCTAGCAGCGGGATGCTGGATATTGGCCTATAGGATTCTACTTTTAGGGGGTCTAATTTGTTATTTTTTAGTAATGGTCTAATTGAGGTTTGTTTAAGGCACTGAGGAAAGGTTCCGGTTGAGAAAGATTGTTCAAGGATATTGTGTATGAAGAAGCTTACTTCATATCTAATGTTTTTTTATCCAGGCCGCTGGACATGGATCATTTGCTGCAGTGGTAGCATTTATTGATGCGATGGTGTTTTCAATTTCTTTGGTTGATAATGCGTTAAACTTGGTTAGTGTGTTTGACTGTGATAGCTTGTCTATATTTGTTGGTTCTGTGATGTAGATGTTGGTTGTTTTCTTCATTTTTGATTTTAAATAGTCAGCATAATCTTGTGGCTGTATCGTTTGAGTGTGTTGGGGAGTAGGTTCCTTTGCCATTGTCTTTACAATGTTGAAGAGGTCATGGTGTTTATTTAATGATTGTTTTAGGAGATTAGTATGGAATTGTTTCCTTCGATCTGCTATTTCCTGGCGATGCTTTTTTAGGTGCTTGCAGTAGGCTGTGTAGGCGTCGGTAGAGTGGGATCGTCTCCAGCGTTTTTCGAGTCTACGAAGATGGAGGAGGGATGTTCTCAGTTCATTAGAATACCAAGCAACATGTGTCCGATGGTTGGGCTTTCTTGACATATTTGTTGTTTGGGAGTTAGTTCTAAGAGTGTGGTCCCAAGTGTTGATTAGGCTATCCAAATCAGGTTCAGAGGTGTGTAGTATTGGAAGAATATTCTTGAGTACTTCGTCTTTGTCAAATGGGCGGAACCTCCTAGTTGTTGGTTTGGCGAGGGTGGATTTGGAGTTAATGGCCTTGGAGGAGTTGGGAATTTGGAATAAGATTAGGCTGTGGTCCGACCATGGTACTGGTATTATGGAAATATCATAATTGTGGTCGGTTTCTGAGGTGGCTTGTGGAACGAATATCAGATCGAGGGTATTTCCCATAGTATGAGTAGGTTCCTTGACTATCTGGTTGTATCCAAGGTTGTCAATCGCTTCTATAAATGCTGCGATTTGAGTATCATGTAGAGAGGGGAGGTTGAAATCTCCTAATATCCAATTAGATAATTGTGGTTTTTCCGTATTGCAGGCCCGGTCAACTATCGTTGGCAGATCATCAGCTGACGTTGTTGGAGATCTATAGACTAGGTTGATTGAATGCTCATTGTTTGATATGTTGAGTATGTTTAGGTGGGTTGTGCTAATACTGTTGTCTATCTGAAATTGTAGCTGGCTTTTAGAGATGATGAGTACTCCACCTCCTCTTTGTTTGGTCCTGTGACACGTGTACATTGAGAAGCCAGGGGGGAGCATCTGATTGAGGATTATATTAACAGAGTCAGATAGCCAGGTTTCTGTGATCATCAAAATGTCAAGGTTGTGCGTTGTTATGAGATCAGGTATCAAAGGCCACTTTGTGCAGATGGATCTAATATTGATAAGGGCGCAATGCAGTGGTGGTTGGTATTGTCGTTTAGGTTGAGATTTTTTGGTGAGCTGAAGAGCAACGTGGATTAAATGAGAGTGGTGGGTATGGGTAGGGTTAGGGTCTGTTTGTGTCTTGTTTGACCATCTCTTCCAATTATTTCTTAATATTGGTATGGAGTTTTGGTCGCCATTAAAGGCGTTTGAGTATCCAGCTAGTGCAGTGAGGAGGTAGGTAATGATGAGGGTTACCAGTGTATGCATCATTAATGAGGGCATTGTGTATTAAGCGAGTATGATTACTGACAACAGTATATTTAGTTACTGGGAGACAGTACTTGCAATTAATGGTTACTGACAACAGTATATTTAGCTACTGGGAGACAGTACTTGCAATTAATGGTTACTGACAACAGTATATTTAGCTACTGGGAGACAGTACTTGCAATTAATGGTTACTGACAACAGTATATCTAGCTACTGGGAGACAGTACTTGCAATTAATGGTTACTGACAACAGTATATTTAGCTACTGGGAGACAGTACTTGCAATTAATGGTTACTGACAACAGTATATCTAGCTACTGGGAGATAGAACTTGCATTTTAGTGATTACTGATAATAGTATATATCGCGTTATGAACGAGTGTGCAAAAGTTCCAGGTATAGATAGTTTGTTTTAGTGTAGTATACTTGCTGTGTTCAAGGAAATCTTCGATGAGGGTGGGAGCGAGCTCAACTTTGTAGGAGCTCAAGCTGCTTGGATTCGTGGGAGATTTGCATACGGTGGTTTTCCAGCAGCGTTTGTTCGAGGCTGTATGAGTGCGTCGTCTGGTGTTGTTTGTTGTGCAGCAGTCTTCTGGTGCCCCTTCTTTGGTCCCCGCCTAAGGGCCACGCCAAAGGGCCCTCTGACGAGGCCCTCAGGCGCGGGCGCGCCGGATGGCGCGAAGCTTTTGTAGGCCTTGTGCCCTGCCCCGATTGGGCCTCGCTGGGTCTCAAGGCTCCTCCCGCTGTCTGCGCTCGATCCCCAGGTAAGGGGAGAGCAGAAGATGGTGTCGGGAGCTCAGAGGGTGAGCGCTGGATGGCGCGAAGCTATTGTAGGCCTTGTGCCCTGCCCCGATTGGGCCTCGCTGGGTCTCAAGGCTCCTCCCGCTGTCTGCGCTCGATCCCCAGGTAAGGGGAGAGCAGAAGATGGTGTCGGGAGCTCAGAGGGTGAGCGCCGGATGGCGCGAAGCTTTTGTAGGCCTTGTGCCCTGCCCCGATTGGGCCTCGCTGGGTCTCAAGGCTCCTCCCGCTGTCTGCGCTCGATCCCCAGGTAAGGGGAGAGCAGAAGATGGTGTCGGGAGCTCAGGTTGTGGTTGTGAGCGAGTGATGGAATATCTATACAGGAAGGGATGGGCTGGAGGGGAGGTGCCGGAGTATCTGCTGGGGGGTATGTCGGGTGGGCGAAGGGGCGCGGTGTGGCTAGATTGGCGGTGAGGATTCATCTGGCTGGGGATTCATCTGGCTGGGTTCAGGTTTTTTGCCAGGGCAGCGGGTTGGGAATTTTTGGGCCGCGGGTTCCTGGCGCGGTGGTTACTACAGGGGTGGGAGCATACTCAGCCGAGGCCGCGTGATCAGTGACTGCTGATTACGCACGATTTGTTAAGAAGGCTGTGCCAGGGACTGCCGGGAGTGGTGGCGTCTCAATATGAGGCCACTCTCTTTCGGGCGGTTTTCTGTTTGGCATTCTTTGGGGCCTTTAGGGTCGGCGAACTGGCAGTCGATTCGGTGAATGAGGGTTTCGGTAATTGTTTTACGCCTCCAACACGTGTGGAGTGAGCAGGGGCTCGTACCCGTGTTGTTAGCAAAATCAAAAATGGACCAGAAAGGGAAAGGGTTTTGGGTGGTGCTCAAGGGGATCGGTGGGCTTACATGCCCAGTTGCCACTATGGAGGAATATTTGGGAGTGCGCCCTATGGGCGAAGAGGGGTTGTTTGTGCATAGGGATTCCCGTATGGTGACCCGATTTCAGGTGACAACGATGTTGCGCATGGTGTTGCACCGGATCGGGGAGGATCCGTGGCTTTTTTCTGCCCACTCTTTTCGCATTGGGGCGGCGACCAACGCAGCAGCTGTGGGTTTGTCTGGGGAGCAGATCCAGAGTATTGGTGGATGGCGGTCGAAAGCTTTTATGGGATATGTTCGACTATGAGACGCCTGCTTATTGCTGGGGGGGGGGGGATATTAATGCTGTTCTTTCTGTTGCAGATGGGGGGCTGAATGCATGGGGATGTTGGATGTTGGGGCACTCCTTCGTGTTCTGGGCTGGTCAGCGAGCGGCAGTGCGGCCTATCGGGCTGAATCTGGGACTTGATCCGGCAGTGGTGGCGGTTTCATGGCTGGACGAGTGTGGGCTGCAGTGGCCTCAGCTGATGCCTTTGCTTCGTCATCACCAGCGCATCAGGAACCAGCCAGCGATTGTAATGGTGCATTTGGGGGGCAACGATCTGGCTGCTTGTTCCTGCAAGCAGCTGATCAGAGCCGCCAAGAAGGACTTTGCTGTACTGCTGCATATGTTTGTGGGTGTGTTGTTAATCTGGTCCGATATTATTCCTAGGCCTGCATGCTGGGGGCAGAGGAGATGGTCCCGTGGACTGACAAAAATAAATAGGCAGATTGGGAGGTGGGTGTGTGAGCAGGGGGGGTATCAAGTGCAGCATGCGTGGGTCGAGGTGGCCTGTGCTGGGTTGTATAGGGCGGATGGGGTGCACCTATCTCCGGTGGGGACAGACTTGCTCCTGAACGACTGGCAGGAGGTGTTGGAGAGGGTGGTGCAGGGTAAGGCACACTGGTCGCAGCTTCCTGAGAGGTTGGGTGGGCGGCACAGGTAAGGTTTTGGAGCCTGTGCCGGTGGTGGGATCCCGGAGGTTTCCGGGGTCTGGAGCCTTAGGTGACTTGGGACGGGGGCGGGGTGCCCTCGACCCGGACTACCCCTGGAAGACTTTTGCTAATAATATGGTGAAGTCGGATAGGGGTGGTAGGAACGTTGCTGGTGGTGTAACCATGGCTGGAGCGGAGGCGGGGTCACCTTGCTAATTGCATTGCTGGTGATGCATCGCGCCGCTGGGGGTTTGTTGGTTCATTATTCCTGTTTAATGTTCAGTATGTTGTTTGGGAAATAAAGCTGTGACAAGTTGTTACCACAAAAAGGCTGTCTGTGCAATTTGTGGGAAAGGGTGAAAGAGGGGTTGAATGGGTCGGGGAGGATAAGTTGAAAGGGGTGAGCGCCAGGTCCGGCTACCCGGTTACTTGTGTTGTCTGTCTTGACTAGATTGTAAACTCTGATGAGCAGGGACTGTCTCTTACATGTTTGTGCAGTGCTGCATACGACTTGTAGTGCTATACAAATGCTCAGTAGTATTAGATGACATTAGGCTGTTGATAATGGTTAAGCCAGTCCTGCGTGAACTTTGAGTAATAAGCTTGTTCATTTTCACTGGAGATCAATGGATTCTGCAAAATCCATGGTGTTTATCTGCTACTTCGTACTGATGTCTCTCTTGATTTTAGCCATTGAGGAGGAAGACGGAAGAGTGGAAGCTCGCAAAAGGAGATGCTCAGTCGTGGTAGAATTTCTGCAAGGGATATGCACTCAGTGAAATGCATTTGGTTCATTTGTGTGCCATTAAAAATTTAGTGCATTTGGTTCATTAGTGTGAGTAAAACAGTTTTACTAAAATAAATTTGTGAAACAAAAGAAAACAAAATCTGAAAATGAGGGTGTAGGAACCAACCAAATTTAAAGTTTTTGCCCTCTGCACATTCTTACTTTCTTGGTGGGGGCGCTTTATTTTCCTGCTGTCCATAGAAAACCTCCATTACAGATAAGTAACTTCACTTTCTCCTAAATCAATGGTATGCTTTTAGGAATCCAGTGATGAAGACCGTACGTCATCAACCATCTTATTACAGAACTGCAAGGCCGCGTGGTGCAGTCTGCATCGGGCACACTTAATGGGGTGGCTTCTGGGTGCCCCATGCGTGTGAGAGACGAGGCCGGATTGGCCGTGGGCAGATGGCGGCATTTAAAGTGATTGGCTCCCATCGGGGAAGGTGGGGGGGGGGGACAATCTAAGGAGAGGGCATTACCTGCAGTGCTCGTTGAGGGAGCAGACGGTGAGAGCAGGGTTCTGAGGAAGAAGGCCAGGCACGCGGCGTGGTGATCGGGTGGCGTTTTCTGAGTGTGGAGGGTACTGGGAGCTGGTAGGAGCCCGCGGCAGCATGCGTTGGAAGGAGCCGGTGGCAGCCCGTGGCAGCGTGCGTTGGCGATTTGGAGCCCGTGGCAGCGTGCATTGGCGATTTGGAGTGGCGGGTCCCGGAGAGCCAGGCGAGTGCTGGTTGCTGTGGGGTTAATTTGATGGCGCAGCGTAAAGAGAAGACAGGGAGAGGGGCAAGGGCAACAAGGAGGGTTTCAAGGGGGCAGCGGGGCAGCGCTACGAGCCAGGTGGTGCGGGGGGGCGGAGTTGGTTCGGGTGAGCAGTTGTCTGGGCCTATTCCTAGGCTGGGCAGGGGGAGTGCGACGAGGAGAGGTGGTAGTTCTCGTGCAGCACGGGGAGAGGCACGTGGTCGGCCCACAGAACAGGGTTTGTGCCTGGCTAGGGGGGAGAGTGGCCTGCGGAGGGGACCTGCAGTAGCGGTTCGAAGTGCTGATGGACCAGTTGGTGGGGGCATGGGGGAGGAGGGGGCAAGGGGACCCTGGTGGCCTGCTTGGGGGCAGTTGGGGTTGCACGGCCTGTACCCTGGTGGGCTGCAGCCGGACTTGGGCTTTGGGGGTGGTAGTGTGGTGGCTGGGGGGAGGGGGCAACGGACAGGCCGGGGGGAGCTATTCCATGGGGGTGTGCCAAAGGGGACCAGGGGGCGGTATGGGGACTTGGGAACACTGGTTGGGGGGGGCAGGGTCCTTCGGGGGCTGGGTGGCTGGGAGCCTGGCCATCTGTTTGGGCACCGGCAGTTCCTCCTCTGGGGTTTTCTTTGTCTCCGCAGGTGCCCACGGGCTTGCAAGGAGGGAGAGAGTCATGGACCGAAGACGGAGCGTGCAATTATCGACCGGGATGACTTCAGCAGGATGGATTGCAGCTGAGAGTGAAGGCCTGGGGAGTCTGGACGAGTGGGAGCCACGGGCTGGATCGGGTGCAGAGACGGCATCAACAGCTGTTGCAGGTGAGTTGCAATTGGGGAATGAGGGGGGTGGGGGGGTTTGCAGGTGGCGGGGAAGGCGAGGAAGAAGCGGTGTCATGGAAAATATGGACTTGGCAACAGAAATGAAGCTGATAGAATTCTGCAAGATCAACGATCTATTCATCTCAAACACCTTCTTCCAGTAACACAAGCGGCGACTGTACACATGGACTTCACCCAGTGGATTGTATAAAAATCAAATTGACTACATCTGTGGAAGTCAACGATGGAAAAGCTCTGTAACATCAACATAGACAAAACCTGGAGATGACTGGTACAGATCATCAACTACTAGTACGCAAACTCAAGCTAAAGTTGAAAAAGAGCAAACCACTCATGAATGCAGCAAAATATGACCTTGAGAATATACCACTGGAATTTAAAGACTGCCTGCAAAATTGATTTGCTGCTTTAGATACAAATGATAGAGCTCCAGAAGAGTTATGGAATGACATCAAGAAGGTTGTGTTGGAAGAAAGCGAGAAGTCTCTACAAAGGTGTGAAAAAGGAAAAAACGGCCCAAAATGGATGACAATAGAAACTCTGTAAATTGTCCAGAAACGCAGAGAAGCTAAAGCCAGAGGAGAAAGAAAGACAATCACAGAACTCCAGAGATTTCCAACGTGCAGCAAGACAGGACAAGGAAAAGTACTACAGCGACACATGCAAGGAAATAGAAGCAGAAACTATTAGAGGAAGAACAAGATCCGCTTTCCTAAAGCTACAAGAGTTAAAGAAAAAGTTCCAGCCTCTAATTGGAATGTTACAAGATGCTCAAGGTTCTATGTTGAATGATGCTTAGATCATCAAGAAAAGGTGGAATGCACACTAGCAACATCAAACAGGGCCTTCAGCCTTTATGCCCCTAAATGTTGGAACACATTACCACCAGATATTTGTGCTGTTACCGATCTAGCTCAATTCAAGAAGGCACTCAAAAGCACTTATTCCTCCATTACTACCAGGACAGCCAGACTCCAACCTAATTGCATCTCCTCCATACTAGCCCACCATTTAGATAGTACCTAATCTGTAGCACAAGCTTACTGTACATATGTAAATAGTTGCATTCATACTTCCCTATGTTATCCAAGTTGTTTTTTCCTGTTCTCTGTAAAACCAAACAGTTTGTTGTTATGGTACTTTGTTTTATGTAAACCGTGCTGATGATAAATAGTGCGGTATATAAGAGATTGTAATAAAATGTAGGCGTAGAACGAGCTCGGAATCCTCCTCGTCATCTTCAGATTCTAGTTCATCGGTATCCGGGGCCGAGTGGGAAGGGGTTTCGCTGGTGTCGGGTAAGGTGGTTGAGCCCGGGGCAGTTGGGGTACCCTCGTCGCAAGTGGCGGTTTCGGAGTTGTGGGAGGGTGTGCCAAGGAAGCTCCGGTGACGGATTCTGAAGCGGCGTTATATAGACATCTTTCGGTTGTTGGAAGGGAGGAGGCACTCCGGGGAGAGCAAGCGGAAGAGCAAGGAGGATGAGAAGGCGGGAAGGGTCAAGAAGCCGTCACGGAATGTGATTAATTGGGTGCGAGCCTTTTTGAGATTAGCCAGTGTCTGGGGTCGGCATGCTCCACAGGATTATGGGATGTTGCTGGCTTATGCTGACTCCGTTTTGGACGCGGCCCAGACGCATGAAGGCTGGGCTTAGCTCAATTATGATGAAAAATGTCGTGATAAGATGGAGGAGAATAAATTGATTTCGTGGGGAATGCAGGATATTAATTTGTGGCTGACGCAGATGTCGGCTAGATCTAGCGGCGGGTTGGGGGGGGCCAGAGCAGGTGTGGTCCCAGGTCAAGTGGCGTTTCGTTCCTTTCGGACGAATGGGGGGATGCAGCAGCAGAAAACCGGCAGGGGGGGGGGAGGAGAAGATGTCTGTTGGCGGTTCAATAAGTCCATCTGTCCTTTCCCCGATTGCAAGTTCCGGCACGCGTGTTCAGTGTGTAACAGTGGGCACTCGGTGAGCAAATGTGTCAAGAAAGGGGCGGGGGGGGCAGCTTTGCCCCTACCCAAACAGTAGGGAGGAGCATCGTTTGGCGCCAACACTGATTCGGCTCGAGGTCTTGTGGCCTTGGCTTCGCAGGTACCCATGGAAAGGGGATAGAGGGTTGTTGGAGCATGATTTTCGAGAGGGTTTTTGGATTCCGGTCATAGGATCCTTATCGGTGTCGGCGGTGCGCAATGTGCCTTCAGTACAGCGGTGGGCGCACATTGTACGGGATAAGTTGCGGATTCAGGTGACCAGCAGCATCTGGACGGATCTGGTTGTGTGGGATCGTTTTTTGCGTACCTTCAACGGGACATCCGTTTTGTGGGAGGTGGCGATGTCCTCGGATGACTTGCAACTCTTTACAGATGCTGCGGGGGGGGGAGCCGGTTTAGGGATTTATTTTGGTGGGGCTTGGTGTGCGGCTGCATGGCCGCAAGAATGGCAGGTCGCGGGTTTAACTAGTAATGTGACTTTCCTGGAGCTCTTTCCCATTTGGTGGTTCTCGATTTGTGGCCGGACCGGCTCCACAATTGCAAGCTCATCTGGTGGTGCAATAATGCGGCGGTTGTTAGCGTGATTAATCGGTATGCCCCACGGTGTCGGCGGGTTGCTGCTTTAATGCGGGAGGTGGTCTTGGCTTGTCTACATTTGAATACTTATGTGCGGGCGTGGCATATACCGGGATGCACTAATGAAATTGCTGACGCGCTGTCTCATTTTCAGTGGGAGCGGTTTCGGAGGTTGGCTCCAGCGACAGACGTCGAGGGCCAGCAGGTCCTGGAGAAATTGTGGCAGCTTGGCATCCAGATATGTTGAGGCTGCTGCGCAGTTCTGTGTCGGAGGCGACGTGGGAGGCGTATCAGCGTGGCTGTGGAAGGATTGTGGAATTTCTCCAGTCTCAGGGGGGGCAAGCCGGGGCAAGTGGCGGACCACCTAATAGCCCAATACGTCCTGGATGCTAGGGCACGTGGACTGTCGCGATCGGTGGTACGGTCGCACATAGCTGGTTTCGCGTTCTTTGCATGGGCGGTGGGTTGGGGTGCCCCATCCTTAGGGTTTCTCATGCGCTTGCTGTTGTAGGGGTGGGAGAGGTCTCAACTGCCTACACGGGATGGCCGGTGGCCTATCACACACGAGTTGCTGAGGCGGCTGTGTGCGGCTGTTCTGTCTGTGGCGTGGACGCCCTATGAGGCTGCGCTGTTTAAGGCATTTTTTTGTTTAGCCTTCTTTGGGGCGTTTAGGGTAGGGGAGTTGGTGTGGGCTCCGCGCGGGCAGTGGGGGGCCACGGATTACAGCGGCAGCATATTAGCCTCAGAGAAGGTGGCCTGCGGATTCTGCTGCCAAGATCCAAGACGGATCAGAGGGGAAAGGGGGTGGGGGTGGTATTGAGAGAGATTCCTGGAGAGCGGATTTGTCTGGTAGCGGCGGTGCAGGCCTTTCTGCAGGTGCGGCCTGGGGGGGACGGGTTTTTGTTCATACATTTATTTATTTATTTAACATCTTTTATATACCACGCTATTCGTCATCATTGTGGTTTACATTAAACAAACCTATGTAGACAACATAGTCATAAGATAGTTTACAAATAACAGGAAACTTAACATGGAAGAACTGGGTAAACTATTTACATATAATCTGGTATCTACAGTAATGTACATAAATCGACATCGCAAATATCTTGGTTCTCTAGGTGTTTAACTTATAGGAGACATTTAGCTTTGATTGCAAGTGGGCAGATGGCCATGTTACAGTAACTGGAAGTACTTAGTAAATAAATGGTACTTGATGGCTTTTCTGAATTGACTAATGTCTTGTATTGCTCTGATATTAGGGGGGAGACTGTTCCAACATCTAGGGGCAAAAGACATAAATGCCCTGTTGTTAGCTGATTGGGACAAATTTGTGGATCCACGAGGAGTGACTAGAGTGTTTTCAGTAAGTATCCTCCTGGATCTAATGTTTGGTGCATGACTGAGAAGGTCTGAGATCGATGATGGTAATATTTTGTTGAAGGCCTTGAATGTGATGAGGAGAGCTTTATAGGAAATTCTGCAGCCTATTGGAAGCCAGTGGAGATCCCTTAGGATCGGCGTGATATGGTCTCTCCTAGATGCTCCCACTAAGATGCGGGCTGCAGCGTTCATCGCTAGCTGCAGTGGGTTAAGGGTGTTCTTGGGGAGGCCATGTAGCACGATATTCGCATAGTCAAAGTGCGGAGTGGACTATAGCTTGGAAAATTGATCGGAAGTCTTTAGGCTCTAACATGGGTCTTAGGTGACGCAAGGTTTTTATCTTGAAGTAAATGGTTTTTACTGTACTTTTTATGTGTTCTGTAAAGTCAAGTCTCTGATCGAGTATCACACCAAGGTATCGAATTGTGTTCTTGATTGGCAGCTCTGTGTCTCTTACTTTGAGGGCTGCTGGGGGAGAAAACTGTTTGTTTCTTGTGATCACTAGCACTTCGGTTTTTTTTAAAGTTTATTCGCATGTTCTGACCTATAAGCCAGTCTGCTATTGCGTTGAAACAGTTGGTTAATGCTGTATAGTCTGGACTTGTGACGTCAATCAGGGTGAAGATCAGCACGTCATCTGCATAAATGAGGCAGGATACATTAAAAGCTTTGGTGATTTGGCAAATTGGCTGCATGTATATATTGAAGAGCAGCGCAGAAAGCGAAGAGCCTTGGGGAACTCCTTGAGTTTGACGGAATGGTTCAGATACGTTGGAGTCAATGCGAACTTGTTGCCAACGATCTTCTAAGTATGATTTGCACCAGTTCCATGCTAGGCCTTGGATACCCTTTTCATAGAGTCTCGCTAGGAGAATCTTATTGGCGACTGAATCAAACACCGCAGATATATCGAGGAAAATCATTGCGATGCCTGTCTTTATGTTGTCAATCCCAAAGATGAGCACATTGATTAAGGAGGTCATGAGAGTCTCCACTCCATGCGCTCCCCTGAATCCATGTTGGCAAGGGTCTAGCGGGGATGTTGTGTCTATGTATTGCTGTATTTGGTGCTGAGTCTCCTTCTCCAGTATTTTGGTGAGTAGCGGGATACTCGAGATTGGGCGGTAGGATTCTTCCTTCTCTGGATCCATATGATTGCTCTTTAGTAGTGGACGTATTGAAGTCTGCTTAAGGGCAGCTGGGAAAGTTCCAGTTGAATAGGAGAGGTTTGCGATTTTAGCTATGTAAGGGCTGAGCTCCAAGCGCATTGTTCTGATCCAGTGTGCTGGACATGGGTCATTAGCTGCAGTAGTGGTGTTTAAGGTAGCAATAATTTCTTCAACGGTTTTAGTTGAAGGGGGTGATAGTTTGAGGAGTGGAGCTTGGGACTGAGTGGGAGGATGGGGCACCGGTAACCCACTTTCAAGTATCGGCGGTCCTTCGCTTGGTGCTTCGGCGGGTCGGGGAGGATCTGCTGCAGTTCGCACCGCATTCGTTTCGTATTGGGGCGGTGACCAGTGCAGCCTCGGCAGGGCTAGCAGAGGAGGCGATAAAGTGCATCGGCCGTTGGCGTTCCCAGGCTTTTCGGGGCTATGTGCGACCTTAAGTGGGATGCGGGCAGTCATGGGTCGGGGTTCTAATGGAAACGTTTTTCTTACAGATGAGAGACGGAGGCTGCTCGATTGCTGGCTCTTGGGTCATTCCTTTGTCTATTGGGCTGGACAGCGTGCTGCGATCCGGCCGATCGGGCGGAATCTGGGATTCTGGACTATACAGGTGGCCGTCTTATGGCTGGGCGAGTGGGGTCTTCGTTGGACTCAACTATTGCCTTTGCTGCGGCACCATGGGAGGCTGCGGAGTCCGCCTTCATTACTCTTGTTGCATTTGGGCGGGAATGACCTGGGAGCATGGACTTGTGGACAGCTAATACGAGCAGCTAAGAAGGATTTAGTTGAGGTTCTGCAAATGTTTCCTGATGTTCAGTTATTGTGGTCGGACATTATTCCAAGGCCGGCTTGTAGTGTGCAGCGACGATGGTTGCGGGGGATGGCGAAAATTAATTGACAGATTGGGCGATGGATTTGTGAGCATGGGGGCTACCAAATCCTGCACTCCTGGGTAGATGTGGGGTGTTCCGGCTTGTACAGGCAGGATGGGGTTCATTTATCCCCAGTGGGCACGGATCTGTTATTCAATGACTGGCAGGAGGCCTTGGAATATGTGGTGCGACTTGAGTTTTAGCCGGTCGCAGCTTCTTGGGGGCAGCAAGTGGCAGGGTGTCGCTTGGCCGGTGGCGGGATCCCAGAGGTTTCTGGGGTCCGGAGCCTTAGCTATCATTGGGGTGGGGGCAGGATGCCCCCAACCCAGACAACCCTGGATGGCCTTTGCTAATCATATGGTGAGGTCGGAGAAGGGTGGGGACTTAATAAGGAGTGGGTTTATCCATGGCAGAGGCTTGTCACCTTGCTAATAATATGGCTGGTGAGGTGGGGCTCCGCCGGGTGGGAAGGGTTTTTGGAGATTGTGTTGGAATATGTTAATGTTGTTGGCATATTAATAAAGCTGCGACCGGTTAATACCCATTTTGTATTTGCTGTGGTTTGTGAAGAAGGATCGGATGGGGGAGGGGTGTGGAAGGGGCGCACACGAGTGAAGCGTACACCCATTATAGATCCTGGTATAGTTGGATTCATAAACACAAGTTCTATCTGGCAAGCTCAATTTAACTAAACCAAGCATGTTTAAACTAGTTCATAAATCTTGAAATCCATGAACGTGGGTTTTTGTGTTTGTTTTCATAAAGGTCTTAGGAAAATCATTAGGAGAATGATGTTATTAAACTATTGATCCACCACTATTGTAGCCCACTCTAATCTTCAACTTTGGATTATTCTTGTATTTGAGCAGAGAGGTGCAGTCAGGGTTATAGATGCATTAAGATAAATGTTTAGCCTACCTCACAGCAAATCTAAGCATTTATCCAGCCAGACTGTGTGTGTGTGTGTGTGTGTGTGTGTGATGTTTGAGATGGATAAGACATTAATCTGGCACTTACTATTCAAAGAGATAGTAAATAGAGCAAACTAATTTATAAAACTGTATTTTTTATACATGCCAAAAAGTCCCATTAGGCTGCATGTCAGCTTTTCCAAATGTTTGTCAAAAACATTTGCCACAATCAGTTCAATGCAGCCAAGGACTAAGGACCAGGAAATTTAAGTTTCTGGGGAAACCGGGGGGGGGGGGGGGTGTGTGTGTTTCTAAATCAAAACATTACTGTGTGGCTAAATATTGAAGAACAATTGAAGGGCTTGATTGAAAGCAAAGCAAAACACAACATAACAAGCATAGAATTGTATGTATGTATGTATTTATTTATTTATTTAAAAGGATTTACATACTGCTTTGTCCTGAAATCCATTTATTTCTGGTTTATTTAAATAAAAGTAGAAATGTAGCAGGTAACATTTTTCTTTAGGGCATGAAGACATTATCTTTTCTGTTCACGGTGGTCTCTGCAGGTTTGCGTGCTGGGCAGATACTGTCAGTTTTTCATTTTCTTAGATCGACAGGCTTCATATGCAAATACTGACCAGATCTAAGCCTGCTAAGCTCCTAAATCCTATAGCAGCATATTTACTAAAGTGTGCTACCCAGAAGCATGAGGTAGGTTTATTTAACAGTTTTTTTAAATATCACATTATATTGTAACAAACTTGGTAATGTATATTAAGCAGGAACATTGCTAACGTGGATTTTTCTGAGGCAATGGAGGGGTAAGGGACTTGCCCAAGGTCACAAGGAGTGCTAGTAGGAATTGAACTCTGGACTCTTGGTTCCAAGCCAGTGCTCTAACCATTAGGCTTCTCCTTAGTGTGTTGTTTGGGTGGCATGCTAAAAATCTCACGCTACTCAGGTTGTGTGTGATGGGATGGGCACTGGGCAGGCCAGGAGTGGAACAGAGAAATTGATGGCTTACGCTTATCATATTTGCTGTCTTTAGTGCAGGTGCACTTAATTCCTCCTCAGAGGGTGGTATCTGTGTGCCATCCTGCAGGGTTTTTAATGTTGGACCTGTGCTAACTTCAGGGAAATGAATGTTTAGGTGCCCCTGTGCTGGTAACTTTCCCGTTACTGGTGGAGGCTTTTTAGTGCACACTGTACTCCAGAGTGTAGCTATTGATAAATGGTGCACACTGTTGAACAACAGAGCACACTAGGGACACAGAAAGAAAACAAAATTTTAGGGGACTTTCTCCTGTCACTTTGGACCAAAATGACATGGGAAATGTCATTGATATCGCATGTTGTTTCAAATGAATGGAACATCCAGAATTTCTGAGAGCCTCTATTTACTAACACTCAGCACACAATAATGGTTTTACCAAGAGTTAGCTGCTGCAAGGCCCACTGCATAAAATAGGTTTTGTAGCAGATAATCCATAACAGCGTTATTGCATGCTAAGCATTAGTACATAGGGGCCAGGATCTTGAAATTATTTGCTGTTCCTCATTCAGGGGGCCTTGGGCTAATGTGTTAGTAAAATAATCAGTAAATAAAACAACTTAAGCTAATTTAGCTGCAAGCAAAGAGTCATGAGTAGGGCAGGAAGTTGTATTGGCACTGCAACAACACTCCAGGATGGACTTAAGAGGGATCAAGGGTTTCATCTTTAGGAAGAGACGATGAATCTACTATTGGGGGGAGGGGTGCACTAAACATTTCCCTGGTATGTTTCATTAGTGTACAAATGCTAACCTCAGTCTTATAACTAACCTCACCTGCATAAGCTCATCTGCCAAAATTCTCTAATTAGAAGGAAAGCAATTGAGTTCATTGCTTTGGATAAAAGCATTATACAAATGAAAGAGAAATTTAGGAGGTCTCATAATAAGGTCACATCTACAACAAGAAAAGCAAATGACTTACCTGTTCATTTTTATGCCCAATCTGTACAGTAACCCCGCCACGCCACCTCTGGATTCCTTATCTTACATAGGGAATACCTGTGCACTTAAGAAAATTTCCATCGGCTTTTGCACTGACTCAGAGGGATGCATGGATTTCAGAAGTGGGCTTTACATGAGGGATGGGGAAGGGAGTTTGGATTTAGCTCAAGGAGAGTTACAGTCAGGTACAGTAGGTATCTTCTTATCCCTTGGAGGGTTAAGGGAGTCATTGTCGTTAGGCCCCTGTGTTTTGTTTCCTCCTCCAGTTTAAAGCAGTTGCACTAGTTAATTAGTGGTACTGATGGTTTAATATCTCCACTGCCCAGTTAGTGATGGTTGCTGCCTCCATTGCCCACAACATGCCCCAGTGCTAACCACTTAGCATTAGGGTAGGTAGAGGCAGCACCCACAGCTACCAGCTGAATAGCCTGTTCAGTGGCGTTTATATGGTTTTCAAGTCTACAAACTATGTAAATGCCCTTGGATATCCTACACCTCCCCCCCCCCCCCTAGTATTTAAAGCACTATAGTAAACAGAATCACCCTGCTTCCCCAGGCCCATATTTCTTGCTTGAGAAGATCATCACCACTAACGGGTTAGATTCCTCCTGCCATATGTAGACACAATGACACTCAGATAAGAGGTGGCATATGGAGCCATCTCACCTCCCTAATGTATAGCACTACTCCTAAATAGATAGCCAAACCCAATAAGATTACTAAAAACCTTAGGTTTCAGTATCTATTAAATAATACAAAACATTCTCTTTGCATGCAGTATTTAGATGGTGCCATCTTGTGGTAGGTAATTCTGTCTTTGGTATTGTCACTGTAATTCCCATAACATGGACATGCAAAGAAGTCATACCGAAATGATAAAGATATAGAATGGTGAGAGTTTATTTTAGTTTATTTTGAACACGCTGCCATTTTCTATATTATATACTTTGAAATGGTCTACGTGAGACAAGAATATACTATTTGGGAGTTCAGCAAAGTCCTGGAAGCTTACTCTTCCTGCAGCCTTCCTCTGGCCCTCGAGCTCCGATCGCTGGAGCCACAGGTACTTTGCAAATAACATCCTAGGATGCACTCCTTGAAAACGTCACATACGGCACAGTGTTGAGTGGCCATTAGGCATAAATACAGCTTTCAGCCATATTATATAGAATCCCATAAATATGAGATGTGAAAAAAAGGCAAATACACTAAAAAGCAAATAGGATGTGGCAAAACTCTGATCAATTTACAGAAAAGTTATGTTTAACTAAATAAGCTATCATAGGGCTCATCTATAAGATGATCTTGAATCATCCCTTTTAATTTATTTTTTTAATATTGTACTACAGGATGTACTGTTACATATATACAAGGGGATTTTAGAAAGGACATCCAGAGCAGAACATGCAGAAAAACACCAGGGACTTCTGAGACTCTGGCTGTTTTTAGAAACATAGATGTCTCTGCCCTGGACGTAGACATCCCCGGTAGGAACACTCGAGTCTGGAACGCTCAGCTCAGGCATGCAACATAGCAAAGTGAAAACATGAGCCCCCAATTCCCCATCAGTGTTCACTGACATAGTGAAAAATACAAGGGCTAACGTATTAGGGTCGCTTTTTCTCCACACTTTCCAGATGTTTCCCTGACAAAAAGGGCACTTTTCAGAAGCTTGTTCATGCCTGAAGCAGGTGTGATTTTAGACACAATTTGGGATGCCCACGACGTTTCTGAGATCACGTGGACGCATCAGATTCTTAAGAACACACTGAAGATGTCCACAGACCTGATTCTAAAATGGCTCTGGGAATCTCTCTCTGATTGGGATATCTGCATACCTGTTTGAAGACGTCAAAATCATGAATCCTGATTTTAAATTAACACTCAGGGGTATGTTTACTAATTGGCAGTAGTGGCTTCTGTGCGATACCCCTCAGAGTTGCAGGCCATCAGTAAAATGGACATACAGTAATTAGTTGCAACTACCATTTTAATATAGAAAAGGACTGTTTCAAAAATCATATCATCCTATAATAAGTGATTAAATAATTATTTATAGTAACATTCGCAAGTCTTCTCTACCCCTCTTCTTTACTCTTTATGCCATCTTGGCGGATGGCTGGGCTGTTGAAAGTGGGAGAAGGACAAATAAATTAAACTCGTACTTGCTGAGGGCTCAAAAGATCTTTTTTCAGACTGTAGAAACTTTGGCAGCCAGCAGAGGTCGCCTTTGCTACACATATTATCATCCCTATCCCTTGTTCTCATCATCCCGAAGGTCCACACTTGAATCAATTATGATGATCTGGACACGAGACAAACAAATCTCTGAAAGTGAAGACAATTTTGCTACTAAATTTAAATAAATGTCACTTTCCTTCTCTTCAAACCTTGAAATCATATTTTCTAATTAAAACTCCAGTTACAACCATAAAATTCATGAAGGAAACTTAGTTTAATTAATTTATTTAGACAGATTTGTACACCAACTTATCCTACAATCAAAGTGGTCACATCACAATTGGAGGGTTGCATTTAACATGAGGGTACTTAACAACATTATACAATGAACTCGTATGTCTAGTTGGGATGAGTGGGTATCGAGTTGGCAGAGGTAGTTGCATTACCATTCGGGTGGAGACTGTTGTCTGTCTGCTAATAGGCTTCTGTAAAGAGCATGGTTTTAAGGGCCTTGCAGAAGTCTATGATGTCATTTAATGCCCTCAGGCTCGTTGGGAGGGAGCTCCAAAGTGTGGACGCCAGTATTGAAGGAGCTCTTCTTGAAGTTGTTTGTTTAGTCTTGTGATATCCTGCAGGTGTGCAGAGCATGTTGTCATTATTGGTCCTTCTTGGTCTATTGCTGATATCCCTTGTTTTGATGTCTTGGAGTGCATCTGCTGAGAGCTGGTGAATGATTTTAAAGATAAGGACTGTTTTAAATTTTGCTCTGGCCATCATTGGGAGCCAGTGCAGTTGCTGTAAGATGGGTGTGATGTGCTCAGTTCTTGGAGTGTCTGTAATGATGCGTGCTGCAGTGTTTTGCACCATTTGGAATGGGTGTAAGGTCTGCTGAGGGAGGCCTTGATATAACGAGTTTCCGTAATCAAGCAGAGGTGTGGTCCTGGCGGAGTATTGGCTTGATCTTTCTGATGGTCCTCAAATGTTGATAGGCCTTGTTTGCAGTTTTGTGATGCCCAGTTTCAGGTTCAGAGCTCTGTCCCATTGTGATGCCCAGGTACTTAGCTTCATCTTTGACTACTATGAGTTTGTCTAGAATGCTGATAGTTTGTGGAATGAAGGTGGGGTTCCTGGTGACGAACATTGCCTCAGTTTTATCATAGTTGACCGTCAGGTTATTGGCTGTGATCCAGGCATTTTATGTCTTCAAGGCATCTGGTTATTGTTGTGGTGTTAAGTTCTAGTAGGTTGATTGGAGCATACACCATGATGTCGTCAGCATAGATGTGATAGTGGAGTTTGTGGCGTTTGATGATGTTGCATATGGGTTGAATGTAAATATTAAAGAGCATTGATGACAGAGCTGAACCTTGTGGTATTCCCTGCGTGACGGGGAATTGCAGTGATTTCTTTTGAGCGCATTTGACTTGTTGCGTTGGATCTTCCAAGTAGGAAGTAAACCACTTCAGAGTATTCTTGCATACTCCTATCTGCTGCAGGCATTGCAGTAACCTGGCATGGGACACAGTGTCAAAGGCTGCCGAGATGTCCATGAACACTAGCAGGAATCCGTTCTTTGTGTTATCCATGCCTCTTTGACAATCTCCTAAGAGGGAAGTGAATAGTGTTTCCACACCATGATGGGGTTGAAAGCCATGCTGATGGATGTCCAGTGGGGCATTCATGTCAATATGGTCCTGAAGTTGCCTTTGCACTGTCTTTTCAATGATTTTCGCAAGGAATGGTAGGCTGGAGATGGGACGGTATGATTTTGGTTCAGAGGGGCTTAGGTTGTTGCTTTTAAGTATCGGTCATATCATGGCGTGCTTCAGGGTTTGGGACATGTATCCTTGTTGGAGTGAATCTTTGATGATTTTGTGAATGTGAAGTGAGAGCTGGCTTCTTGTGGCTTTGAGCCAAGACACTGGGCATGGGTCTGACGGTGAGGTTGTTGTGTTGAGTCCATTTATTATGTCTTCTACTTGATGTGTTGATGGTATGCTGAAGTCCTTCCAGGTTTGATGCTGATCTTTCATTTCATGGTTATCTGTCTGTGGAGTGATGGAGCATGTCTGGATGGTGGTTTTCGATTTCATGTAGTCCGCAAATTCCTGTGGTTCAAGATGGTGGGTACAGTGCTGCGTGGTGTCCTTAGTGAGCTTTTGGACAATGCTAAAGAGTTCTCTCAGTCTGTTAACAGATTTCATGATTAGGTTGGTATGGTGCTGCTGTTTACGCTCATTTATCAGATTGTTATATTCCAGTTGCTTGGTTCTGTATTGAGTCAGGGAGTTATGCGACTTATTCCGCCTCCATTTTCTCTCCCATCTTCGGAGAGTGTGCTTTGCATCTCTGATATCACTTGAGTACCAGGGGGCGTTGGACCTCCTGCGTGTTTGTGGTTCTGTACTCGTAGGGGCTGATGCTGCATTAGATATTATGGAGTTCCATTTCTCTATGCTTAGGTCAAGGGTGTCGTATTCCTGCTGGAGTTGTGGAATGATTTTGTTTATGAATGAGCCTTTGTTGAAGGCTCTATAATGCCTGGCTATGCTCTCATCTTCCATGTGTTGGGTGGGGTTATTCAGGGTCAAGGTGAAGTCAATCACATGATGATCTGACCAAGGGACCGGCGTGATTGTTGGTGTTGTGGTCTTGCCCTGTTCCACCAAGTGCATTGGAATAAAGTCCATATCCGGTGTTGTACCATGCTGGTGCATTGGGGCACTGATTGTTTTACAATATTTTAGTGACTCCATGGCTTTTGGGAATGCTGCGGCTTCCTTGGTGGGTGTGGAGGTTAGGTTGTAGACCTAGTACAATGAGGGGTTTGTGTTTTCTGCTGTGTGAACCTATTGCTTCAAGTACCGTGGAGAGATGTTCAGTTGTGGCTCTAGGAGGCCTATAGGTGAGGGAGACACTTAGGTACTTGTTAGCTAAGGTGATTGTGTTGGATTTGATTGTATTAGTGGTAGAGAATGTTTTAAATCTGTATTCCTTTCTGGCCATTAGCACACCTCCTCCTCTCCTTTGTGCTCTGATGCAATTGAATGCTGAGTAGCCTGTTGGGGTTACTTGATTTAATATGACCTGGTCTGAGTCATCTAGCCAGGTCTCGGTGATGCAGATTATATCCAGTTTTTTGTCAAAGATGAGGTCGAAGATAGTATTCGGTTTGTTCCTGATTGATCTGGCATTTAGTAAAGCACACATAATGTTGGCCGTTATGATTGGGTTGGTGTGTACTGTGGTGGCGAAGTAGGTTTAGAGTGTAAAGAAAAGGGGAAAAAACAGTCCTTTTTCCCTGAGCCCAAGAGAACTGCAGGCACAGCAGGGGTTAAAACTCTAAACAAAGAAAAAAACTCCCTACACAGAAGTGTAGAACTGGAGACACACCCAATCTCCAAGGAAACCAAGGGAGGTGACGGGAGAGGTTTGGGGCGGAGTCTAGAGCTATAGGACAGCCCCAAACATTTAAGCAGAGAGAAGCTATAGCAAGAGGAAGTGGAAGTGAGGAGAGTGAAGGGAGGAGCGAGGAAACTGAGTGGAGGAGCTCTAGTTCCAAGAAGAGGCCTGAGAGAAGGTCCCAGCCAGAGTCCCGGCAAAACACTCAGCAGAGACCCGGGGAGAGATCCAGGAAGAGGTCTGAAATAAGGCTGGAAGAAAGGTCAGTGGCAAGCCCTGGAGAGGAATCTTCTGAAGAGGAGATATTCTCTAGGAGGTGGTGGACTGGCCAAGAGACTCCTGAGAGTACTAGAAGTAAGGAGACTCGAAGGACAGGGCTGAGGGACAAATATCTTACTGGAAGCCTCAAGGGGGAATCCTATTGCAAGCAGTACAGAGACAGCTCGAGCCCAGAACACAGTTCAGCTGGCAGTAAGTCTGCAGCTAAGGTGGAGCCCTGGAGAGCCTGTTCTAAGCAAGGTGCTGTTGAGAAGCAGGAGAGAGGAATATCCCTGGAAGGACCAGAAAGCAAGCTAACACCTGTGGCAGGGTCTGAAAGGAGACACGTTGCTGCTAGAAAGGTGAGCCCATTGCAAGCTGTTAAAAAGTTATTGAACAAGAAAGCTTTGTCATGCCCTTCCCCCATAGCCTCAAATAGAGAAGAGTCTCACTGGGAGCAGCTGTTCAGAGTGTTGAAGCAGCTGAAGCCTTCCCATGCAGACGCTGTGGATAACACGTTATTGAAGGAACCCAGTGAAGAGAAAATGGAAATAGAAACCAATGGTGTAGAGAATGATTATTCTGATATGGAGATGGAATGCTCTTTCTGTTCTAGTCAAAAAATAAGAAACTGAGGGGTTTTTAAAAGTAATTAGGAAAACCCAGAAGTTTTTAAAGGAAGTACATTCTCTGCTGAAACTCATGCCTTTATTTATGCATTAATGAGAGCTGATCTGATAAGCTCCAAGAAGTTAATGAATGTCTGGGAACACTAAAGAGTGAAAATACGTTTGGAAAAGGATGCCAGAAGATTTTAAACAGTTGGTAACCAGGAAGTTAAGATGCTGCAGAAACATGTGAGAGAAACAGTTGAATGTTGTGCTGCATAACTTGGAGACCTGGGACCAGAACCTGTTTGTAAAAGAATGATTTGTGAAACACGTTGTTTAAGTTAAGCCGCAGAAGCAAAGTCAAGGCATGGACTATGTATCAAGGCTTAAGTTCTTTTTGAATGGAGAAGTATCCTGAGTTTTGTTTTGTAGTACCTGAACTTCTAGCCAAAGAGTTCAATTGGTTAAGTAGAGCTTTATTTTCAAATAAAGAAATTTTCCTGTGACCTTCAAATCTCGGCTATTATCTTTGTGACACAACTACATTGCGAAGAAGCCATAGTACTGGGTTCCAGTTTACTAAGAAGGACGTTCAAGGTACCCCCATTACACCTAGGCATTCGCCTAGCCACCAGGGGGGCCTTGACAGTACACTATTTGTGAGATGAGTGGGCGTAGTACGTGTGGCATTGTGTGGTTTATGAACTGCAGGCTTAGTATGCTGGTGTTCTTTAGAGAAGGATGAGCCTGGTGCCCATACAGACTGGGTGGTATGTAGGTGGAGCAAGGGGATTTGCTCGTTGGGTCCAATGCCCTGTGTGCAGGGTGCAAAAGTGTGGAGGAGTGTAAGGTAGGCAATGAGGTAGTGGGGAATGGAGTACATTTTTGCAATTTACTGACCTGGGATCAGCTTGAATTGTGGCCCAGTAAATTGCAAGTTTAATAGGTGTATGCAGAGCCAAAAAAAAAAAAGAAATCAGTTTTTCATTTAAAAACTAAAGATTGCCAATTTTTGTGCATTTTTGGGTTTCATTTCATCTATTTGGGGCTTGTTTACAAAGCCGCGGTAGTGGTTCGCGATCGCGATCGCAGCCGCGGCCCCATTGAAATCAATGGGGCCGCGGCTCCGATTACGATCGCAAACCGCTACCGCGGCTTTGTAAACAAGCCCCTTTGTTTCTTTAGGCCCACACTGTATGAGCACAAGAACTTTAATTAAACATGTTACACATATGTTAATTGATAGATACTCGTGCATACAAGTGGTTTGACAACACATAATGATTTAAAGTGCCCAAATGAGCTGGATGTACACTCACAAATGCACATTCCTATGGCTTAAATTTAAAATGTGCCTAATGAGAGAGGCCAGAACAGAGTATATCAGCCACATGCACCTTTAGCACTTTGGGTTCCATTCTGGAATCTTGCTCAGTACCTTAAATAGCTGAATATTTGAAGATATCAAATTGACAGTGGCTCTAAAACATCAGGCCCAATATTCAAAAGGACTTATGCGCCTCTTTGAAAGGTATGCTCCTAAATTGGCTTCTCAGAAAATTTATTATGGCCGAGTGCTTATATTTTTACTTAAACTCCTAAATTTAGGAGTATAAGAGCAGGCGACAACAGGGGCAGATTTAGGGTGGAGAAAAAAACAAAACAAAAAACAACTTAGGAGCTTAGCACTGATTTTCAGCATTAGGCACATGAAAGGCAGGCCTAAATTTAGGCCAATATCCACTCAAAAAATCAACCCTCAAAGAAGCTAGTGTTGGGGATGGGTGAAGAAAGCCCCCAGGTAAGTGAAAGCCCCCAGGTAGGTGATACATTAAATAACTTTATGGAAATGGGTAACAGGGGTAACATATGGAAAGCAGTGTGTATAAATGCCTGTAGCATGGGAAATAAGATCCCTGATGTTGAAGCTTTGGTGGGAGTGGCTGACTTGGATTTAGTAGCAGTTACAGAAACATGGTTCACAGAAAACCATGATTGGGATGTAACTACACCTGGCTATACTTTATTCAGAAAGGACAGGGTAGGAAGTAGGGGAGGAGGAGTGGCACTATATGTAAAAAGTACTATTAAAGCTTTGGAATTACAGAGCTTAAAAGGGAGAGGGGAGGCATTGTGGGTTAAACTAGAAAGAGGGAACGAGAAATCTATTTACATTGGTGTGATATACAGACCTCCCTCACAAGAGGAAGAGGTGGACAGAGAGTTAATTGAAGTCATGTGCAGCATTGCTAGGAAAGGGGAACTGCTACTGATAGGAGATTTCAATATGCCAGATGTTGATTGGCACATTCCTGCTGCAGTATCATCTAGAAGTAAGGAGATCCTGGATTCTCTACAGGGAGAACTATTCAGGCAATTGGTAACAGACCCCACACGTGAAGGGGCCATACTGGACTTGGTGCTTACCAATGGTGAAAGTGTTTCTGATGTTGTAGTGGTAGATCATTTTGCATCCAGTGATCACCAGATGGTGTGGTTCAGTATTAGGACTAGGGCTGTTAGAATCCATTCAAAGGTGAGGATTTTAGACATTAGGAAGACTAACTTTGCGAAGATGGGCCAATACCTCAGGGAGTCGTTAGTTGGGTGGGAACAGCTGAGGGATGTAGAAAAACAGTGGGAAAAACTGAAAGGGGATATTTTAAGGGCAAACAACCTTTTTGTTAAAATGGTAAATAAAGGTAAAAGGAAAAGGAGACCACTATGGTTTTCGAAAGAAGTAGCTGAAAAAGTGAAGAAAAAGAGGGAGGCCTTCATGAAATACAAGAGATCACAGAGAGAGGAAGACAGGCATCTGTATTTGGAAAAACTTAGAGAAGCTAGCAAAGTAGTCAAGAAGGCAAAGATTCAAAAGGAGGAGGAAATAGCCAATGCAATAAAATGGGGGGATAAGACATTTTTCATATATATTAGTGAGAAGAGGAAGGGCAAGAGTGGTATTGTCAGACTCAAGGGTGCAGGGGAGGAATATGTAGAAGCTGATAAGGATAAAGCAGAATTGCTTAACAAATATTTTTGTTCTGTGTTCACAGATGAAGAACCAGGAGCAGGACCTCAGAAAACACCCACAAATAGGAACAGAAGCAAAGGACATCTTGAACAATTTTCAAAAGACTGTGTTTGTGAGAAACTATCTCAACTTAAAGTAGACAAAGCGATGGGACAGGATGGGATACACCCGAGAATACTGAGGGAACTTGGGGACATTCTAGCAGCTCCACTGACTGACCTTTTCAATGCCTCATTGGAGTCGGGAGTGGTGCCAAAGGACTGGAGTGGTGCTCATGGCTCATGTGGTGCCTTTACACAAAAGCAGAAGTAAGGATGTGGTTGAAAACTACAGGCCGGTTAGTTTAACTTCGGTGGTGAGTAAATTATTGGAAACGCTGCTGAAAGAGAAAATAGTGAGGTTTCTGGAGTCCAGCGGATTACAGGATCCGAGGTAGCATGGATTCACCAGAGGCAGGTCTTGTCAGACAAATCTGATTGATTTCTTTGACTGGGTGACCAGGGAGTTGGACCGAGGGAGAGCCCTAGATGTGATGTATTTAGATTTCAGTAAAGCCTTTGACACTGTTCCTCACAGGCGACTTATAAACAAACTGAGCACCCTAGGGACGGACCCTAAAGTTACTGCTTGGGTTAGAAATTGGTTGGGTGGGAGGCGACAAAGAGTACAAGTAAATGGAGCTCACTCTGAGGAGAAGGATGTTTCCAGTGGTATGCCCCAGGGATCTGTCCTTGGTCTGATTCTTTTTAACATCTTTGTTAGTGATATAGCGGAAGGGCTTTCAGGTAAGGTTTGCCTCTTTGCGGATGATACCAAAATCTGCAATAGAGTAGACACCAAGGAAGGGGTAGATAACATGAGGAAGGATCTAGCTAAGCTTGAAGAATGGTCTAGAATTTGGCAGCTGGGATTTAATGTTAAAAAATGTAAGGTCATGCATTTGGACTGCAGCAATCCAAGGGAGCAATATAGTATATGGGGTGAAGTACTTTGGTCCACTAAAGAAGAGCGGGACCTAGGCATGGTTGTGTCTGATGATCTTAAAGTAGCTAAACAGGTAGAAAAGGCGACGGCAAAAGCTAGAAGGATGCTTGGGTGCATACGGAGAGGAATGGCTAGCAGAAAAAAGGAGGTGATAATGCCTCTGTATAAGTCTTTGGTGCAACCTCATTTGGAGTATAGTGTGCAATTCTGGAGACCGCACCTTCAAAAGGATGTGAACAGGATGGAGTTGGTGCAGAGGGTGGCTACTAAAATGATCAGTGGTCTTCATTATAAAGCATATGAGGACAGACTTAAGGATCTTAATATGTACACCTTAGAGGAAAGGCGGGATAGAGGTGATATGATTGAGATGTTTAAATACCTCCATGGCATAAATGTTCAGGGAGAGAGCCTCTTTCAAGTGAAAGCAAGTTCTGCTACGAGGGGACATGGGATGAGGGTGAAGGGAGATAGATTCAGGAGTGATATGCGGAAATATTTCTTTACGGAAAGAGTAGTGGATCCGTGGAATAGTCTCCCAGTGGAGGTGGTAGAGATAAGGACAGTAACTGAATTCAAAAAAGCATGGGACAAACACAGAGGATCTCTAAAGGTAAAAAGGGGACTGTTGTAGTTGTTATGGAAGGACAGACTAGATAGGCCATGTGGTCTTTTTCTGTCGTCATATTTCTATGTTTCTATGTATCAATGTCCAGATGAAAAATATCCAGTCCTAAATTTAGGAGAAAGCACAGTTACTTACCTGTAACAGGTGATCTCTGGGAACAGCAGGAATAAGTCTTCACATATGGGTATGTCGGTACCGACGGAGTCTGCGCGGGAATGCTCCCCAGCGTCCAATCAGAACGCTTTTGGAAGCATCCCAACACGCCTGTGTGCTGCCTTCCCGCCTTTCCCAACTGTCTCTCCTCAGTTAAGTTTTAAAGCTGAGACAAAGAGAGAGAGAGAGAAAGGGAAAGATAGAGATAGAAAAATGCAACTCCTAGGGGAGGTGGGTGGGTTGTGAAGACTTATTCCTGCTGTTCCCAGAGATCACCTGTTACAGGTAAGTAACTGTGCTATCTCCAGGAACAAGCAGGAATGAGTCTTCACATATGGGGACTTCCAAGCTAAGATGCCTGGAGGAGTCCCAGCAAGTTGTGAATTTGAGAGCCATGCTATTTTACCGAAACCCCAGGCATCCTAGGGATGGAGGGTAGGAGTTGAATTAAAAAGATGTGCTGTGGAACAGCAGGACCAAACAGGATGCCTAGAGAGGAGTCTCTGTGCAGGTGATACTTAGTGGTAATATTGGGAGCAATAAACCAACCTGGACCTCACCTGGTGATATTGTAAAGGGGTATATGGAGGTTCATGTGGATTTGTAGATATGAACCAACAGAATATCCCCAGGGAGTACCTCAATGCAAGGAGAGGTAGATAACTGTACAAAACAACAGGTTGAGGTCAGAACCCTTAGGGTGAGAAGAAACAAACCCAGTGGAACTGGGGTAGTTCAATGAGGTAGGACTGCGGAAAATGCGGAAGTTCCTATTAGATAAAAACTGAAGCCCTTTTGACTTTAAAGGGACAAAGTTCTTATAGGAGAAGGGAGCTTTAAAGATCCCTATATCCGAAAACAAAGAAGGATAGGAGTAATGAGGCATTGTAGCCTCTCATCTTCTGAAGAGTCAGAAAGTCCCTCCTAATTGGAAAGGAAGTATATGGAGGGCTTCAGGTGTACCTAAACTGAAAGGCATGGTACAAAAAACTCCTCAACTACTAAAGGAAGTGGTTGATTATGGAGAACCCTAAGTATGCTGGGACAGCATGGAAAGGGATAGAGAGTATCTGTCGAGTCCGTAGGGGAATATATATATATGTATAAGTATATATATATCTAGGCAGACAGATGGAAATAGTATATAGAGATATATCTACCCACAATCATATATTGCGAAGCATATATATATAGATAGATAGGGAAATAGGGATACATCCCTCATATATGTATATAAAAATATATATATATATATATGAGCACAGACATGCAGATGTCCATATACATGCAAATATATATATATATATATATATATATATATATATATAAATCCCATAATCTCCAAATAAACCACTCTAAAACTGAAGTGCTAATTGTTACTAAAAATCAATCCTATACTCCACCAACACACATAACGCTTCAAAACCAAGAAATTAAAATAAAAAACGAAGTAAGATATCTAGGAATTATTCTAGATAAACACCTTACATTGGATACCCATATTAGAAATACCACAAAGAAAATCTATTTCAAGCTCAAAATCCTTAAACAACTGAGACCCCTTGTATACATACAAGATTTCATCAGCATAATTCAAGCCAACATAACCCCCCACTTTGACTTCGCTAACCTAATTTTATTAGGTACAACAAAACAAAACATTAAAAGAATTCAACTTGCACAGAATGCAGCAGCTCGGATAATAACGAAAGTTCACTCACATCAACATAT
The DNA here is from genome assembly GCA_033557465.1 of Ichthyophis bannanicus. Taxonomy (NCBI): domain Eukaryota; kingdom Metazoa; phylum Chordata; class Amphibia; order Gymnophiona; family Ichthyophiidae; genus Ichthyophis; species Ichthyophis bannanicus. Next base: position 306,609,353 of record CM066041.1, read on the forward strand.
AACACCAATACTAGCATCCCTTCACTGGCTGCCAATACAAAGTAGGATAGTATACAAAACATTAATAATCGCATTTAAAACTCTAAATGATATGGCCCCAGTCATCCTAAGTAACTTAATCAGTAAAGAGCATTCAAAATCTACTCAAAGAAAAGGACAAGTAAATAAACTAAAAACCCCCAAAGACTTCATAAAAGCAAATAAACTTACAAACAGAGCTTTTTCACATGCAGCTCCAACAATCTGGAATTCCCTCCCAGATGATCTAAGAATGTTAACCGAGATCATTGAATTCCACAAAAAAGTGAAAACCCATCTATTTTCTAAGCATTACAACAATACAGATCATCCCGCAATAGTTTTAGATAAAGGCTAACCAGTTTTTTGTCTAATATATCCCAATGACCTAAACATACAATTCTTTATAGCTGATACTGTACTTTGCACAATGCTTAAGCCCTACATAATGTGTATCTGTATATAATGTATATAGTTTGCACTATTCCGTGCTGTTCAGTTTTAACATTTGTTGTTTATTTATTTTATTGCTTTTGGTTATATGATGTTACATGTAAAACAAACTCTGCTTTGTTAATTGTTGTTTATTGTGAACCGCAACTGATCTATGGAAGATGCGGTATATAAATGATTGTTAAATAAATAAATATATATATATATTGTCACCCACCTACTTACCCCGGAGGCGAAAGGCCTGGGGCTTCAGTGAAGCTCCTCCTATGTAGCAGGGACTAGTGGTGCCCCCTGGGAGTTGAAGTCCCAATAGCTATTCAATAAGAGTGTAGTCGTGGACGAGTAGCTATGCTTATAAAGAGGTATTTATTTCCCTTCCCGGGAGAACTTTTGCAAACAGGAATTATAAAGGAAAGTAAACCATGTTTCTGGCACAACACAAAAGGGTACTACAAATGACAAAGGAAATGCTTCTTTTCAGCTTTAAGGAAAACAAAAGTGAAAAACAGGCTTTCTATTACAACGACTGTAGAGTGAAACCTGTGCCCTTACACAGATTTCTCTTTTGCAGGCTTCTTTTATGCTTCAACAGAAAGAGGTCACACTATCTGAAAACACCAGTGTACAGTCCATCTGGAAATCCTCTGAGTTTTCTCCACAGAAATCACAGTCCATGGCCTCATGAGCTTCCTTGCTATTATCTCTTGTAGGGCTGTAACTTGTACCAGTGTTCAGCAATCCCTCCTCTTCCTGGCAAGGGCTTCTCTCCTCCCCACTACCAATGTGGAAAGGCAGGTTACCATGCAATGTGGATTTTCTTTCTAGAGGGCCATACACCTCAGGACTAGTGCAGGTAAAATCCAGTGCCCCTCTATTCCAGGGAATTGGCCTTTCTGCAGGCTGAGCTCTGCCTGAACGTTTGCAGCCAGGAAGCTGGAAACTTTTCTCCCTTTCACTTCCCCTCACAGGACGTCTTTCTTTCAGCTGGGAAATCTCTTTTGGATAAGAGCTTCTATTCCCCAGGTACCTGCTCTCATGGGAGTTCCCTCTCACAGCTCCTCGTCGTTTGCTGCCTGGAATCCCTCTGGGTCCCCAACCGGACTCTGGTTCAGTGCAGCCCAACTCTCTAGCACTAACCTCGGGTAATCCCTCCTGGGCAAACTCCTCTGAGGTGCTGCTGGAATCTCCGTCAGAAGCTCTTAGGTATGTGTCCTGGTTCTCATATGCTCTGCTTTTTCCTTTCCCATGTGTCCTGGTTCTCTCTGTTCTTCCTCCAGTTCCCTCTCGTGTTCTGTTTCTGCTCAAGACTGACTCTATTTTAAATGCGTCATTCTTTGAGCCCCTCATCAGCTCAAGTCCCTGCAGCTGTTCCTGTTCCTCTAATGAGCTATGAGGTAATGCATCTCCGGGGCGTTTACCTACACCCGGTGCTAGTGTTTTGGTCGGTTGTCTATAGCAACCCCTAGCCATGTGCTTTGAGCTGCCCGTTTTAAAACTGCCCTGCACATTTTCATCTATTTCCATAGGCACTATTTGCCTTGCGCCATGACAGATCCCCCCCTTAAAATATTATGGGCTGCAGATTTTTCCTGACAGCCCGGAATTCGTGACAGTGCATCCGCATTCCCATGCAGCCGCCCAGCCCTGTGCTTCACTAGATAGTTAAAAGGTTGGAGCGCTAGGTGCCACCGGGTCAAACGAGGATTACTATTTCTCATCTGATTCAGCCATGTCAAAGGGGCGTGGTCTGTGACCAAAAGGAACTGTCTGCTGGTTAAATAGAAGCGCAATGCCTCCACTGCCCATTTAATCGCCAGGCACTCCTTCTCTATCGTGGAGTAATTTCGTTCCGCTTTGGTGAGCTTTCGGCTTAAATATGTTACGGGGTGTTCTACCCCCTCGAAGTTTTGAGCCATTACTGCCCCTAACCCTGTTTCGGATGCGTCCGTCTGGACTATAAAAGGTAGGTTAAAATCTATCCCCCTTAGCACTGGTGCCATGCAGAGTTTCTCCTTCAGGACAGTAAAGGCTTCTTCAGCCTCCGGGGACCACTTTATCGTATTAGGTGCATTTTTCCGCAGCATTTCGGTAAATAGGATACTTTCCTCGGCAAAGCGAGGTATAAACCTGCGATAGTATCCTATCAATACAAGAAAACTGCGCACCTGCTTTTTTGTACCCGGACGTGGAAAGTTTCTGACGCTTTCAATTTTACAGGCTAGGGGCCTTACTACCCCCCTCCCAACCATATGGCCCAAATACTTAGCTTCTTCTGTGGCGAATAAACACTTGGCCGGATTTAACGTTAAGCCAGCCTTGCGAAGTGCCCTAAGTACGGCCTCTATTCTCGCGAGGTGTTGGGTCCATGTGGTACTGTAAATAATAACGTCATCCATATAAGCCAGCGTGTAATCGTGGTGGGGTCTCAGGACCTGATCCACCAAGCTCTGGCAGGTGGCCGCGGCGCCATGTAAGCCGAATGACATGCGCCGGAATTGAAAGAGCCCTATAGGCGTACTAAACGCTGTTTTAGGCTTGGACTCTTTCATTAGGGGTACTTGCCAATACCCTTTTGTGAGGTCAAGGGTGGTTAAATATCTCGCCTGCCCCAAGCGATCTAACAAATCGTCAATCCGGGGCATCGGGTAGGCATCGAATTGTGAAATTTCATTCACCCGGCGAAAATCTATACAGAATCTGATAGACCCATCCGGTTTTGGCACCAGCACCACTGGGCTAGACCAGGGGCTGCGTGACTCCTCTATGACGCCTAGTTTAACCATCTCCCTTACCTGTTCTACTATTTCTTTCTTTTTGGCCTTGGGCATGCGGTAGGGGCGCTGCCGAATTACTCGCCCTGGTGCGGTAATAATTTCATGGGCCACTACGTGAGTTTCCCCGGGTTTCGTAGTTAAGACGTCCGAGAACCTGTCCAAGACTTGGGCCAATTCTTGCTGTTGTTGTGGAGAAAGCCCTTCACCAAACCTAGGTTTTGGCTTGTCCTTCAAATCCGTAATTTGAGGACCAAGATCTTCTTCTTTAGGTTCCTCAGCTAGGGCCGTCATGATTTTTACTTCACTTTGGCCCGTGGACCCGAACCCCTTTTCTCCCCTAGTGGTAGATGGTAACGAGGCCACCTCCTCTATTATGGGAAAACCCACTCGCTCGCATATTAATTGCGTGATGCGATCGCCTACTTGAATCTTAAAGTCGGTCTTCCCGAAGTTGAAGATCAAGACTTTGATGCATACTCTATAATCGGGATCTATTACCCCTGCCCCTATATCTAAAAAGAACTTAGTTGCTAGGCCTGACCTTGGAGCGATACGGCCATAACAGCCCTCTGGGATTTTCACTTGAATGCCTGTATCGACTAAGGCCTTCCCCCCTTTTCCAACTATGGCTTCCTCAGCACTAAATAAGTCGTAGCCCGCTGCTCCTGGGGTGGCTCTCTGGGGGCTTTTGGCTAGGTTTGTCACCTTGCAGAACTGGAGCACGAATTTAGATTTCCCTAAGGGCGCCCCCTTCTTGTGAACCTGTGGCTGTGCCCTAGTCTTCTGTGACTTGACACACAGGGGACTCGGGAGTTTAGCGGCCAAAGCTTCTATCTCTACTTCCTGTGTCCCTACCTGGTGTTGGTTGGACTTTAGGCCAGGTTTATTAAGCTTCCCATCCATTTTCTGAAAAAATGGTGGCCAGTCCCGCCCCAGGACAACCTCCCTTGGTAGCTTCGGAACTATAGCCACTAACATGTTTTGCTGGGTTCCTAATGCATTTACCCTTACATTGTGTAGGGGATAGTGTGAAGCTGCGCCGTGCACGCACCTGACACGAACTTGTCCTTCTGCTTGACTCGGGGGCGACTGGCGGTGCCCCTCAATGGCTTCCCAGAGCCTCTTTGAAATCATGCTCTGGTCAGCCCCCGAGTCAAGTAGAGCCAGTGTGTGAATACCTTCCACTTGAGCTTGGATAAGGAATTCGTCCTGATCTGTCTCTTCTGTCCCTGTCACCAGGACTGTTCTTTCTGTGCAGGATCTCTGAAAATGTCCTTTCTTCCCACACCTGAAACATTTTCCTTTAGGTACAGATAAGACATTATTATCCTCAGAGATATTAACATTAGACAATTCAGGCTTGTACAGCTTATCATACATATATTTTCCTTTTCTGCCACTATCTCTCCTACCAGCTGCCGACCAGATACCTTGCCCTGAGGTGTCAGTCCTCTCTGCAGCGAAATACCGCTCCGCAAGAGTGGCTGCCTCCTCCGAGGTTTGGCAGTGCTGGAGTGTCAGAAAGGTTTTAACGCCGCTGGGAACAGCCTGCATAAATTGTTCTAGCACAATTTTATCAAGGACTGTTTCCAGTGTACCTCCCTCTGCCAGCAACCATTTTCTGGCTACATTTTTTAAACGCTGCAGTAGGGCCTTAGGGGTCTCTTGAGGCTTAATTACTGCCTCCCTGAACATTCTTTGATAATGTAGAGGTGTGAGCCCCAACCTATCCTTCACTGCTTTCTTAACCTCTATATAATTAGAAGCTAAGTCCGCTGGCATAGCTTTATACGCTGAAAGGGCCTCGCCTGTGAGCAAAAGGGCAAACCTCGTGGCCCACTGCTCCTCTGGCCATTTCAGGGTGGTAGCTATTCGCTCAAAAGCGTCAAGATAGTCATCTAAATTGTCCTGCGGTTGTAATTGTCCCAAAGAAAAGGCACCATACGACCTCAGTCCTGCCCCTTGGAATGCCATGGAGACGTCTGCTGTGGCATCTAGCGGCTTCTTTAAAAGCGCGTCCATGGTTTCCATCAAAGGCCTCTGTTGCTCCTGTATGGTCCGCGTAGTCTGCTCCTGGAGGTAGTGAATAAGCTCCACCTGCTTATCCCACTGTGTCTTCATCCAATGGGCTACATCTTGTGGCTCCATTCTCAGCCTCGATGTACCTGTAGAGAGATAGAAAACAAACACAAAAACCCAAGTGCGATACCGCAAAAATTTTTTTTTCTTTCCACCGCCTCTTCCTCTGCCCGCCAGCGCCCCCTCTCTCACTTTTATCCTCCCCACGTATGACTAGGTACGTTTACCTGAGCCTTCATGTAGGGATCAGCTTGTGAGAAAGTTTCTCCGGGTCCAGCACCTGGCAGCAGGAATCTTCCAGACGGTTCTCTCCCCCTCTGGACAACAGTTTTGTTTCTCCAGCAGACTGTAGTCCTTTGTGCTGTCCTTTTGAATCCTTGTGCAAAAATCCAAAAACATCGCCAATTGTCACCCACCTACTTACCCCGGAGGCGAAAGACCTGGGGCTTCAGTGAAGCTCCTCCTATGTAGCAGGGACTAGTGGTGCCCCCTGGAAGTTGAAGTCCCAATAGCTATTCAATAAGAGTGTAGTTGTGGACGAGTAGCTATGCTTATAAAGAGGTATTTATTTCCCTTCCCGGGAGAACTTTTGCAAACAGGAATTATAAAAGAAAGTAAACCATGTTTCTGGCACAACACAAAAGGGTACTACAAATGACAAAGGAAATGCTTCTTTTCAGCTTTAAGGAAAACAAAAGTGAAAAACAGGCTTTCTATTACAACGGCTGTAGAGTGAAACCTGTGCCCTTACACAGATTTCTCTTTTGCAGGCTTCTTTTATGTTTCAACAGAAAGAGGTCACACTATCTGAAAACACCAGTGTACAGTCCATCTGGAAATCCTCTGAGTTTTCTCCACAGAAATCACAGTCCATGACCTCATGAGCTTCCTTGCTATTATCTCTTGTAGGGCTGTAACTTGTACCAGTGTTCAGCAATCCCTCCTCTTCCCGGCAAGGGCTTCTCTCCTCCCCACTACCAACGTGGAAAGGCAGGTTACCAGGCAATGTAGATTTTCCCTCTAGAGGGCCATACACCTCAGGACTAGTGCAGGTAAAATCCAGTGCCCCTCTATTCCAGGGAATTGGCCTTTCTGCAGGCTGAGCTCTGCCTGAACGTTTGCAGCCAGGAAGCTGGAAACTTTTCTCCCTTTCACTTCCCCTCACAGGACGTCTTTCTTTCAGCCGGGAAATCTCTTTTGGATAAGAGCTTCTATTCCCCAGGTACCTGCTCTCGTGGGAGTTCCCTCTCACAGCTCCTCGTCGTTTGCTGCCTGGAATCCCTCTGGGTCCCCAACCGGACTCTGGTTCAGTGCAGCCCAACTCTCTAGCACTAACCTCGGGTAATCCCTCCTGGGCAAACTCCTCTGAGGTGCTGCTGGAATCTCCGTCAGAAGCTCTTAGGTATGTGTCCTGGTTCTCATATGCTCTGCTTTTTCCTTTCCCATGTGTCCTGGTTCTCTCTGTTCTTCCTCCAGTTCCCTCTCGTGTTCTGTTTCTGCTCAAGACTGACTCTGTTTTAAATGCGTCATTCTTTGAGCCCCTCATCAGCTCAAGTCCCTGCAGCTGTTCCTGTTCCTCTAATGAGCTATGAGGTAATGCATCTCCGGGGCGTTTACCTACACCCGGTGCTAGTGTTTTGGTCGGTTGTCTATAGCAACCCCTAGCCATGTGCTTTGAGCTGCCCATTTTAAAACTGCCCTGCACATTTTCATCTATTTCCATAGGCACTATTTGCCTTGCGCCATGACAATATATATATGTATACATACCCATGTCCACACATAGGGTATGTGGAGAGAAAAAGATTTATCTAACCACAAGAAGGGAGGTACCTGCTTGGGAAGATAGTTAGAGAATCTGTACTTCCTGGGTATGGATAGGAAGCCCAGGGAGTTCTCTCACTGGCAAGAGAAGTCTAAAGTCCTCTAAGAACTCTAGTTCAGGGACAACCAGGAATGGAGACCTACCTTGAAAATGCAGAGGATGTTGTAAATCTGCAGATAGTAAGTCTGAATCCTTCCATAACTCCAGCAGGTAGCTGAAGAAAAGATGCAATAAAAATACCATATGTACCCCTGATGAGGGTAAAAAGGGGTATGATGCATTCTTGTGCTCAACATGGATTACGCCATGAAGAGTTGAGGATGGAAGGAAAAGACAAGACAAGGATTGTCTATACTGATAGAAAAAAACCCCATCCCTGGTGAAGGAGTCCCCTGGAGATGTGAAGCAACCCAGGGAATTGGATAATTCTTTAGGTATTCTCTTAATTAAAGGCTTGTAGTTATTTAAGAAGCTTTTAATGGAAAAATGGTAAGGGCAGGGAGAACCCAGCAGGCATGACTAGGTAAAGCCCTTCCTAACCATCTGACATCATGTGCTCTCTAACAAGGCCCCATAGTGTAGAGCTGCTCCGAAGAGATGCAGAGAGCATGTTGCAGGTTAATTAGAAGAAAAACTGGTGTTTAAGAGCCAGCAGGTATCATGAACCATTCCGCCAAGCCCAAGGATTGGGGAAGGCTAAGGATAGAAGATAAGGTAATATGTCTGCAGCAATAGCCAGAAAAGGTTTTAAAACCTTCTGGGACCTAGAGGTAAGGCCAGAACCATTGAAATTGGAGAACAAGCCCTGGTGGCTTGGTCAGCAAGTCAGTGGTCTAGCTAACAAGAACCCTTGCAGTTCTAACTATTGATAGGGCAGCAGTAGAAATCTTATGTCCCAACATTGGGAAAGAAATACAGACATAAGTAGGAGTGGTAAGACTTCACTATTGTCTGAGAGCTGCCAGAAAAATTAAGAATGCTTGGGGGAGACAACTCTGAAAGAAAACCTAGGGCTTAAGGAGAAGCCCTCAGTCAAGTGGTATCACTCTTACAGACGAAATGTCTTAGTAAGAGTGGCAGAGTTGAAAAGAAGACTTACGGTGGAGTAAATCTTTGAAGTAATATGAGATATGCGGATACAGGAGAAAAAGTCAAAGGTAAAGGCAACCTTATTGACAGTTGTTACTCCTCTGAGTAGTCCAGAGGATGAGGAGTAACTGTATAACCTGTAGAGCATAATCAACTTAAGAAGCTCATGGAGCTGATAGTTAGGATGTCCCCCTAAGAGGGACATATGTAAAGTTAGGATGGAATTGATGTAGATGCTTGTAGTGGTAGGAAGCAAACTACAGGATCCAAACCTCAAACAGGAAAAAGGATTCAGGGAAGAGTCTATTAGCAACCCTGCGGCTGCTGGGTTTGCTGAACCCGTTGAGGTTGTGATTTCCTGAGCCTGGTTGATTGTTTCCCTTGCCTGGGAGGATCTGCATGATGGGTAGAAGATGGATAAAACCTTCTCCCATTAAGGGAACAAAGCTTATTAGCAGACTTTCTACATACTGGGATAGAGGAAGGCATAGACAAGCCTCTGAAAGCAATAGTGTCAGTGGTTAACTGAGCAGCCTGGAGTAAAGTCTCTTTATTAAAGAGATTCTCTCCAGTGCAAGGAGCATTTCCCAGTTTATCTTGTACAGATTTGTCAAAGTCTGAAGCTTGGAGCCAGGCTCTACGTCGTGCTCCTATGGCTATAGCAGAAGTTCTGCTAACAGACTCGAAAGAGTCTAGGGAAGCACAAGTAAGGAACTTAGAAATATTTTGAGCATGATTGACTAACATAGAAAAATTCTGCTCTTTTAGGCTCTTGGAGGAAAGGGGTCAAAAGCAATAAATCTTTTGTGACCTCCTCAAGAGATAATCCCATATAGAAAATATATGAAAGGATTCTTGCTGAAAGCATAGATGCCTGGAAAGTTTGACGTCCAAAGGCATCTAGTGTCTTAGCCTCATGACCTGGCGGATAAGAAGAGTGCTTCTTAGTACTCCTAACACGCCTCATTGCTGATTCTAGAACAAGAGAATGATGAGGGAGCTGAGGCTTTTGAAAACCTGGAGAAGGGGGCACCCTGTATAGGAGATCAGTTGCCCTAGAAGGTGGGGATACCATTAGAGGAGTTTCCCACGTTCTAAATAAAAGATCCTGCAAGGTTTGATGCAAAGGAAACATAATGACTTCCTGTGGATTACAGGGGATCTGTGTAGGTTGTGGATCCCCTGGTGCAGGGTCTTGACCAGGTATGGAAATGGCCAGAGACTTGGCCATATCAAGCAGGAAAGCTTGAAAAGAAATATCCCCAGAGGGGAGTTCTCGAGGAAGAGGAGGAAGAACTAGATCTGTTGAAGAACTAGTTCTAGCATCCACCGGTTTATTCAGATTCTGTAGAATAGAAGATCTGAAGGGGTGGAGCATCGGATTATCTTTGAAAGATAGTTGTCGGTACCGCTGAAAAGCGGTACTGCAACTGGTCGGCAGCAAATTGTCCATGCTAGGGATCGATTCCAAACTCGGTATGGAGGGAAGCGAGCCAGCTGAAAGGAGCATGGGAGGTACCGATACCGATGTTGATGTCGATACCGGTACCGGGATCGGTACCGTCAGTGACACCGAATTATGAAGATCAGTCTGTAATGGCACTATCGGTACCGTGGAAACCGAATGTGGCAGACGTTGATCATCGGTGGAATGTCTACGGTACCTTCTGCAGTCAGTACTGAGATGGGTCAGTACCCAATCATCCAGACTAGAGATCGATTCTAGACTCGGCATCGAAAGAAGTGAGTCTATCGTTGCATACCTGGAGGGTACCGATGTGGATACCAGCATCGGTACTGGGACCGATGTGGGAAGACCAGTCGGTAGTGGCTCTAACGGCACCGAGGATACCGAGAGCGCTCGACTGCGATCATCAGTGTGGAATGTTTCATCCAGCACCATTGCCGATGCCGGGGTACCGGCACCGCTCAAAGTGGATACCACCACCAGGCATGGCTCAGGCATGTTCACTGAGATGAAAACCCTGGGAACAGCCTGAAAACCCCGTTAGTGCTTTGGAGGTAGAAGCCTCCCGCCGGGGTTTTAAAGCCAAAATGTCCTCGGGGGCAAGCCCAAAGGCATCTCTATGAAGTACATGAGATCTACCACCCAAGGACTGGCTAGTCTGTACAGACTTTTGTTTGGTTACCTGATCCTGCGAAAAAGAAGATGTAGCTGGTACCCTCAGGTCTGAGGGGAACGGCGTATTGAGTTGAGCTCGATGCTGAAAACTTCTTGTAGAAATAAAAGTGCAGGAGGGACACTCCAGTGGATGGTGTTCAGGTCCCAAACATTGAAGGCACCAATTTTGGGTGTCTAAAACTAATTTGTAAGTGCCACAATTAATACACATTCTAGTGGCTAGCATTTCCCTGAGGGAAAGTGAAGAGGCCTAGCAGGCTGAAACCTGTCAGGCACTAACAGGAACAAAAGTTCCCACAAGGGGAAAAATTTGCAGAAAAAAAGAAAAAGGAACACCCGCGGTACTGGTGCATCGAGGGTAGGTAGACGCGACCACAAGAAAAAACAAAAATAAAGGAAGAATTTTCTGCGGTGACAGGAGGACGTCCTGCCGGCTCCGCGGAAAAATGAAAACTGAGGAGAGAAAGTTAGGAAAAGCGGGAAGGCAGCACGCAGGCGTGTTGGGATGCTTCCAAAAGCGTTCTGATTGGACGCTGGGGAGCGTTCCCGCGCAGACTCTGTCGGTACCGACGTACCCATATGTGAAGACTCATTCCTGCTTGTTCCTGGAGATTACATTTTAAGCTCCTAAGTTAGGAGAATACTTTTTCAGCTGAAAATGCCTAAGAGTGGCTGAATATAGGGCACAAATTTAGGAGCCCAGCATTTTTTGGAATATCGAGCACTTCCTGCTTATTATAAGACTTTTCACTGTAATACAGGGTACTGTATAAGACACAGAACTAAGCTAGGGGAATGAAATTGTGATTGGAGGTTTTCTATTTTTTTATTTTACAAGAACAAACCAGTCAGTACTAGAGGAGATCAGACCTATGCTTTCCTTAGACACTCAGATGACAAGACTGACTTTCATACTTTGGACACACCATGCGAAGAGAGAGATTCTTAGAGAAAGACATCATGCTTGGCAAGGTAGGCCAGCAAGGAGATAGATCAATACAATAACAGCAGCTGTCAGGGCTGGCCTGAGGGTTTCTGCCACACTAGGCAGAATCCCCAGTCATGCCGCCTCCCCCACGTGTCAAGTCACGCCCCCATGTTGAGCTGCACTACCGCAGATTCCGGTGGCAGGGTTGAAGGGGGAACGAATTAGGGGCAACCTACTTCCTCCTGCACGATACTGTCTGCAGGTGCACAGATCACACCCCCCAAAGGCTAGTCTTGGATCTGCATTCTCTTGCTCCTTTACATAATTACATGATTTGCTAGTACACAACTGTTTGGAAATCCAGGCTCTAGTCAATGTCTTAGCTTGGATTTCCATAGCTATTACCTGCTATTCAAGAAAAGTAGCAAGGTTACTCCCAGATGTACTGTCATTTTTTTAAAATCATCTTTTACTAAGAATGTCAAGACATGGGGTATCTTCAATCCATTGTTCTTTTTTAAAATGTCAGCACTCAATAGAGGTACAAGACAGTTTTAATTCCATCTGTGATTTACAGCATGGCCGAGAAAGTAAATGAGAACAGCGTCAGACAGATGTGAGAGAGACCATCTGAACTTGAACAAGGCAATATGGTTCTGGCCAATTTTAATTGTTGGCAGACCTTCAGAGCCGCTCCTGCAAACTCCAAGAATTTTCTCTGCGCTGTACAGAAACCTCTGGCAACATTCCCCAACTTTGTCAGATGAATCTGGATATGAAATAGCTAACTGATGATAAACACATGGGTAAACTTCCTAGCAAGATGAAGTGCATTGAATATAAAGAGATCCATACTGGTTGTGTGTGCCTTCTTCTTAGCCACTGTAGGGCAGGGGTGGTCCTCTGTCTCCAACAGTTAGTATTGGCACCCGATTCAATTCAATCGTGCTAGTCTTGGTTTTCATAACTCCTCAACCCTGAAGCAATTATGAAATTAACTATTTCAAGACATCAAACATACGCAAGCCCCACTTTAGCTCTGTTGTGTTATGACCAAAAAAGGAAGTTGTGGCAATGATCAGCTTACAGCAATAGGATGTAAGCTGGCACTATATAGAAGTCTACGGTAAGAATACAAATTTGTGATCCCTGGAAAACAGGCTTCTTTCCAAGGACATCCAGGCTAAAACATAAGTTATACAGTCTATGTAAGCTGATTAAAGAAAGAAGCTTATAGATGTGTCGTTTAACTGGTACAGAGCTGTTAATCTTAACAGCATCTACTAGCCTGATTTCCATTTAACGTGTCATTAATTGCATAACTTAACACATGTCTATAGCACAATATGTCATAGTTGTAGCGCTTCCAACAAGACAATTTTTGGCTGGTCTGGCCAGTTTTCTTCAAGCGAAGACGGTGGCTGGCAAGATGAGAAAAATTGCCAATAGAACTGTTGTTTTCTGCCAACCACAAGCCCATGGCATGGGAGAGACTGCTCTAGCCCTCTCTGGTTTCATGGATCTTTCAAGTTTAAGAGCAGAGTACAGTCCAAGATCTGATACCATTGGTGGCAGCAAAAGCAGTTACTAATAAGGTGTAGGGGCCCAGACAATGAGCCAATGCATGCTCTGATCCCTGCCCCCATCTCCTCCTGCTTTCCTTGCAGGAAAAGGAGCCTGGGAGCAGATGCACACTGGCTTAGTCACCAATCCTTGTGCCTTAAGAACATTTACCTGGACAGAATGAAAAGACAGATGATGAAATGCTAACAAAAATTAGGGAAGCTAGCAAAATCTATAACACAGTGATAATGGGAGATTTCAAAAAGCCCTGTATTGACTGGGTCAATGTCATAGCAGAACATGCTAGAGAGAGGAAGTTTCTAGATGAAGCAAATGACTACTTCATGGAGCAGCTGGTTCAAGAACAGACAGGTGCGATGCTATCTTAAAACTACTACTCTGTGGAACACAGGATCTAGTGCGGGAGGTAACTATTTTGGGATGGTGTGGCGATAATGATCATAGCATGATCACATTTGATTTAATAAATTGAGGGAAGATAGCAAGGAAATTGACTGCACTAGCATTTAACTTTCAAAAAGGAGACAATAATAAATTGAGGAACAGGATTAAGAAAAAACTGAAAGGAGCAACCGCAAAGGTTAAGAGTTTACATACAGCCTGTGTGTTATTTAAAAATACTATCTTGGAAGCCCAGACCAGATGTAGTCCATGCTTAAAAAAAGGTAGAAAGAAGGCCAAACGACAGCCAGCATGGCTTAAAGGTGAGATGAGAGAAGCTATTATAGCTAAGAGAGAATCTTTCAGAAAATGGAAAAAAACAGCCAAATGACGAAAACTGGAAACAAATATTGGCAAGTTAAATGCAAGGCAGGCAAAGAGAACATTTGAAAAAAAAGCTTGCCATAGAAGCAAAAGTGCATAATAAAAACTTCAAGCATATTTGTAGCAGAACAGCTGTGAGTGAGTCAGTTGGACCATTAGATGATGGAGGGGTAAAAGGTACATAGAGAGGACAAGGCCATAGCAGAGAGATTGGATTAATTTTTTGCTTCAGCCTTTACTGAAGATTATCTAGGAAACTTACCCATGAGAGGAACACAAGGAGCAAGTGCACCAACAGTAGTAGGTTTAAGCAGCTTTATTGTAGAAAACATCTCAACGTGGTTCTGCTAATGCCTTCTTCAGGGGGTACAAGCCTCAAATACAAACATTAAAAATCAATAAATACATAAAATCAATAAATGAACAAAACCACAGGAAAGTCAAATATAAATATGCAGATAAATAAGTTAAAACATTCTGAAACAGTAAGGCTGAAAGAGCATGTTAATATGCTCTTGAGATGAATAAAGTGAGGACAAACTGTCTTGGGTGAAACAAATACCAAAAGTGCATGTATAAACCATATAAGACAAAGTGACAGACACTTAAAAAATGATGAAGGGGGGGGGGGGGGGAGGGCGGTTAAGAGTATTGCAAATGTGGTGACTCACTCATGTCACTGTTCACAACTTATTTAAACAATTGCTATGCTGCGTCTAATAGTCCTGTGATGTAAAACAGGAACAGTTTGGTTACTACTGAATAGGTTAAACAAAAGAAACCAATGAATGTGACACAGAAGCCAAAAAGGAAAACAGCTTAAATGATCTTAAAACTGAAAATGACAACCTTCACCACAATATCACAATAAATTAAAGAGTAAGGAAACTTGCCTTCAAAACGGATCATATAAACTTGAGATAACGATCAAGCAAGAGACTGTGAAACAAAAACACTGCCTATCTAAAACCAAAGGAATTTCGTGCCAAAATAGGTCAGAGTGCATGAGGCAAGTTAAAGAGGAACGTACAGGGTTATAAAGACAAGGATAAAATGAATAGTGAAGGCTACCACTATATTAACAATTAAAAGCAAAAATCGAACTAAACACTTGCCATAAACCAAACAGACAGGAAATTATTGTCTCACACGGCATCCACCATAGTGGAATACCTTTAAAAAAATGAAAGCCATATGTACCATTATATATTGATTTGTATGTATGTATGAAAAAATGTGAGAGTACATAGGGACAAACAAAACGCATTGAGAAATCCAAAGTCTAAAAAACTGCATATTAGTACATGGATATGTTTCTTCTCTGCTATTATCTGTTTGACTGTCTCTATCCTCTATTCTGTCCTATTTATAATGGCGTTCTTTTCCTATTTCCTTGAATGATACTGCATTGTAAACCGCTCTAATACCTCTGGCCTGAGCGGTATATCAAATCTAATAATAAACATAATAAACATAAAACAAACTGTACTGTTTAGGCAATATGAAGCTATTAGTGTGAAGAGCGCCACTCAACAAATTACATTGATAGTAAAAACATCCCAATGGTAAAAATATATACAAAAAAAAAGAATACTTGGGCTCAAAAAAGAAGAGTATATATATATATATATATATATATAATAGGTGAATAAAAATAAATCAAGAAGGCGCATAAAAATGTCCTAGTATATATGGACATGATGTTATTGGAAACTTGCAGACCCAGTTAAAGGCAATGTTGGAAAAATAGAGGATACAGAATCAATCCCCCGATATTAAAAAGAAATCAATGACAATCAAGTAAAGACTAATAGCTTAAATGGATGAAAGAATCCAGGCATAAAGAGATAATGAGGACCTAAGCACGCTCTCACTATAGTGATCCTGTAAAAGTCTACCACAGCAAAAATCTGTTGTGCAGTGATAGCATGAGTCACCATTCAGGACACCCCAAATAAAATTAAAGGTGAAAGTAATTATAAAAAAGACAGACATACAAAATGTTGTCTAGCACTAAAAACCAATAAAACTGAAGAAAAGAATGAATAAAAATAAATATTAAAATATGTAAGATCTTAAAATAACATTAAAAAGTGAACACAATTTTATTTAGACAGTTTAGTATAACACTTTATCCTTCAATCAAAGTGGTCACAACACAATTGGGGATACATTTAACATGAGGGGATATGAGACACATACACTATTACTTACAGGGAACAAGGGCAATGGAGGGTTAAGTGGCTTGCCCAAGACCACAAGGAGCACCTGTGGCTAGAAACCATAGTCCTTCTGGCCCAAGGTTGCTGTCCTCTGGTGGGATTTGAACCCCTGACCTTCTGGCCTGAGGTAACTTGTTCCCAACCACTAGGCCACTCCTCCCTCCCTATAATAGTAAAACGATAAAAGCAAAATTTTACAACTCAAAGAAGTACGCACTAAATAAATCTGCAGGTGTTCTAATGCCAACAAGAACTAAAGTTGTCAGCTTGAGTAGTCATTCAAATCACACCAATATTCCAAAAGCAAACAAACCTTAAGCTAAAGAAAAGTGTGTGGAAAAATAGATAACTGAAAGGCCGCGGGACCATGTGCACGCTGGCTGCCGTTAACCGGGTGGGCGGCGGGTGCATGGCCCCTGCCCCATGTGGAGAGGAGAGGCTGCCGGCGGTGGCGTGGGGCATTTGGCGGGACCCCATTGGCTCCCGCGGGTGAGTGACGAGTGCGGGAGCCAATGGGGGATCGTGCAGGTCTGGGGGTGGAGGGGTGTGGGCAGAGCAAGCCGGCAGGTCGTCAGTCACCGGAGGAGGGCAAGTAGGTGGCTGGCGATCCCTGGAGCTCCGTAGCTGCAACGTTTCACGTTTTGGATAATTTCTATTTTTTTTTCATGCGGCATCGGTGGGAGTGCTTTGAGTGGGCTGCCCGTTGGTCCTGGCAGTTGCTACCGCGCGGGCGAGTGGCGGAGTCGTGTGCAGACGTGGGGAGGCCTATGAGGAGCGGAGCGCGATGGGTGGCGGCTGCGGAGAGAGCGGGCAGGTAAATTTACCTCTTTGCTGATTGTTTGCCAAGGACCCCTTTTGCTTTTCCTGTCCTGGCTTGCAGACTGGTGCCTTGGCTTTGTGCCACGGACTGTTCACTGGCCATTATGCTTGTGGACACTGGCTTGGCTGACTGAGCCTTCTACCGACCTCCCTTTTTTTTTTGTGGGCCCTTTGGGTCTCTCCTCGGGAATCCAGGTCGGCTAATGGTTGGAATGACCATTGCTTTCCTGACTTTTGGGATCTGCGCCTGCCTCCTTGGACTGGGGGGGTGATTCACTCTTCCGCTTGTTTTTATTTTTCTTTTGTGTGATAAAGGGATGCTTAGTGGTTGGGGGTAGCATGCCTGCACGGAAGGGTAGGGGCAGGAGGGAGGAAGGGGATGAGCAGGTGGGCGGCTCCAGCAGTTGGGAGATGCGCTATTGGGGGAGGTGCCAACAGAGGGGGTTTGAGGGGAAGAAGTGGGTGCAGGTGTGGCAGTGGCATGGCAGTGCGGGCACCAGTGAGGGGCGGGGAGAGTGCGAGGGGAGCGCTGGGCAGTGACTCTTGTGGGGGGGGGGGGTCGGGTAGGGCTCCCAGGGACTTCAGTGGTGATGCAGGGGCGGTCGGGGACATGGGGGCCCTCCAGTGGGGGGCGGGGGATACAGGGGCGGGGGCTAGGGTTGTTACTTCAGGGGGAGGACGGCGGAATTGTGGGGCAGGTTGAGCAGATGGGGCGCGGGGTTGGGGGGGGCCAATGGGGATGGCCTATGGTGCCAGAAGGCTCTTATCCAGCTGCTGGGGATCATTGGCTCGGAGGAGGGCAGGGATCCTCACGGGCAGAGTTGTTGGGAGCTTGGCCCCCCCCGGGTTAGGGCAGGCCCCCCCCCTCGGTGTGCTTTGCTTTGTCTTCACAGATGCTGCCTGGAGGGTTGCCTGCGGCGAGCCTGCGGGGAGGAGGTGCAACGCAGAGGGGCGAGGTCCACGATGAAGCCGCGTGGCCTTTGGATGCTGGGGCAAGTGAGTTGCACAGGTGGAGAGCAGAGCTGGGGAGGAGGGGGAAGAGCACGAGGTGGCGGGGGGTACAGCAAAAAGAAGCGCAGATGCTCCGATAGGAGCAGCCATCGGTCAGGGTCCACGTCGTCTTCGTCATCCGAGACGTCGTTGTCTTCGGTGAGCGCGGAGAGAGGGGTACGGATCTGGAATGGGTGGAGCCGTTTTGGGTGGTGCGGCGCCCACGTTTGCTGCTTTTTCTGGGCTAGGGAAGGGAGTGCTGCGGAAGTTGCGGCGGGTGATCCAGAAAAGCTGGTATATTGACATTTAGGCTTCTGGAGGGTAGGAAGCGGTCGGGTGATAGTAAACGGAAGAGAAAGGAGGATGGAAAAGCAGGGGGGGTATGGAAGGTTTCATGCAATGTCATTAACTAGAGGAGAGCCTTCCTTAGGTGGCCAGTATCTGGGGTCATCGCTACCCTGGGCGGTACGGGATGCTGTTCGCCTATGCGGACTCTAGCTTAGAAGCGGTGCAGAATCACGATGGTTGGGCATGGCTCAACTACGCCGAGAAGTTTCGAGATAAGATGGAGGGGAATCAGTTGTTTGTCCTGGGGAACGCTGGGTATTGACCTATGGCTGACGCTGATGGCGGTCAGGGGGGGCGCAGTGGGCGGTGGAGGACAAAAGAAAAAAAAAAAAAAGGGGGAGCGGCGACGGCAGGTATGGTGTGGCCCTTTCGGGGTGGAGCATTCCGCAATCAAGGTGTCAGCAATGGGGTGGCTGGCGGCTCCCTACCTGTGCATGAATAGTAAGGATTTACTGGGCCTAGCTCAGACGTAGGCTCTGGCTTCGGCAGTATGGGCGGCGTTGGGATGGGGAGGTGCTCGAGGGGGGATTTATATATGGGTTCACTATACTGGTAAAGGGGAGGGTTGGAGTGGCAAGGGTGCGGAACTCCCCAGCGGTGAGACGCTTCACTCAGATTGTGTGTGACATGCTGGAAGTGGAGCTGCAATGGGACGGGGTGGCTGGGCCTTTTGCAGCGCGACCATTTGCGCACTTGGTAGTCTTGCCATTGGGGATCCTGCCTAAGTCGGAGCCGGGGAAGTACGGGGCGCAGTCCGCTCGGTGACGGGAGCTCTGGGATGGGTTTGTGTGGCTGGCGCAGGAATGGGGTGTCCAGGGGGCAGAGGGAAGGATGGATGGTCCGGCAGCCGGCATCACACTTTTAGGGGTGGCATTTGATACGGTCAACATGGTGGCGCATATGCCAATGGGCAAAGAATGCGTTTGCGGGTCATGGGTGCAAACATGATGGGGGATTCTACTGTAACACTGTGAGAAATGCAGGCCCTGATGGGCTCTTTGAACTTCATGTGCCGGGTCATTCCGATGGGGTGGGGTTCCTGCGTAGTATGTCGGAGGCTACCTCAGGTGTCCCTTAGCCGCATCAGGGTATCGCGGAGCATGAGGGCTGCGTTGGGTGTCTGGGCCGAGTTCTGGACAGGCTGCAACGGGGTATCCGTATTCATGGAGAAGGAAATTTCCACATGGGATATGCAGCTCTTCATGGAGGCGGCGGGCGGCCTGGGATTCATTATATATTTCGGGGCTCTTGGCGTGCAGGGGCATGGCTGCAGGCTGGGTGGGAGGCTGGTGTGACTGACAACCTCACATTTCGCGAGTTGTTCCCAATATTGGTGGTTTTGGAGCTCGGGCCCGACAAGCTGCGCAACCGCAAGTTGCTTGTGGTGCGACAATGAGGCGGTGATCAGTGTGTCTAATTACTACGCGCCGCGCTGCTGTCGGGAGGTGGTGCTCGTTTGTTTCGGGTGACGGTTTGTGTTAGGGTCCGGCCTATACTTGAGTACTACCTGCTTGCTGAGGCGCTTCCCCGTTTCAAGGGGGACCTGTTTCGGAGACTGGCACCGGAGGTGGACGCCTTGGGACTGCAAGCCTCGGAGCACTGGCGGCAACATGGCCTGCGGATATGCTGAACCTGCCGCGGAGTTCGGTGTCGGCGGCGACATGGCGGGCTTATCGGCGAGGCTGCGACTGCGTAGTGGAATTTCTGGTGTCTCAGGGTTGGCGGCAGGGTCCGGTATCGGATCAACTGTTGGGCCAGTACGTCATGTCGGCGAGGGCTGCCGTGGCGGCAGGATCAACAGTGCGGGCACATCGAGTGGGGTTTGCCTTCTTTTCAAGGGCGGTGGGTTGGGAGATATTTGGCGGGGGTGCCTGGTTCGTCAGCTGCGGCTGGGTTGGGAGCGGGCTCATCCTTCGCCGGTTGACAGGCAGCGGCATATTAAGCATAAGCTACTGGGGTAGTCGTCGGCAGTGTTAACCTTGGTGGCAGCTTCAGGATATGAGGCCACGCTTTTAAGGGGGTGTATGGTCTGGCCTTCTTTGGGGGCTTTCCGTGTGGGGGAAGTGGGGGCGGCATCCGGTGTGGGAACGGCGGGTGGTGCCTTGAGCACTGGGGATTTGCGTATATACTTGGCTAAGTCCAAGACGGATCAGGGCGGTAGAGGATTGGGGGTACGCCTGAGAGCAATCCGTTGTTCCCTGTTTGGCCCGGTGTCAGCCAAGGATGCCTACCTGTGCGTGAGGCCGTGGGGGAGTGGCTACCTCATTGTGCATGGGAATGTGCGAGTGTTGACGCGGTTTCGGTTCACAGCGGTGCTGCGGAGGACACTCCGCCAGTTGGGGCTGGATCCGGTCCACTTTGCTCCTCATTCATTTCAGATTGGAGCAGCAGGAGCGGATAGGCCAAGGGCGGTCGTGAGCGTTTCACAGGTATGTGTGATTATGAGTTGGGATGGGCAGAATGGATACTAACTGTTTATTTTCTTTTAGATATCGGCCGGACTCCAGGTTGCTACCGGATGATCGGCCATTCGTATGGGTAATGGGCTGGTCAGCAAGCAGTTGCAAGGCCGTGGGGGCGGAAATTGGGTTGAATGCCTCTGAGGTGCCCGTCTCATGGCTGGGCGTGTGCTGGCTGTGGTGGATGCAGCTCCTGCCTTTGCTTCGGCACCGTGGGCGTGCGATGGGTATGCCGGCGTTGCTGTTGCGGCATTTGGGAGGCAACAACTGGGAGTCCTGGATTTGTACGCAACTGCTCGGAGCACCATAGAGTGTTTTGGCCGAGGGGCGGTTAATGTTTGACAGTGTGGTTTTGTTAGGGTTAGAGGTAGTTCCAAGGCCTGCTTGCCGGGGCCAGCGGAGGTGGTCTTGTGGGTTAAGATTGATCGGCAAATTGGCCGGAGGGTGTGTCAGCAGGGGGGGGGGAACATTTTGCATACAGGGGTCGAAGTGCCGTGCGCCGGGTTTTATCGGCAGGAGGGGGTGCATCTGTCCCTGGTTGGGGTGGATTTTCTCCCGAACAACTGGCAAGAGGCTTTGGAATATGTGTTACCGGGAAGGGTAACTGGTCGCAGCTTAGCCTTGGGGGGTGGCTCAGGGACAGTGGTCCCTGAGCCTGTGGCGGGATCCCGGAGGTGTCCGGGGTCCGGAGCCGTTGGTGAGATGCAGGGCGGGGGTGGGGTACCCCCGACCCAGAGAAACCCTCGGGGCTCTTGCTAATAATATGGCGGAGCCGGAAGAGGGGGGATGGAATGGCCTGGGGCCGGTTCACGGTGGAAGCGGGCGGAACTCACCTTGCTACTCACATGGCTGGTGAGGATTCGTTCCGCAGCCGGAATTCAGTTGATGAAGGTTTGCTGATTGGTTGTTGTTGATGGATAATGTTGTACGGTTAATAAAGCTGCGATCAGTTTGATTCCCAATTGTTGCCTTGTGATTATTTGTAAGGGGGGGGGGTGGCGGTGAGTGGGGTGAAAAAGGGGGGGGGGCTGGGGCGGGGACAGGAGCACCATGTCCGCCTTACCCGGTTATTAATAAATGAATAAATAAAACAAAGGGGTTCATAAAAGTATGACACACTGATGAAAGGCAAGGATAAAATGGTCTGAAGACATAATACTAGCAACCATAAATAAAAATAAAACATAAAAGTAAAAGTAGAAAAACATATATGAGGATACCATATAAGGAGGTAGGTCAAGCAAAAAATAAGCTGAAAAGAGTGAAAATAGTAAGCTAATGTAAAGGGAAGTTGCCATGGGTAAAGGCAAGAAAACTGTGGAGGAAATAATCAAAGAAATTATGCCTCTGGTAGAACTATATGCAAAACAAGAAATAATGAGGGAATCAATACCATATACAGCTAAAAAAGGCGCAAAAAATTAAAATCGTATAAAAGCTAAAAATGAAAATAAATAAATAAGCAAATAAATGGAAAAGAAGGGGGGAGTGGAGGAAGGGGGTAGGAGGAAGAGGGAAGGGGGAGGGAGAAGAAAAGGAAAAGGAGGGGAGAAAAATCTATAAAAGGATGGAAAAGGTCATACTCCAGGTTCAGGTCATAGGGACGTATTGTCTTCAAGTTAAAAATAAATTTTTGCTCAGAGCGTAAAAGATCATCATCGGTGTCTCCCCCTCTCCAATGGGGGTGTAACATCTTGAAGATCAGAGATTTGAACTCTGAAAGACTGTGTTGTAGTTCTACCCAAGGATTAACCAAAGGCTTGTCAAACAGTCATCAGTGTAGACACTTTTATGCTCTATGATGCCTATCTTGATACTGCGTTTAGTTTTACCCATGTAGAGCAACTTACAGGTACACAAAATGAGATAGATGACTTGCTGAGACTTTCAATTTGAAAAGTCTGAAAAAAAATCTTCTGCTTCATGACTGGATGTGTGAAAACCTCCTTAATAACTAGAGAGTTCTCACAAATTGAACAATGATCACAGCGAAAATGCCCCAGGCACCTTGGGAACAATTCATGGTTTGGATAGGGCAGAGTGTACCAAAATATTAGCTATATTGCAATTCTTTTTGTATGTTATGGTCAATTGATGAGATTGTTGCGTGGGCACTGCAGAGGTGAGATGCCATTCTTCGAAAGGCCTTTTTAATAGTCTCTTGGGTAACCTCATTCTTAAAAATGCTGCTGCATATCTCATGCCTGAATCTCAAAATCTTGGTTGGACACACAGATCCTGTAAATCCTGAGAAACTGACTTGTCGGTAAATTGTATTTAAGGGATCTGTTATGCTAACTGTAAAATGTAATACAGGTTGAGTATCTCTAATCTGAACATCCAAAACCCGAAATGCTCCAAAATCCAAAACCTTTTGAGCGTCGACATGAGAGGTTACTATCTTTGCTTTCTGATGGTTCAATGTACGCAAACTTTGTTTCATGTACAAAATTATTAAAAATATTGTATAAAGTTTCTTCAGGCTATGTGAATATGAAACAAATTAATTTTGTGTTTAGACTTGGGTCCCATTCCCAAGATATCTCATAATGCAAATATTCAAAAATCTGAAAAAAATCCAAAATCTAAAAAACTTCTGGTCCCAAGCATTTCAGATAAGGGAAAAACTTATAATGAGTTTCTATCTTGGTTTCTTAAAAAGGTCTGTAACAAAACTGTTGGGATCCTTCTGGATTAGTACATCAAGATACAGAACTTGATCAAGACTAATGATATTAGAATTGATTTTCATCTAATGAGTTCAGCCAACTAAAAAATGCTGAAGTTCTGATTCTTCTCCATCCCCAATCATAAGAAGGTCATCTATATATCTCCTCCACAGTTTAATATGAGTTCCAAATGAATGCCTAGTGAGATTTTTTTCTCGAAATTAGCAACAAAGATTTGCAACATCAGGCACTATAGAAGACCCTATGGCAACCTCTTATAAAAGGTCTTATAAAAGGCCTCTCTAAAACAAAACTAGTTTTCCATCATTGCTAAACTTGCCAGTTGGATCAGAAAACAAGTGGGAGTTCTGAGAGGTCTAGTCTAGTTTTTTCCAGTAATGCATCCTTCAGAATAGTCAGTGCGGCCGTTTGTGGAATATTAGTGAACAAAGAGTTAATATCCAGGGCCACTAATATGAGACAGTCGTGATAGTCCACAAACTGGTCTAGCAGTTGAATCATATGGGACGAATCCCATATGTACGAAACTGCCAAGGTGACAAAGGCCTTAAAAAAATCTAAAAAATTAGAAATTGGCTCAGACAGGGAGCCATTCGCTGATATAACTGGGTTTTGTAATGATTTGTGTATCTTGTATATCGTGGGTGTAACTGGGACGCTTTTACTGTCAACGTAATTTGTTGAATGATGTTCTTCGCACTAGTAGGATTACTACAATGCCTCATATTGCCTAAACTGTACAGTTTGTTTTAAATGCCATATCCACAGAGCTAATATGCAGTTTTTAAGACTTTGGATTCCTTGGTGTATTTTGTCTATTTTCATATATGCTCTCACATTTTCATGCATACATACAAGTCAGTATATAATGTTACATAAGGCTTTCATTTTTTTTAAAGTATTCCACTATGGTGGATGCTGTGTGAGACGATTTTTTGTCTGTCTGGTTTATGGCAAGTGTTTAGATATCATCCGATACTTCTTTTATTAGTTTGATTTTTACTTTTAATTGTTAATATAGTGGTAGACTTCACTATACGTTCTATCCTTGTCTTCATAACCCGGTACATTCCTCCTTAACTCGCTTCATGCACTCTGACCTACTTGGCGAAAAATTCCTTTGGTTTTAAATAGGCAGTGTTTTTGCTTCATGGTCTCTTACTTGAATGGTGTCTCAGATTTAAATGGTCCGTTTTGAAGGCAAGTTTCCTTACTCTTATTGTGATATTGTGGTGAAGGTTTTCATTTTCAGTTTTAAGATCATTAAGGCTGTTTTCCTTTTTGGCTTCTGTGTCACATTCATTGGTGACCTATTCACTAGTAACCAAACTGTTCCTGTTTTATATCACAGGACCGCTAGACACGGCGTAGCAATTGTTTGAATAAGTTGTTGTGAACAGCGACATGAGCGAGTCACCTCATTTGCCATACCTCTTTACCCCTTCTCTTCATCCTTCCATTGTTTAGTGTCTGCCACTTTGTCTTATATGGTTATACCCACAGTTTTGGTATTTGTTTCACCTAAGATGGTCTGTCCTTAGTTTATTCCACTGAAGGGCATATGGAGTGGAGGAGTGGCCTAGTGGTTGGGGCAAGGTACTTCAGGCCGGAATGTCGGGGGTTCAAATCCCACTAAAGGACAGCAACCTTGGGCCGGAAGGACTGGGGTTTCTAGTCCTACAGGTGCTCCTTGTGGTCTTGGGCAAGCCACTTAACCCTCCATAGCCCATGTTCCCTGTAAAATAGTTATCTCCAAGTTATAATGCCCTGTTCAATGTAATTTCAGTTTGTTCAATGTAAACCACACTGATGCAGAATAGCACAGTATATAAGAGAATGTAAATAAATAAATATTAACATGCTCCATCAGTCTGTTTCAGAATGTTTTAAGACTTATTTATTTACATATTTATATTCAACTTTTCTATGGTTTTGTTCATTTATTGCTTGATGTTTTTATGTATTTATTAGCTTTTAATGTTTGTTTTTAATGTTTATGTTTGAGGCTTGTACCCCCTGAAGAAGGTGTAAGCCAAAACGCATTGGGGTGTTTTCTACAATAAAGCTGCTTAAAGCTACTACTATTGGTGCTCCTTGTGGGAGTGTGCACTCTTCTTTGGATCACTGGAAACGTACCTATGCCAGAAATGATAAAAAAGGAATGAGGAACGATAAAAAAAGGAATGAGGAATGGTTTAAAAGGTTAGGACTCTTCGACCTGGAAGAGAGACAGCTGGGGGAGATATGATAAAGGTCTATAATTTAATGAATGGAGTGGAACGGGTAAATATGGATTGTTTATGCCATCAAATAGTAGAAAGACTAGGGGACATGCAATGAAGCTACAATGTTACCCATTTAAGTCTAATAAGAGAAAATATGTTTTCACTCAACGCGTAATCAAACTCTGGAATTCGTTGCTGGAGGATGTAGTACAAACTGTTAGTGTAGCTGGGTTTAAAAAGTGTTTGGACAAATTCTTGGAGGAAAAGTTCATAAATCATTATTAGAGAGGACCAAGAAAATCCACTGCTTACCCACCGTGGAATCAGTGTACCTTTTGGGAACCTGACAGCTTCTTGTGACCTGGATTGGCCACTGTTGGAAACAGGATACTGGACCCAGTACGGCATCTCTTATGTTCTTATTAATAAATAATATAATGAATGAGCTACTGGTGCTATTGGACCAACAGTAACAACTCCTAGCACTTGGTAATTCTAGTTCAACAGAGGCCCTTGCAGTAGAAACATAGAAACATAACTGCAGGAAAAAAACAAATGGCCTAACTACAATAGTCCCCTTTTTACCTTTAGAGATCTTCCGTTTGTCCCATGCTTTTTGAATTCAGATACTTTTTTCGTGTCCACCACCTCCAGTGGGAGACTATTCTATGCATCTATCACCCATAAAGAAATATTTCTGCATATTACTCCTGAGTCTATCCCCTTTCACTCTCGTCCTGTCCCCTTGTAGCAGAGCTTGCCTTCAATTGAAAGAGACCCTCCTGTGCATTTATACCATGGAAGTATTTATATGTCGCTGTCATATCACCCCTATCCCACCTTTCCTCTAAAGTATACATATTAAGATCTTTGAGTCTACCCTCGCATGCTTCATAAGGAAGACCTCTAACCATCTTAGAAGTCACCCTCTGCACAGACTCCAAGTGGTTGGGGCAAGTTACTTCGTGCCAGAGGTTTGAATCCCACTAGAGGACAGCAACCTTGGGCCAGAAGGACTGGGGTTTCTAGTTCCATAGGTGCTTCTTGTGGCCTTGGGCAAACCCTCCATTGCCTCAGGTACAAAAACAGATTGTGAGCCCTTTGGGTACAAGGGAAAAAAATATATATACATACATACATACATACACAGTACCTGAATGTACACTGCTTTGACTGGTAGACAAGTGGTACATAAGCCTAGTTAAATAAATTGATCAGCAGTGGGATTTGAACCATGGCATCCCTGACTCTTAGTCCACTGCCCTAATCATTAGGCTACTCCATACCTCACCAGGAGCCATTGAGCAAAGTTTCTCCAAATTATAGCTATCTTGAAAGAGATAGGGAAGGTCATAAAACTTAATGAGCCCAATTCTATCCTGGACATCCTGTCTCTCTGTGCACCTGATCGGAACTGGATGCACAGAGACAGGATTCTGATTCCACAGGATCAGGATCGTGTATAGGTCTGTATGTGCAGGACGGGACCCCGATCCTGGTCGGTCTTGACATACCGGCCTAGCCTGGCTAACTCAGTCAAGGTTCTGGAATGGAGCCATGGCACTGTGGCTCCATTCAGGAGCCGCGATCCCCGGCTGCCAAACAGATTTTGCATTCCCTGCAGACAGACTCCCGATCTGGCCTCCCAAGGCCAGGGTTGGGCTGCAGGGAATTTCTTCTAACCACTCCTACCTCCTTCATTGCCCGGGCCTGCCGTCCCCGCTGACTAGGGGAACGTATTCCACCTCAGAGGTGGAATAAGCTCTCTTTTCAGTCTACCAGCCCCGGACATACAGACATGTATGTCGGGGTCGCAGACCGCACACTGCCCTAACTCCACCCCCACAACACCCCTTTCCCGCCCCCATCTAATCTCCCTGTACAATGTATGGGAACTTTAGTCGGGTCAGCAGAGGGGCCGAATATTGGGGATGGATGTTCCAACGGGATGTCCATCCCCACTATTCTCGACTTGGAATGACCCCAAATATGAATAAAGCTTAATTGCTGATTTTTATTCCCAAACCCTCTTCTCCCTTTCCTTCATTCTCCTTCTCTGTTGATAACACCCTTCTCCTTCCTGTTACCTAACCTTGGTGTTACCTTAGATTCCTTTCTTTCCTTTTCTGCACATAAACAGACTGCTAAAACCTGCCGTTTCTTTATCTATAATATTTATAAAATTTGCCCTTTCCTCTCTGTTAACACTACATGAATGCTTGTCCAATCTTTATTTACTTCCTGCCTTGACTATTGCAACTTTCTTCTGCTGCACGTCTCATCTTTTGCCAATCTTATTTTGTTCATATCACCCTTCTTCTCAAATCACTTCATTGGCTTCCCCTCTGTTACCATATTCAATTCAAACTGCTTCTTTTGACTTTTAAATGCATTCATTCTGCTGCTCTGCTCATTCTCTCTCTCTTCTTCCCTCTGCATGAGATTCGTTCTTCTTCCAGCCTGCTCCTATCTTTGCCCTTTTCCTCTTCTGCTAACTCCAGACTTTGGTCCTTTCACCTTGCAGCTCCTTACGCATGGAACTCTCTTCCTGACGCTGTTCGTCAGGTTTCATCACTCCCCCTCTTCAGATATCTGCTAAAGGCTCACCTCTTTAAGGCTGCCTTTGGTTCCTAATCCTCTGTTCCTTGCATCTCCTTGTTGTTTGTCTCAGGGGCGGCTCAAGGCAATCTGCTGCCTGAGGCGAAGAATGAGATGGCGTCCCCCCCCTTAGGCGTACCGAGCTGCAATCCTGCCCTATGCGACTTGCAGCATGGGTGCACACCCCCTTCCTTCCCCCATACCTCCGTCCAGCGCTGCCTGCTCTTTCCCTGCTGCTGCTGCCGCCCTCTGTTTTTTTCACGGCAGCACCGGCAGCAGGGAAAGAGCAGGCAGCACTGGACGGAGGTATGGGGAGGAGGAGGGGGGTATATGCCCGATCTGAAAGGTGCCGGCACTTTAAGCAGATCTGTCCCTCCCTGCTCTGACATTGCATCAGTGGAGGGAGGGACCAGACCTGCTTAAAGTGCTTCGAAAAGTCTTGGGGGGGGGGGGCACATTTCTGCTGCCTGCTATTGTCCTGCCAGCAGCGGCAGGGCAACAGCAGACAGCCGAAATGTGCCCCACAAGCCTTTGTGCCCTGTGCGACTACACCGCTTGCACACCTATTTGCACACCAAGGAACTAAAAGAGAGCAAGAACCAACAGCACAGTTTATAAAACTAAATTATAACTCATTTTTATTTTGTTGTTATAAACTGCGTTATGGTTCTTGCTTTTTCTTTTTCAACATATATTTTTCATCCACAGTGGGTACAGAGCAGAACCAGGACATTCACCCACAGAACTCAATATTTAAAAAAAAAATCTGATTCTGATCATCTCACTAACAACTACAACCACCACTATTCTCCAGTACCAGGCATATTGTGAACTAATAGAAAACCCTACAACAAAGCGCAAATCTACCATACCATACCCTATCAGCACACAGCCAGGCGACCAGCATGAAAGCCTCGGGTCACTACCCCGCCTTGCCCCCCCCCTTCCCGCCCCTCCTCCCCCCCCCCCCCGCCATAATAACTACACTCACGCGGAATTGGCGAAAAACACTGATCATTTTATTTGGTTAACAACACACTCTTGGAAATTACAGTACCTGAAACTGTTGGCCACAGCATGATCCTATTATTTACATAATCCTTATTATACTTATACAACCATTCTACAGTGAAAGACAGTAAATGACCTTACATTACGTTTACTTTTATCCTTTCTCCAGAGGCACAGCCCACTCTGATTAGGTTCTTGTCGCCCGGCAGGGATCTCTGGAAAACGGCCGTCCAAGCCTTTTCCTCACTGCCATCGTTTCTTACTAGCAGGATATCTTCACGGGGATGTTTTCGCTACCAGGCCCTGCTCTGGGCTCTGTCCCTCTTGCAACAGTGTTCCTATCCGCCTCTGCCCAAGTCCCGTCAAAGGCTTGAGCAGGGCTACGTTGTGACTCTCTGTCCTCGTTTCTCCCACCGTGAAAGCATCGAGAGGCCCTGTAGACACTGTTGCTGCTTCCACTCGGTGTCCCGTTTACGGAGACATCCTCTATGTTCCACTCCCCCTTATCATGTCTGGGCTGTGCGCTCTCTCGATAGGAGGGGGTCCCTATCTCTCCTGCCCCCCCCTCCCCCGCTTACTCTGCTGTGACGAAACCTATCCTCAGGGTGGGTCGGGCGGGTGATTATCCTCGTCCGGCACCGTGCGGGGGGGGGGGGGAAAGAGGGCGAGCAGCAGCGCCGCCAGCCCTTAAGTACCCCGCCGTACCGCCGCGCTGCCCGCCCTCCCCCCCCGCCCCGCCCCCCCCCCCGAGGTTAACCCTCGGCCCGTCGGCGCCCGCCTGTGTCCGGCCGCGTTTAAGGCCGCGGCCGGATCTCAGCCAGGCGACCAGCATGAAAGCCTCGGGTCACTACCCCGCCTTGCCCCCCCCCTTCCCGCCCCTCCTCCCCCCCCCCCGCCATAATAACTGCACTCACGCGGAATTGGCGAAAAACACTGATCATTTTATTTGGTTAACAACACACTCTTGGAAATTACAGTACCTGAAACTGTTGGCCACAGCATGATCCTATTATTTACATAATCCTTATTATACTTATACAACCATTCTACAGTGAAAGACAGTAAATGACCTTACATTACGTTTACTTTTATCCTTTCTCCAGAGACACAGCCCACTCTGATTAGGTTCTTGTCGCCCGGCAGGGATCTCTGGAAAACAGCCGTCCAAGCCTTTTCCCCACTGCCGTCGTTTCTTACTAGCAGGATATCTTCACGGGGATGTTTTCGCTACCAGGCCCTGCTCTGGGCTCTGTCCCTCTTGCAACAGTGTTCCTATCCGCCTCTGCCCAAGTCCCGTCAAAGGCTTGAGCAGGGCTACGTTGTGACTCTCTGTCCTCGTTTCTCCCACCGTGAAAGCATCGGGAGGCCCTGTAGACCCTGTTGCTGCTTCCACTCGGTGTCCCGTTTACGGAGACATCCTCTATGTTCCACTCCCCCTTATCATGTCTGGGCTGTGCGCTCTCTCGATAGGAGGGGGTCCCTATCTCTCCTGCCAATCCCCCCCCGTCGTCGATTCCTCGCTCGCCGGGGGGGTCTCCACTTCTCGCTGGGTCCCCTCCCGCAGCTGTGGCCAACACTCTTTTCAGCCATAGACGCTCCATCGTGTCTTGTATCGCACATAGGTATACATCCATCCCAATTTCGGACAGATGCACGCCATCTGTACGGTACAAGCCGTGGCACTTCTCCTCTATGAGCTCATGAGCGATGCTAAGCCCCCCAATCGTGTCCATAAATCGCGTCATCCACCTATTCACTTTCTTCCTTGTACGCTCCACTGCCTGATGTGACCACGCGCCCCTCCAGACCCTCCGAGGTATGATGTGCGACCAGATCATTACTGTACCCGGAAAAGTAGTCGCTAGTGTCTGCATGTCCCTTTGCATCTTCCTCGTGAGCTCGACACTGCGCGTACTCGTCAGGTCGTTCCCGCCGAGGTGGATGATTATCACCCAAGGACGTTCCCCTGCCGCTCCTACCCGCAAGAGGAATGGCATCAACTGGTCCCACACCATACCCCGGCGGCCCAACCACTTTACTGCCACTTTATCTGTGGGGAGGCCCAAATTAGGGCCCTGTGGTCTGATGTTTGCTCTCCTCTCAGCCCAATGCACGAAGGAGTGGCCGCATATCCACGCTTCCTGTCCAGGTCTGTTACCTAATACGTCATCGTTGGGATAAAGGGAACATGTTAAAAACTTGGTTTGGCAAATGCCACGGCATAACAATACAACTCGGACCTGGTAAGACAAACAAATCTACAAATCTGCTGTATCGCACACTGCTCTAAGCTCGTACTTCTTAAAATAATACCACTTCCCCTTGTTGTTTTTTTTTTTTTTGCGTCTTCGCTCCGCCATTCTTGCCCGTGCCGTTAGAGCTGGCGGACGTATAACTTATATCTATCGGAGCTCCATCTACCGATGTGCATAATCTGCTCCTTGGTCATCCCCAGGCTGGCCGCCGTTGAAGCGGCGCCGATCCGGAAGGAATGCGTGCCGTAGAAGCGCGATTCCAGGCCTATTACCTCTAAGGCCTGTTTCAGGACCTTGGTGAATTGGAAGCGGGAAAGGGGGGCACCATTTGAGTGCACCAACCAGTGATCCGACCCCTTCGGCCGAATTTGCTGGTAGTCCGCATAGGTTTTTAATGGACAGGACGTATCCCCTGGTAGCCGGGCTAACCTTATTGTGGCGCCCCTCCCCTCCGTGTCAGTCTTGGATTTCTGCACCCACAATGAGAGCATACTGTCGCTCAGGCTGACATCTCGTTCTCTAATGCCCCCGTTTGCACTGGCCATACTGGCCGAGGCGACTAGCTCGCCTACCCGGAAGACTCCGAAGAATGCCCATGAGAAGGCACATCGGAACAGGCGCGTCTCGAAATCGTCGAAACATATTCGGCCTACGACTTCCATCAACTTATGCAATATGGCATGCGTTATAGGGCGCCGTAATTCCCTTCTGTACGGCCGTTCGCTTGTCCAGCCCTTCATTGCCCTGGTGATTGCAAAGTCTGCTCTAGGGCTGCTTCCGCCCATCGCCTTTTTAAAGAAAGCGATCGCAGCCAATTGCGATTGCACCGTTGATTTTTTTATACCCATGCTCTTTTGCTGCAGGATCCATTGTAGAATAGCTCCCGTGGTAGGGCAGACTTCGGGAATCTCGTTCAGCGCACAGAAAGCCCGGAACTTCTCCCAGGCCGTGATGTATCTTCTCCTGGTCCTCGCGGATAGAGAGCCCAGCACCAGCTCCCATACTTCGGTGGACCAAGATCCCAAGCCTGCTCCGGGACGGCTGTCTTGGCTGCGTCGGCGTTGGGCGCAAGGGATCTGAAAAGGGGGATCTTGGAACGAGAGAGAGCATCGGCAAGGTTATTGCAAGTGCCTGGTATGTGTTTCGCTCTGATAGTTATATTGTGTGTTAGGCATGCCAGTACTATATTTCTCAGGAGTGCTATCACTCCTTGAGTATGCGCACGCATTCCATTCAAGGCATATACTACTGCCATGTTGTCAGTGTGAAAAGTGATTGCCTTATCGCGGAGCTGCGGGGCCCATATGGCCAATGCCACAGCAATGGGAAAGAGCTCAAGGAATGTGATATCCCTGGTAACACCCACCGTGTGCCATTCGGGGGGCCACTCCTCTGCACACCACGCTCCTTTAAAGTAAATCCCAAATCCCGCGCTACCAGCGGCATCGGTGAACAGGTCCAAGTCCTCGTTCGACACGGGCAATTCCTGCCAGAAAGTCAACCCGTTGAAGGATTGCAAAAAGAATTCAAACATGTGCAGGTCTTCTTTTATGCCTTTCGTGATCCTGATTTTATGGTGTTTCCTCCGAATCCCTTTCGTCGCCATTGCTATGCGACGGCAGAAGACCCGCCCCATAGGCATGATTCTGCAAGCAAAACATAACAGGCCCAGCATCGATTGAAATTGCTCCAAGGTTGCTTTCTTGCGGGCCTGTATAGTCTGAATGGCGGCTCTCAATTTAGTTATTTTGTCCTTGGGGAGGCGTGACTGCTGCTTTGCTACATCTAACTCGATACCTAAGTAGGTAAGGGTCTCCGCGGGCCCGCAGGTCTTGTCGGCCGCTAGCGGTATGCCGAAGCTCTCGGCTACTTGCTCGAAGACCCCGAGGATTCTTTGGCAGTCCAGCCGGTCCCTTCCAATGAAGAGGAAATCGTCCAGGTAGTGCACCAGCGCACCGGACCCGGCGATATCCGCTACCACCCAGTGTATGAATGTGCTGAATTGCTCGAAATATGCGCACGATATTGAGCAACCCATGGGCAGACACTTATCAAAGTAATAATCGCCATTGAAAGTGAATCCCAGCAGGACAAAGGATTCAGGGTGGACCGGAAGGAGTCGGAAGGCTGACTCGATATCTGCCTTCGCCAGGTTCGCCAGTCGGCCCCGTTTCTTTATGATATCTATAGCATGGTCAATCGTTGAATATCTGACCGAGCATAACGCCGGATCGATTTGATCATTCATGGAGCCTCCCTCGGGGTATGATAAGTTGTGGATCAGGCGGAATTTGCCTGGCTCCTTCTTGGGCACGATTCCCAGCGGGGACAGCACCAATTTCTTGAGGGGTGGGGTCTTAAATGGGCCTGCCACCCTCCCTAGCTCTTTCTCTTATAACAGTTTTTGTTGGACAACATTATAAAATTTATGGACTGAAGGGGCATTGCGTATTCCCTGCGCTATTGGGTTGGCGGTCACCGGGATCCTAAAGCCGTGGCTGAAGCCGCTCTCTATACTGAGAGCATCGTCCCGGCGCGGGTACGCGTGCAGCCAAGGCCGCATGCGGTCAAGCCTGATGGGGGTTGGGGCCATGGCCATCGCCTCCTCGTTGTTGCCCCGGACGGAAGGACTTATTGTCTTTGCCGAGGCGGCAGGCAGTGATTGGATGATTTCCCCCGCAGTTGGAACACGCATGCCGAAATTTGCAAGGCCGCCATGTGCAGCTCCCTGCATTGAATTGGCGGCATGCCCTACGCCCGTTCGTCTGGGTGCCGGCCGCCACTGTGGCGCCGGAAAGGACTGAAAGGACCCTTCCTGACAGTACGGTCTGTTCGGTGACATCTCTTCTATCCAGAGATCCACGATCCTGTGCTGCCAGGTCATGGTCGGGTCTTCAGCCAAGCTTTGCCTGAACTTGATGTCATAATTGAGCCAGGCCCAACCCCCTAGCCGCTTGTGCGCCTGTGTTATTGCATCCAGGTATTTAATTAGGTACTGGCTCAGCTCCGGCTCACGCTCCAGGACCACGCTCATAAAAATATGGAAAGCCGAAACCCAATTACTGATGGATTTTACAATCTTTGGCTTCTTCTCTCCCTTCTTGTCTTTTTCCCTGCCCTCTATTATGACTCCGTCCTGATCCCAGATCAGGAGCGAAAATATATCTATAAACTCCCTACGCCAGATTCGTTTTTTAATTTTTCTGGGTACTGCGCTGGCTAGAGAGCTAACCCCGCAACGCGGGTCTCCGCTAACTGCCACTGGGCTCATTAGCGTAGCTGTGGGCACCGGCCCGGAGGGCACGGATGTCCCGTTGTCGGGTGTATGTGTTCGAGTCTCACCTTGCCCGCCCCACACCCTTGATAACTGTCCCTCTTTGCGGGCTCTAGAACTTTTCTGTTTACAAGCTTTCAGTATGGTGTGCATGGCGCTTGCCAATGAGATGCCTCCCTCGTCATCCGAGCCTGTTTCCTCCGATGACGAGGAGGACAATCCTGCCCGCGCTACGCTGTTGCCCGCAGGATTACCTTGAACCGTTGCGCTGAGTGGTGCACCGCATCCCTCCGCCGTGCTGGTGCTGGGCGCGCTGTCACATGACATTGAGCTGGGGCGAGGTGTGTTGCCACCCATCGCCGAGGTGGTGCTTGGCGCGCTGCCGGTCGCGGCCGGTGGTTCGTCTTGTCGCACGCTAGCTGCCTCCAGCCGTTGCTTGAAAGCGCTCAAACCATGCTGGTCTACCTGTTCGCGGATGAGCCATAACAGCTCCTCCAGTTCTGGACTTGATGCCGATTGTCCCTGCGGCTGCGTAGTGTCCAGTCGCGAATTCTTAGCTGTGCGGCTCCTGCGCGAGCCTTCTCCGCCGCTGGCTTTCCTTTTGGTCTCTTTTGCAGGTGCCCGTTTCGTGGCGCCGCGTGTTGTTCTACCCACGGTGCTTGGACCCCGGCTTGCGCCTTCCAGGTCGTGATGTCTCCCCTGGCTCTTTTCTCCGCCCTGTGCTGCCCTTCGTGGCATATTGACCTGCCTGCACACAATGCTATGGGATGGACAGGAATGGACAGAAATGCACATTAACACTATGCCTGGAAACCATAATGTTGGCGTGGCACCATCTCTTACCTTTCTTCCCTTCTGCTTATATGGCCAATACATGGGAATATGAGCATCATATTACTACTATTTGGAATATGCATCCATACAAATATCTATATGTGTATCCCAATATATTTATTCCTAAATATATACATATATGTTTATATATATCTATATATATATATATATACGTTTTTTTTTTACCATGCGGCCATGCGTGTTTGAGGAAAGGTACACTTATGCCCTATAATTCCCCAATATCTACTGCACTATTATAGCACTTTGTAAATTAGTACCTGTTTTGTGCCACTAGATGGCAGCCATAGCCTGTGGCAAATAGCAACAGATCCCAGACAGATAAGGAACAGGGTAGGAAGCAAGCAGGAGCCCAGGTGATTTTTAAAGTTCCGTTGTCTTACCCCACTCCTTCAGCATCCCCAGCGTATCCCCCTTTTTTTCATCCCCCCCCCAACGGGGTCCAGGAAAAATCGGGGCAAACCAGGCATCCCACAGTCATCTGTGGCTCCAATCTCCTACATCCTGCCCTGTTGCCCTGCCATGCCGTCAGCGCCCCCCCCCCCTGCGTGGTTGGAGCCCCCCCCTTTCGCCGGCTGACCTCCACCTCCGCTCCTGCACCGGGAGCTTACGCTTCGCTTCGCCTGCTTCACCCATCGGGCCTGCTTGGCTTGCCGGAAGGCCCAATCTGCTGCCTTTGCATTTATTTATTTACTTCAGCAGCTGGTGGAGAAGTCCGCCATGTGGACCACCCACACACTTTGCTCCACGCTCCGATAACCCGTCCTGCCCTCCATCGGGCTGCTTCTCGGACGCGGCCCTTTCCCCCCCCCCGCCCCTCACCCCCCCACCCCTCACGCCCTCCCACCCTCCTGCCTCGCTACGCTCCAACGCGCTGCCTACCTCCAATAGTGGGCTGAATTTCTTTGGCTCGGTGCTCCCCCGACGGATTCCAAGCCTTGCCGGATACAGCGATTAGCTGCGGCGGCTCTCCACGTGCCTCGAGGGTGAGTAATTGATCGCTGCGAGCCTGATTATCCTCGTCCGGAACCGTGCGGGGGGGGGGGGGAAAGAGGGCGAGCAGCAGTGCCGCCGGCCCTTAAGTACCCCGCCGTACCGCCGCGCTGCCTGCCCTCCCCCCCCACCCCGCCCCCCCCGAGGTTAACCCTCGGCCCGCCGGCACCCGCCTATGTCCGGCCGCGTTTAAGGCCGCGGCCGGATCTAACTTCCAAAACTCACATAAGGAGCCCATCCAAAAAAAGTGTCACTGTAAATACTACAGTGGGCCCTGGAACATCCATACACCTATCTGAAAAGCTGAACAAGTCAAATTAATACAGTACAGTATAGATCTTTATGTATAAACTCCATGTTAATAGAACACCTGACCTCAGTCACACACTCACAACATCAACCCTCACCAAGTGCAGAATAAGTAATCACAATCTAAAGTAAAAATAAAAATATGTAGACAAAATTTAAACTGAAACCCCAAGAAGCCCGAGTCCACATGCAGTGCAACATCAGATAAATAAGAGATGCAGTTCCCCAATACTGTGTAAAATATAAAAATGTGTGTGCACTATTCTTGCCCTGGAAAATGGGAATTCCACTCACCTCTGATGGAGCTCTGGCACCAAATAGGGTTTGGCACAGCCTTTCTGAAATCTTGGGCTGCTTGAGTGACCAAGAACGGGAACAGCAGCATGACCACAGCATGGATTGAAACAAGCAATATCTGACTTCTGGGCTCCATGCAGTGTCCTGCACTGGAGCAGAGTTCAGTGTAGCCATGGAAGCCGGGATGGGAGCAGCATGTAGACTGCACTAGAGCAGCATGCGGTGGCCAGTTAAGGCCCGCTAGGAGAGACTTGACTGCCACAAGCTTTTTTTTGAGTGGTGCTGGCTGCCTCCTTCCCCAACCCCCCCCCCCCCCCGGAGTGTTACTGATGTACTTGTCTGCACAGGGACATGCTCTTTGAGCTTACAGTCTAAAACTGGGAGATACAGAATGTGAAGGATGCTATTGCCTGCATGCACTTTCCTCACCAGAACTTGAGGGCCTTTGATGGATATGGCTGGAGTGGCAAGTATTTGATCATAGAAGAGCTAGTCATGCCATCTAGAAGCCAGTTTGCCTCTTTTTTTTTTTTGGGGGGGGGGGGGAGCTGGTGTGGCTGAGTGTTTGTGGTTAAAGCTGAAGAGTGCCTTTTTTTTTCCTTGGATGGCTGTGAGCTGGACTGCCTGGTTTGTCCTTGTTTTTCCACTTGTGCCTGGGTGCTTTTTTCTCCCAAGGAACATCCTGTGAGTGGCCCCAAGTCCCATCCAAAGGATAGGAGGAGGGGGGGGGGGGAGAACCTGAGGAGCAGCAGACACTCTTGCTCCGTGTGAGTGATCTTCAGTTTAAATAAAAACCAAGCCGGTGCACAGCCTTCCTGCCTCTGAGGAGCCACCCGTGCAGATGTGTCCCGCCCCCAAAGGAATTTACATTAACTTCCTTTGGGGGCGGGACGCATCTGCATGGGCTCCTTCACAGGGACGGAAGGCTTTGCACCGGCTTGGTTTTTATTTAAATGGAAGATCAGCCACAGCCGCAGCCGCAACCACCGCTGCCAGAGAGGGTGAATCTGCCGCTGCCGAGAAGTGGACTCGGCAGTGGAAGAAACTTGAGCGTTTACATTTTTTTTTTTTTAACTTTTGAAGGCGGAGTGAGGCGGCTGTTTTGGGGGCATTTTTGCCGCCTTCAAAACTTGCCGCCTGAGGCAACTGCCTCACTCTGCCTCATTATAGAGCCGTCCCTAGTTTGTCTCCCTCCTGTACTTGTTTGTCTTGATTGTCTTGATTAGATTGTAAGCTCTAACGAGCAGGGCCTGTCGTCATCTGTTTGTACAGCGCTGTGTGTGGTGAGTAGTGCTCTAGAAACGTTTAATAGACTATAATTTATTTATTTATTTAAAAGGATTTAATGTACCACTTTATCTTTAAATCAAAGCGCTTAGCACATCAAACAATCAAGAGTGGGAGGGCGACTACATGCAGTGGATACATCGACTTGCGTGGTGTGGGTGAGCAGTGTGATTGATTAGCTGGTGAGCTATAGACATCGTGAACTATGAACTATAATAAATCCGATTATTGATTTTGATTCTGCACTTGGTGAGGGTTGATGTTGTGAGTGTGTGACTGAGGTCAGGTGTTCTATTAACAAGAGTGTATCCTATTAGTCATCTACTATTGCCAGCAGTCACCCAGTTCATCGAAAACTGTCACAGACAGCTATATACCATCAATACACAGACACATCCACTAGTCCCCATTCCCAGAGCCCCGTTCTCAGAGTTCCTTTGCCCACCAAAATATATACACAATGTCTCCCACAAGACAGGTAAACCTCCCACTCACTCTCATCCTAATAACTCTCCTAACTCAACACATCTACTCATACAAAATCAATCAAAACCCCTATAACCATATCCCCATCATACATAATCGTTACAGAAACCCATATAACAACATTATCACTACCCACAATCCGCACCAAAACACACCACACTGTTCAACCTTTACACACACCCACAATAACTACTCAAGCAATGACTCAAACAGACACCATCGCAGACTCATCCAAATAAAACACCAGCCACACACTGGTTTAAGCGACAACACAACCAAAATAGATTCCCAAACAAAGCTCATCTTAATAAACGTTAGATCCATACGAAATAAAATACCAATCATCAACGACCTGATAAAAGATACAAACCCGGAAATCATCTGCATTACTGAAACATGGCTCACTCCCACAGACACCGTACTACTAAACCAGTTAACATCACATCAATATGATACATTCAGCTGCCATCGGGATGCAAAAAGAGGAGGTGGCGCTCTCATACTCACTAAAAAGACCTACAATTCACCTTAACATGCTTAAACAATATAGATGGAATAGACATCATCAACATAGAAAATAGAACCCTTGCACTAACTCTCATATATAGACCCCCTTC
This sequence comes from Ichthyophis bannanicus, assembly GCA_033557465.1. Lineage (NCBI taxonomy): Eukaryota > Metazoa > Chordata > Amphibia > Gymnophiona > Ichthyophiidae > Ichthyophis > Ichthyophis bannanicus. Next base: position 306,648,743 of record CM066041.1, read on the forward strand.
AACTGATCAAAAAAACCTTCTCCTCCATCTTAGAACTTACATGCACAGCATCACCAAACAAACCTCTCATAATCCTAGGTGATTTGAATCTCCCTTCCCTGAATAACTCTCAATCAGACAATTTCATGGATGCTATGACCCAAATGGGTTACACTCAGATAATACATGCTCCCACCCACATAAAAGGCAACACCTTAGATCTCATCTTCCTTCCCTCCTCCCTTCTTAATAACCAACACCAACATACCCCTCCAACAATAACAGAGGTACCATGGTCTGATCACTACCTTATCACACTCCACCTCCCAGCTCAAGCAACACTAAACACAACAAACTCATCACCCCACATATCACGTTTTACACACTTTGACAAAGCTAATTTCCTTGACAAAGTATTACCCACACTCAACACAAACCTCCCAGACATCGAATCCGCTGTAAACCACTGGAATCAAACAGTCCAGAAAGCAGCTACCCCCACACATACCATACATAAACAAGTAAAAAAGACAGAAAAATGGTTCACGAGAGAACTAGCAAATATAAAAAAACAATTGAGGAAACAAGAAAAGAAATGGAGGAAAACTAAATCTGACGAAAACAAATCCCAATATATGACCACCCTCAACAATTACAAAAATGCAATTAACAAGTCAAAAAAGGATTACCACTCCAAAGTAATAAACATGGCTATCAACCGCCCCAGAGAACTATTCGCAATCGTAAAAACTTTGACAAAAGCTAAAAACCAAGAGCCAAAACAGTCGGCTATAAGCATACAGACCTTAGCAACCTACTTTGCAGAAAAACTAAAGTGCAAATCCAACACCATACCAATGACACTACCTACAAACACTGAATCTAATAACACATGGACCTCCTTCAACACGATAGATCAAAAACACCTTCTTAGGATCATAACACTTATCAACACCACAACTTCTCCACTTGATCCATGTCCTGTGTCATGGATCAAATGCACAAAAGAAGAACTCGCTGAAAACATCCAACAAATGGTGAACCAATCCCTTGTTCAGGGCATCATGCCCAACGCCCTAAAACTCACAACGCTTCGACCAATAATAAAAAACAATAAACTTGACCCAAAAGACCCAAACTCTTACCGACCGATCGCCAGCATTAAATTTATATATAAAATAATAGAAAAAAACGTCCAATTACAATTGCAAGACCATATCGATGAACACAAACCCTTAGACTCTCACCAGTTTGGCTTCCGCCCCTACCATGGTGTAGAAACCCTTCTAACTACACTGATAGACTTCCTCATCAAAGGCACAGATGATAGCAGTCAAGGCTTCCTACTCCTCTTCATAGACATCTCTGCCGCCTTTGACAACATCAACCACATTACTTTGATCAATAGATTAGAAAATCTAGGAATAGGTGGGACAGTACTCAATTGGTTTAAGTCTTACATCACAAACAGACTAATACGTGTTCAAATAGACCAAGAAGTGTCAGAAACCTTCCCCCAAGGACAAGGAATACCCCAGGGATCCGCCCTTTCTGCCCTCCTTTTCAACCTGTACCTCCAACCCATTACAAAAATATTCAGAAAACACAAAATTAGTCACTTCATCTATGCTGATGACATCATGCTTGCTCTCCCCATATCCATCAAAAATCCTACCTACGATGCCCTATCAAAATGCATGGCGGAGACCACCTCCTGGATGGAATCTAACTACCTTAGCATCAACCTCAAAAAAACTGAGGCAATGTTCGTAACAAGATCACCCGTGACTGAGGACACCTATCCAACATCAATCTCAATCATAAATACAACTATACCCGTCAAAAAAGAGGTAAAATACCTAGGGGTAATAATAGACCATACACTCACCATGCTACCACATATAAAACAGACGGTAAAAACCATATTCTACAAACTCAAAACCATACAACACCTAAGACCCCTTCTTGACACCCATGACTTTAGATCAGTTGTTAACACACTCATCACCCCACACTTCGACTATTGTAATAGTCTCTTAATTGGCCTACCACAAAAAAGTATATACCTACTTCAAAGAGCCCAAAACATCTGTGCCAAAGTAGTCACAAAAGCCCGCCTAGTAGATCATGTAACCCCAATAATGCTGGAACTGCATTGGCTCCCTATAAACAGCAGAATCAGATATAAAATCCTCCTAATCACATTCAAGCTCCTGAACAACATCGCCCCATCATATCTATCCATGCTATTACATGCCCCATCAGAATCAAGAACTCGCAGACTAAACGCAACACACTCACTTGAAATACCAAATTCATTCAAAAAAACTAAAAAATCCACCAGCACCAGAGCCTTCTCATTCACTGCCCCCATGCTCTGGAATAATCTCCCAATAAACCTTCGGATCATAAAAGACCTCACCCAATTTAGAAAGGAACTTAAGACATACCTTTTCTCCGAACACTATGAAATCCCATACCCCCAAGTCCAACCACACACCATCCCCAAACACTCAAACACAAAGCCCTAAAACCACACTCAACTACCCACACACATACACCCACCACATACCCCCACCACATACACCCCAAAACACTCCCAAGAGATGAAAAAGGAAATAAATTCCTCCACACACACACACATATGAAAGGTAGAAAACTCTGACTACCTATAAAAAGGTAGAAAAACTCTAATCAACACTACGCTACAGAAACTTATTAATGTATATAAAATGTAAATAGTTTTGACAATTAATGCACAGTTATTTGTATAAAGTTACAATGTTAAAGATCTCTATTAATAACTATAATCTGTATAAAGTTAAAAAATCTCTGTTCCATGTAATGTATACACTAGTATACAGATTTGTTTACTTGTTCCATGTAAACCGCCCCTGATCTCTGGAAGGGGCGGTATAGAAGAAATAGATAAATAAATAAATAAATAAAAAATAAAAATTGATTACATAATTCATAGCAGCACTGGGAGAGGTCCCATCTATAGGGAATTAATTCATTTTCATGAGAAATATGGGGGAGCGTTTACTAAACTGTGCTAACAGTTAATATGGGGTTTAGTACACGCCAAGTGCATTACAGTAACATTTACCATGTACAAAAATGGGGCCACACTAAAATCCCATGCTAATTGCTTAGTACGAGTCAGAGCGGAGACTGGGTGGTTCAGAGACATAAGAACATGATATGTCGTACTGGGTCAGACCAAGGTCCATCAAGCCCAGTATCCTGTTTCCAACAGTGGCCAATCTGGGTTAGAAGTACCTGGCAGGTTCTCAAAGGCCACAGGTTCCACCAGCATGCATATCACATACAACGTGGGCTTCTTTAACACCAGCTAACCAGCAATATTGCACTTAACGCCGCCCACTGAGAAGATGGTAAGTGCAGCTGCATTAATCATGGCAAACTGCTTAGCGGAGAGGATGGCATGGAATCCATGCTAGCTACCATGGGGAAATGCCAGGCATGCCTCCATTTTCTAGTGCGGTTCCAATGTCACCTCCATGCTAATCTTTGGGGCCAAATGTACGGTAAGCTCCCACATTTTAGTAAACATGGCCTGTAGTGCCCCTTCGATTTTTTTTTTTTTTGTAATACGGTATATCCAGTAATAAGACTAAAGTGTGCTGTGGTTTTGCACTTGGCATGCCCAATAGTACACAACATCACAGCACGTTAAGCGCAAAGGTACTGCATTACCTGTCAGGGCATGGACAGCATTTCCCCTATAGGCAACAGGCAGCGGCAATACCATGGGCACCATTAGTGTCACCGATTGAGGTGCAGGTGATTATACCAACACTAATTGCAAGACGTGCCATGTGCAGACAGCACCGTGCTCATCATGCTGACTCTCCACCCCTAACCTGCCCATTTCCATCTCTAACGCACAAGGCGCAGTTTGCATTGGAACAGCATGCAGTTAGCATGAGTTTCAGCGCATGCTAACTGCGCAAAAGGGCTCCTATAGTTATTCATAGGCAAAAACAGTAGCAGTGAGCTTTAAGGGTTTTTTTTAATTCCTGATATTTCAATTAAGTTAGCACCTACTAATGTTAACAAGTTGCTTTCTCTTCCTCCATATGAGGTGTGGTAGACTGACAATTAAGATATGGTAACAAATTCTTCAGGCTACCCAATATCTTGTGGTGAGAGGTGACCACCTGAAGATTGAATCCCATATAAAATCCTGTCCCATGCATGCTCGAATTCCATTCAAGTCCATGCATTTTTCGCCTTTTAGGAGATTACATGGATCTATAGATATTGAAAAGAAGGAAGGAAGAGAACCAATTTCAAACAGATTCTGCACTTTATTTTCAGACATTTGCAAGTTCTGCTTCTAACACAAGGGGTCACAGAAGAGCCATTGCAATGTGAATCAACAAGATAATTGAAAGAACTTTCACCTTCTTGTTTAAATGTCTTCTTTAAATCCCCCCCCCCCCCCCTAGCTGACACAGGAAGGAAGACTAGCTTTCAAGAAGAGCACGGCTCTTACTGTAATACCATTTCCACTTTCTACAGGATGCTTACGGATGTATGTATGGATGCAAAATGCAATGTGTGCCTTCGAGTCAGTCCTGACTCCTGGCGACCCAGAAGCTCCTGGGTTTTCTTGGCAGTGTCACCGGAAGTAGATTGCCAGGCCTTTCTTCCGAGGCAATGGAGGGTTAAGTGACTTGCCCAAGGCCACAAGGAGTGCTAGTGGGAATTGAACCCTGGTTGCATGTATGGATACTGAAGAGTTAAAATGAGAAGTGATGGAGAGCACGCTAGACCTTCCCTCCCCTCTTTTGGAGATCCTTAACTTGTAAAGGTTTCCACCAGTACCATAACTACAGGCACTGGCTAGGCATGAAGGTTCAAAAAAGCCAAGCAAGGTCCTTTTTCAAGTTTTGGCTTTGTATTTTTTTTTTTAATGCTGCCTCTCTCAGGCTTTCCATAGGGTTATCAACTCCTCCTCCCCATCTGTGTTTCTCCCTGGTAAGAGACACCTCCCATCACATTCACTCATCCGCTTTTCTACTTTCTCTCCGACTTGCTGGGGCTGGGAATCATGTTTCTACTTGAACAATGAAATACTGGTTTAACCTTCCTCCTTTTTGTTCTGGATTTTTAGCGTAACCAGAAAGTCAAGTTTGCTAAGCATTCTTTGGAAACAAACTTCAGCAAGGAGGGAGAACAAACCTTTCTAGCTAAATGTGCTGAAGTAGATATGGGCCTGAAGACTTAATTTAACATCATTATTTCTCTATATATATATTAGTTATTGGTTCCTCTGGCTTAGAATGTACCTGTTTTATAAAGCAAACTGAAGTTCAATTACAAGCCTCACTGGGCTGAATAAGATTTTTTCAATTTTAACACATTTACATAGCACTGCTTTTTAAAAGAAAATTCAAGACAATTCACATGCAATAAAAAGCCATTTATCTGAAACCATCCCCCATTTCAAACATAAATGAATGAAAACAAGATAAAAACCAACCTACTAACAAAACCCATTCTGAATGAACTAGTTAAATACTAAGTTCAGCCAACCCTATTTCATAAAATTCCCCCACAGCCTCCAATAGCACTGAAAATGACCTGAACCACAAGCTTTATACATCAGATTACGTCTTTTCTAAAAGTCAGATTTTCACCAATTTGTGAAATTAGTAATAAGCTCTACATTATAAAAAGAGCTCTCCATAAATAACAGCCCCAACATTAAATAGGATGCCAATCAAAATCTTCTATTGAAACTTACTAACTTATAATACTCAACACTTTTATAGCAGCACCGACTGCACACTGCACCGTTCAGTGCTGATAAATATTCAGAGACAGCAGGCTCCTGTCGGAAGAGACTTATAAACTATGGGAGTACTTGAAGCAGTGCGAGATCAAGGGACTTGCCTAAGGTCACAGAGTATCAGTGCAGAAGCAGGATTTCAACCTTGGCTCTCAGCCCATTGCTCTAATCATAAGGTAGGACATTTCCCCCCTTCCTCTTGTAGACACCGTGCATTCTATTGCCTTACAAGCAAAGTCACCGCTTGCACAACCCCTAACAACCCTCCACCAAACCTACCTGATGTATATACATCCCATCCCACCCTAAGAAATACCCACCCCCCAGTACATTCACCATAGCACTCCCTAAGCCACTCAGTATATGTAATTACATATAATGTACATAGTTTATTTATTTATTATTTTATTCATTTATTTATTTAGTAAGCACTTGTATACCGCTGCTTCCTACGATCAGCAGCGGTTTACTTTACAGAATCATAATGTATCGTACAATACAGTGAGATTTTTTAGATTTACATTTCGATTAGGCAATGATTTACATAACACAGGAGAATCAGTTGGATACAATATACATTTGATTGGGGCACACAGATCTGGGTATACATTTGATTGCAATAGCGTGGGAGGGGCCCAAAATATACAATTTATACATGATTACCTGCCAGTATTCCAAATGCCGCCGTGGCAGGCAAAAGTCATCTGGTTGAGGTAGAGTATCGCACTTAGGTCAGGTTGTAGTGGGTCTGAAATAAATGGGTTTTAAGTTTCCGTCTAAATTCACTCAAGTTGTTTGTGAGTCTCAACTCGTGTGGGAGCTGGTTCCAGTGGATTGGTGCTGTATATGTGAATGCCCTATTGCTTGTTTCTGCTTTGACAGTTCTTATGCTGGTCGGAACCCATAGAGCGTTGAGATTCATGGTTCTTCTGTTTCTGTTGTGTGGTTGAATAGCGATTAGGTTATCGAGGTAGGATGGTGCGATGTTATGGATGAGTTTAAACGTTGTTATGAGAAGTTTGAAGATGATGCGAGCGGCCACCGGGAGCCAATGTAGTTCCATTAGTACTGGGGTTATGTGGTCTGTGACTTTCTTTTCCATGATGACTCTTGCAGCGACATTTTGAGTCATTTGCAAGATGCTTAGGGTGTTCTTCGGAAGCCCTTGCAGAATGGCGTTGCAGTAGTCCAGGTGGGGAATAATGAGAGCTTGTGCAACAGTCCTAAAGTCAGATTAATTGTTACTGTACATAGTTAATTGCCTGCAATATGTTACTGTACATAGTTAATTGTTCTATGTAACTACTTTTCTTTTGTTCTATGTACACTGCTTTGACCGGGTGAAAAGTGGTATATGCCCCCTGCTAAATAAATAAAATAAAATATCTTTTGGTCAACTATGACTGCAATCATTTGCAGTTCTGGCTTTGGCTGTGTCTTCTTTCTCATTCCTGATTGTATCTTTTTCTTTGTCCCTTGTCTTGCATACCTCAGCTTTTCCCCTCGTGCCTTCTGTTCAGAGAGGCTTCATAAAATGAACTTCGAATAGCTACGGCCAGGATTGCAGCTTTTAAGCTTATTGCCAGTAACTAGTGTGCTGTTTGCTGAACTTTTAGAGTAGCCCAAGAGTAAGAGAGGTCAGGGTTGAGGTGCATCGGCACAACACGCTGAAAAGAAAAGAAGCTTTGGATCGCGCACCCTCTTCTAGCCAGACATCTGCACTTTTATGGATTGAGTGCACACATAGCAAAAGCTTGATAAACTTGATTGATGAGGATGTTTCACACAGTTCATGTTTGCAGTAGAAAGGAAATCCTTATACAATGTGTGACTCACTGCTTTTGGCATCAGGTGAGGTGAGGTGAACTTCTCTAAGGCATGTGGAAAGCGTACATCCTTTTCCACGCTTTCCTAACCGGGGCTATACATTTCAAGCAAAGGTAGGAGTTTGTGGCTTTATAAATTACTAGCTCCCTGCCTGGAAGCTCTTAAAAGGGTTTTGGCACATTTTTAAAACAAAGTTACATTCTTTTTGATGCTTTAGTTTAAAAGGTGAAATATTTTCTTTAGTGGGGTAGGTTTAAAACTCTGCTTTGTTTTGTTTGTTTTCTCAGCTCTTTGAAGCTACCGACACCTCATCAGGAGTTAGTTCCCTCCCTCCAACTGCCACCCACCCCTAGTGAGCAGTCTTGCTTTATAAGGCATCTCCCCAATTAACTACACACAGGGACTTGGAACAGCACATTTTGAACACACTTAAAAGAGATTTAAATGCCTTTTCTCTGAAAGGATAGCTTGGAAACCAGCTGTATTTTGGTACATCTCTTTCTCTTTTGCTTCAACAGATACCTAAGCTCCATCACCTGAACAATGGCTAGGAAAAATAGTATCGCCAAAGCTGTTACCCCCATTACAGCTTCTGCCTCTGTCCAGAGGTCCCAATGCCAGTTGAAGGACCGGTTCCATCTGCATGATGCCTGCATGCTGAAGCTCTCAGGAAACAAGTGGAGGAACTCCGAGAGTAGGTGGCGAGGCTGAGGAGCATTCTAGACAGTGAGAAGTACATTGATGAGATGCTTCTTGCAATATCCAAGCTCTTCAGCAGAGGAGAAGATGGGTGCCTACAGAATGACGAAGGCTGGACACAAGTCACCAGGGCCTGCAGAATCACCAATCCAACTTCTCCAGCCCTTGAATTGAAGAACCATTATGCAGCCCTGGGAGGAGGTGAAAACATCCCTGGAAATGGAAGAACCAGAGCTCGAGCACCCCAAAGCTGCAGAATCAGTGACCACAAGGAAGCAAAGGGTAGTGGCGGTTGATGACTCTCTTCTGAGGGGTACTGAGACATCCTTCTGCTGACCAGACTTGATGTACAGAGAGGTATGCTGTCTGCCAGGTGCCAAAATCTGAGATGTTATGGAGAGTTTGTCGGGACTCATCAAGCCCACTGACTATTACCCAATGTTGCTAATCCATGTTAGCACAAATGATACTGACAGGTATCCCTCTGAGCATATCAAAAGTGACTTCATGACTCTGGGTCAGAGGGTGAAGCAGATAGGGGCACAGGTGGTGTTCTCTTCAATCCTCCCTGTTGAGGGTAAAGGCCAAGGCAGAGAAGCTTGCATCCTGGAGATGAATGCATGGCTGCATGGATGGTGTCATTGAGTGTGTTTTTGTTTCCTGGACCTTGGGACACTGTTCCAAGGATTGCAGAGCAGAGATGGCGTCCATCTGTCCAAGAAAGGTCAACGTGTCTTCAGTAGCAGACTGGCTAATCTACTGAAGAGGTCTTTAAACTATATTCATTGGGGAAGGGTGAAGAAAGCCCCCAGGTAAGTGAAACATTAAATACCATTATGGAAATGGGTAAAAAGGGCAACATATGGAAAGTATGCTCGTAGCATGGGAAATAAGATCCCAAATGTTGAAGCTTTAATGGAAGAGGCTGACTTGGATGTAGTGGCAGTTACAGAAACATGGTTCACAGAAAACCATGACTGGGATGTAACTATACCAGGCAGGGTAGGAAGAAGGGGAGGAGTGACACTATATGTAAAAAATAATACTAAAGTTTAGGAACTACAGAACTTAAAAGGGAGAGAGGAGGCACTGTGGGTGAAACTAGAAAAAGGGAAAGAGAAATCTATTTGCATTGGCATGATATACAGACCTCCCTCACAGGAGAAAGAGGTGGATAGAGAGTCAATTGAAGATATATGCAGCATTGCCAAGAAAGGGGAAGTGCTACTGATAGGTGATTTCAATATGCCAGATGTTGATTGGCACATTCCTGCTGCAGTATCATCTAGAAGTAAGGAGATCCTGGATTCTCTACAAGGAGAACTATTCAGGCAATTGGTAACAGACCCCACACGTGAAGGGGCCATACTGGACTTGGTGCTTACCAATGGTGAAAGTGTTTCTGATGTTATAGTGGGAGATCATTTTGCATCCAGTGATCAACAGATGGTGTGGTTCAGAATTAGGACTAGGGCTGTTAAAATCCATTCAAAAGCAAGGGTCTTAGACTTTAGGAAAACGAACTTTGCCAAGATGGGCCAATACCACAGGGAGTCATTAGTGGGATGGGAAGAGCAGGAGGATGTAGAAAAACAGTGGGAAAAACTGAAAGGGGATATTTTAACGGTAACCAACCTTTTTGTTAGAATGGTAAATAAAAGGAAAAGGAGACCACTATGGTTTTCAAAAGAAATAGCTGAAAAGGTGAAGAAAAAGAGGGAGGCCTTCATGTAATACAAGAGATCACAGAGAGAATTAGACAGGCATCTATATTTGGAAAAACTTAGTGAATTAGCAAAGTAGCCAGAAAAGCAAAGATTCAAAAAGAGGAGGAAATATCTCCCACCATTTTATTGCATTGGTTAAGACATTTTTCAGATATGTTAGTGAGAAGAGGAAGGGCAAAAGTGGCATTGTTAGATTCAAGGGTGAAGGGGAGGAATATATAGAAGCTGATGAGAATAAATCAGAATTGCTTAACAAATATTTCTGTTCTGTGTTCACAACAAGGAGCAAGACCTCAGAAAACACACACAAACAGGAAAAGAAGCGAGAGGCATGAACAATTTTCAGAAGACTGTGTTTGTGAGAAACTAGCTCAACTTAAAGTAGACAAAGCAATGGGACCGGATGGGATACACCCTAGAATACTGAGGGACCTTGGGGACATTCTAGCAGCTCCACTGACTGACCTTTTCAATGCCTCGTTAGGAGTCGGGAGTGGTGCCAAAGGACTGGAGAATGGCACAGGTGGTCCCTTTATACAAACACAGGTTGGTTAGTTTAACTTCGGTGGTGAGTAAATTATTGGAAGCGCTGCTGAAAAAGAAAATAGTGAGGTTTTTGGAGTCCTGCGGATTACAGGATCTAAGGCAGCGTGGATTCACCAGAGGCAGGTCTTGTCAGACAAATCTGATTGATTTTTTTGACTGGGTGACCAGGGAGTTGGACCGAGGGAGAGCCCTAAATGTGGTGTATTTAGATTTCAGTAAAGCCTTTGACACTGTTCCTCACAGGCGACTTATAAACAGACTGAGCACCCCAGGGATGGACCCTAAAGTTACTGCTTGGGTTAGAAATTGGTTGGGTGGGAGGCGACAAAGAGTACAGTAAATGGAGCTCACTCTGAGGAGCAGGATGTTACCAGTGGTGTGCCCCAGGGATCTGTCCTTGGTTTGATTCTTTTTAACATCTTTATTAGAGATAAAGCAGAAAAGCTGTTGGGTAAGGTTTGCTTCTTTGCACATGATACCAAAATCTGCAATAGAGTAGACACCCAGGAAGGTGTAGATAACATGAGGAAGGATCTAGCTAAGCTTGAAGAATGGTCTAGAATTTGGCAGCTGAGAGTTAATGTTCAAAAATGCAAGGTCATGCATTTGGGCTGCAGCAATCCAAGGGAGAAATATAGTATAGGGGGTGAGTACTTTTGTCCACTAAAGAAGAGTGGGATCTAGGCATGATTGTCTCTGATGATCTTAAAGTAGCTAAGCAGGTAGAAAAGGCAACAGCAAAAGCTAGAAGGATGCTTGGGTGCATAGGGAGAGGAATGGCTAGCAGAAGAATGGTGATAGTGCCTCTGTAAAAGTCTTTGATGCGACCTCATTTGGAGTATAGTGTGCAATTCTGGAGACCGCACCTAAAAAAGGATATAAATAGGATGCAATTAGTACAGAGAGTGGCTATTAAAGTGGTTAGTGGTCTTCATTATAAAGCATATGAGGACAGACTTAAGGATCTGAATATGTACACCTTAGAGGAAAAGCGGGATAGAGGTGATATGATTGAGATGTTTAAATATCTCCGTGGCATAAATGCACAGGGGGAGATCATTTTTTGATTGAAAGCAAGTTCTGCTACGAGGGGACATGGGATGAATGTCAAAGGGGATAGATTCAGGATTGATATGTGGAAATATTTCTTTATGGACAGTGTGGTGGATCCATGGTATAGTCTCCCAGTGGAGGTGGTAGAAATTAGGACAGTATCTGAATTCAAAGAAGCATGGGACAAACACAGAGGATCTCTAAAGGAAAAAAGGGGAATGTTGTAGTGGTTGATATGGAAGGACAGACTACATAGGCCATGTGTTTTTTTTTTTTTCTGTTGTCATTTTCCTATGTTTCTGCCTTGACCAGTATGATCTAAGCACACTGAGGCTATAGCTATAAGAACATAAGATATGCCATACTGGGTCAGACCAAGGTCCATCAAGCCCAGTATTCTGTTTTCAACAGTGGCCAATCTAGGTCATACGTACCTAGCCAGGTCCAGTACCACTCCAATCACAATATACAGAGACTACCAATGAATGAATGACACAGACAAAGCAGAGACATGCAGAAGTAGCTCATACATGCATCACAGAAACCTAAGGTATGGTGCTATTTTAAGCGGAGAGACCTCCGGAATCAGATGTTTCTTTTGTTTTGTACACCGCTCTGATATTTATGAAGAGCGGTATATCAAATGCCAATAAACCAGAAACTGTTAAGGCTGGCATGATCAACAGACCTGTCACAATTTCAGGATCTCAGAATACACCAGCTCAGAGCCATTGCTGTAGATAAAAAGCTGTTTTACCCTATGGACTTGGGCTGCTTGAAAACCGCCCATCCTCCATGGGGCTAAAAACTCATGCATTGTTCAACATCAAACGCTTTTACATGCATACCACAGAGGTGGTTGTGTGTGTGTGTGGGGGGGGGGGGGGGGAGAGTAAGCTAGGGGAGGTACCACCATCATTAATTTAAAAAATCAAACCTATGAATGTGTTTTTGGCTGAAAAGTACTGCAGAAGATGAAATCTCTCTCTGGGTATTTTTCAATGGCTATAATCAAGGCAAACCGACCTGTGTAGTTTTGCTTTGATCACTGGTGCAAATCTAGCGGTTTTCACATCTTTACACAAAAGGAAGTACAACACGGCCATCGGTCAGCTCAGTTCTGCCAGAGAAAGAAAATGCCATCAAGCTACCATGGACACCTGCGGCCCTCTTTCAGATCCTATTTTGTGAGGCCAGAGGGGAGCAATTTGTCTTCCATCCTGGTGGCACACCTAGACAGACTGATTTTTAGGATAGCTACAATAGATGGGTAAGATATATGCGCATACATTGGACACCGATTGCATTTATGCATATTCAGTGCAGACATCCTGAAAACCGGACTGAGTAGGTGTAACATAGCAAATGACGGCAGCTAAAGACCATGGCCCATTTAGTCTGCCCAGTAGAGTGGTCAGGATTGTAACTGCCACTCCATATAAGTTCCCCCTCCCCGTGCCTTATTTTGAAGTGTGAAAGTCATTTCAATTTTGCTTTGAGCAGAAATGCTCTACGCTTCTGTAACGCACCAGGAGTTTCTTTATTGAGATCCTACATACCTAAATACTTTTATATATATATTGAAAAGTTTGTACATAGTTGTTATCTGTTATCCAAGTTTGAATTCCTTGTTTAATGTAAGTCCAAGGTTTCCCCCCCTTGGACATCTGTGTTTCCTGGAAACCGTGCTGATGTTAAATAGTGCGGTATACAAACAATGTTAAATAAATAAATAAATAAATAAAAATATGTCACAGGTGGCTCTGTTACCTCAGACCTTTTCCATAGTAGAAAACCCTGGTTTAGAGATTCAAGTAAATTGTTTTATTTGGTTATATTTAAATAAGAGTTCTGAATTTTTCCTCTTAATGAAGAAATAACTAGATGTAAGAGAATGTGTCAAAGAGCACCTTCTCAAATAAAGGTAAGTCAATTTAAGTTACTTTAAACCTGCTGTATTAGATATTTTTAAATTAACTTTGTTTTTAAAAACATTGGGATATCATATTCAATTAAGTATACTAATTTAAAAAATGATTGAAAATATCTAGTTAGCAACAATTAACACAATTAGAATTGAATAAGTCTATTTCTCTTTTCCTTGTCTTTCAGTATTATACACATTGCTATACCTATCTGCTGGATTGATAAGTCAATCTTTTAAAATACCTATACAACAAATTCTAAGTTTTAGAACAAAATTGCTTTTTATAAACAATTTCAGATTTTATGGTTAACTACCATCAGTTAGGTAGTTCTTCAAACCTGTATTGTAATAGTATCTTTAAAAATTCAAGTTCTTTAAATGTATGCTTCTCTTTTTAGGTTCTTTAGGAACGCTCACAGGTAAGTATACCCAGGTGCTCAAAATACTTCTAAATAAACCAAAACAACTTGAGCTCAAATTTAAAAAAAAAAAATTCAAATCAATGAATGCAATCATAAAGGCAAAAAAATGTATATACTCATCTTCCATCCCAAAAATTATTTTTCCTCGGTGGTGGGACCTGTATCAGCCCTGTTCTGGTTGGGTTCCGGCCTCTCATCCGGGTTCTCTGCAGTCACCAAGTTGTTTTTTCTTCTTTCAGGTTCTTCAGTTAACTCATCGGTTCCTACCACTTGACTTTAACAAACCAATAAGGAAAAACCTAACCCTTTTTGTAGCTTTTGCTGATAAGACAATGGCTGAGAATTAAATGTCTGTTCACCAAAACTACCCCAAAATAAAAGATAATTTTTATCCCCCTAACTAAACCCCCTCACATTCACACTGTGGCACATCATTCTTAAAAAAAAAATCTATCTTTAGCTGTCAACTGAGTTCTGGCTGTCAGAAAAAAATACAAAGCTGTCTGCTTTTAAAATAGTGCTTCTGAATACAACTTGTTTTCTCTCAAAACTGTTGCAAATGTTCAGAGAAGCTGCATCAAATTGCACAGTATTAGGCACTTCCCCTCATACCACCAGATCAAATCTTTAAACTGATTTTCCAGATAGAAATTTATTTTCAGAGCTGGACACCACAGAAACATCTGTGCATATAATCTACTAACACAGCAGAGTTTCTTTAGCTATATCTCTTCTAACATTTCTACTTACAATGCCGAGACAAACTTCCTAGCCAATATAAACCTCACAGGAAACAGAAGTAAAACCGAAGCACTGCTCATATTCAGGGATCAAGAATTCAAGCCACCAAAAAAAAAAGCACATGATACTGAAATATCAATGAAACAGATCAAATACTTAGGTATAACCATCAACAACAACCTCAACATGGAAGCTCACTTCAAGAATGCATCTAAACTGGCCTACTGGAAGCTAAAGCTCATCAAACCCCTTCGACATCTTTTGCATGAGACCGACTTCAGATCAATACTACAAGCCATAGTTACACCACACCTTGACTATGGAAACATCATCTATCAAGGTCTCACAAAATCTGCTCTATGCCCACTCCAACTAGTCCAAAACACTGCCGCCAGAATCCTCACCACCAGTTCGACAATGCTACATATAACACCAATCCTAAAAAACCTACACTAGCTCCTAATAGCACAGCGAGCAAAATACAAAGCCATCATCACCACCTTCAAGGTCATTCACAATATCAGCTCCCTGCCTCTCTGACCTGATCACAACAAGACCAAGAAGATCTTCCAATCAGAACCTCCTGAACATCCCCCTGCTCAAGACCAAAACCACACAACAGACCAGCAACTGAGCATTCTCCTTTTATGCTCCATCAATATGGAACTCACTACCAGACAACATAAGATCAGCAAAATCTATCAACAAATTAAAAAAACAACTAAAAGCACATCTATTCAGAGAATACTACAGACCTGATGACAAAACATAATTTTTTATTTTATTTATTTGTTTTTTCTATACCACCCCTTCCAGAGATCAGGGGCGGTTTACAATTAACAGAATGGAAACAGTAACATTTTACATGGAACAGTATTTAAACTATTTACAGGAACATATCTTACAAATCAAACTTAGTGGAGCGTGGTGGATCCACTATTTACTATTTACATTGGTACAAAGTATAGTCTGTGGTTTTGTGGGGTGAAGATCGATTTTGTATCATAGTTTTGCAAACAAACCTTTGTCTTTAAGTTACATAGTTCACTGTTTGTGAGTGTCTAAGACAGGGGGAGAAGGGGGTAGGATAAGGGGGTTAGTGAGTGTATTGTATGTCTGTTTGTGAGGGGGGGTTTCAGTTGAGTTTCTAAAACGTTCAGAGAATAGGAATGTTTTGAGTCCTTTTCTAAATAGGTGAAGGTCTTTGATCATATGGAGCGGCAGTGGCGGTTCATTCCAGAGGCTAGGTGCAGTGAACGAGAAAGCTCTAGAGCTTGTGCTATGTTTAGTTCTGCAAGTGACTTTGGGTATTACAAGCGAGTGCTTTGCGTTTTGTCTGCGTGCTCTGGATTCTGGTGGTGCATGTAGGAGGGTAGTTAGGTAGGAGGGGGAGATGTTATTAAGCATCTTGAATGTTGTTATAAGTATCTTATCTGGCTCAGTACTGGGAGCCAGTGCAGGTCTTGTAGGATAGGGGTTATATGTTCGGATAGGCAGGCTTTGGTGACGATGTTTTGGGCCTTTTGGAGCATGTTTATGTTTTTGAGTGGTAGTCCATGAAGTAGACTATTACAATAGTCAAAGTGAGGGGTAATTAACGTTCAGACCACTGACTTAAAGTCATAGGTGTCGAGGAGGGGTCTTAGGTGTTGCACAGTTTTTAGTTTAAAGAATATTGTTTTTACTGTTTGCTTTATATGGGGGAGCATGCTGAGGGTGTGATCCAATATTATCCCAGGGTATTTTACTTCTTGTTTAACAGGGATGACTATATTGTTGATCGTGATGATTTTTGGGTGGCTGGTATCTTTGTTCCTTGATACAAACATAGCTTCAATTTTTTTGAAGTTGATGTTAAGGTGGTCGATCTTTAACCAGGATTCAGTTTCTCATGGCTCCATGCTCGATGCACTCTATTTAAAAAAAACAAAAGCAAAAACAAACTACTTCAGCCTACTGCAGCGGCACTCATGGCCACTAGAACACCTGAAGTTTTTCTTTTTAAAAAAACTCCTCAGCCACCATCGGCATCCCAGCCCTGCCCAGACAACAATGGGGACACAGGGTGGGTTTTTTTTTTAATGTATTAACTGGTTACACTTGGATTCCATTTTCTTGCTATACGGGGTTCCTCTGTGTCAATCCCACACCTTTTTAATTCCATTGCTGCTTTTGTCTCCACCAGGGCCATACCAAGCCATAATTGCGCCCTGTGCTACCTGCACATACCTCAAATTTCCTCCATGTCCTGCCGCCACCACTTTTTGTTTTCTCAGAGGCAGCTGCGGCAGCAGTGAGGCAGACCTGACTTCAAATTAAAAAAAAAAAAAATGCTCAGGTATTTCCGGCTCCAGGCCCCTCCTTCTCTTCTCTGATGTAGGTCACATCAGAGGAGGGAGGGACCAGGCCAGCCAATCAAACACGGTCTTCTCCACTGCTGCCGCTGAGAAAACAAAAAGTGGTGGCAGTAAGGCAATAGCAGACAGCGTGTGGAACAGAGGCTGGCAACCCAAAATTCGCCCCTAATCCTTTTGCGCCCTATGCAGCTGCCAGGGCTAGGTATGGCACTGGTCTCCACAAAGTATTTTTCAATGTTGTTTTAAGCTTATCTCCCTGTAGTTTCATCTCATGTCCTCCTGAACAGGATGAGAACTACTGCACTAATTCTTGAGAGTCTGCAATCTGGTTTTCAAGATGACAAAAAACCCAAAACAAAACAAAACAATAACCAGTTCTTGAGATGGGACCCAGGTACATGCACAGACGAAGGCTATTTTATAAATGTGGACGTCCCCAAAGTCCATGCCAGTAGAACCAGGTATTTGGATGCCCTGGCCTGGTTAGGTCAGAAGGGGGGGGGGGGGGAGCCTCTATATAATGAGGCTAGCATGTCCTGCCCTACCATTTCAGATACTCAGATGTGTGAGGGCGGGTCAGTAAAGCATAATTACTCACCTGTAATAGGTGATCTCTAGGAACAGCAGGAATTGCATCTTCACATATGGGTAACATTGGCACCAATGGAGCCCGCACGGGAATGCTCCCCAGTGTCCAGTAGGAAAGTCTTTGGGAGCATCCCACTGCGCCTGCGTAGCTGCCGTCCTGCCTTTCCAGCTCTCCCTCCTCAGTTGAATTTGTAGCTGAGATAAACAGAGAGAAGAGGAGGAAAAGTACAACTCCTAGGGGAGGAGGGTGGGTTGTGAAGACTCAATTCCTACTGTTCCTGGAGATCACCTCTTATAGGTGAGTAACTATGCTATTTCCAGGAACAAGCAGGAATGTAGTCTTCACATATGGGACTTCCTAGCTTGTAGAAGCCAGAAAGATGACCTGAGAGTGAGCTGTGGAACACAGGGCTAAGTAGTAGGACATATATTCTCCAGGGATGTCTGGTATCGAAACCCAGGACGGGGGGGGGGGGGGAGGTAGGAGTTGATCTAAGTCTGAAAGAGATGCTGGAGAACAGCTTGGCCAAATGAGGCATCCCAGCGAAGCATGACCAGATTGCTGCTTTACATATCTCAATCGCTACAGAGCATAGATTCACCATGAAGACAGCCATTGCCCTAACATTATGTGCAGTGGCATGATCCTTGAAAGAGTCCTGCACTATCGGAAGCAAAGGAGATACAATCTGCTATCCATCGCTTGGATACTGGTAGTCCTAGGTGACTACAGTCAAAAGCGATGAAAAGTTGAGAATAGATAGACTCCATTTAACTTAGTAAGAGCTCCCAAAGGTAAAAGAACTACAACTCATTTCAAAGCCGACCCCTTCAAAAAGGTCTCCAATTGTAAAGAATCAAAAAAAATGTAAGATTTACCTTGATAAACAACAACACATTTGCAGGGGTATTTTAACAGAAAAGTAGCTCCTAAAGCCAAAACACGAGGTCTGAGTGAAAGAAAAGCTTTACGTTTCACTTGTGTACTGCGACAAACATCAGGAAATATCTGAATCACCTGACCAAAATATTTTTCATGACGAAATTTAAAATAGGCATGCAAAACTGATTATTTATCTTTCTCTAAGGAGAAAGTCACCAACAAAGTAGCACGAGTGGGAATTTCCTCAGTAGAGGTCTCCAAAAATTCAGATAAATCTAAACTTGGCACATTTAACTGATCTATTTCTCGATGAACACCACCACCAGACTCCGAATCCAAAACAGGAGGTTCTCTGACCCCGACAGGTAAATAATACAATTTAGATAAGATTATAGCCTCGGGATCAGATATTCTCAATACATCTTTTAAATATTTGGAGAACAAAATACTGGGAGAAAGGTAACGTGTTTGGGGAAAATGTAACAAACGGAGATTTTTTACACGCAAGGCATTCTCAAACATTTCATCGCGACGATGTAATAGTAGAGAGTCTTGGACAGAAGACGCCAGGACTCCCTGTACAGAGGAGATTAAACCCTCCACTCCATTCTGGGATGGGTTTTTTTTTTTTCCCTTATGTATTTTTCACACTCCATATTGTGGGCTGGGAGTTATTTTTTGGTGTAATACTATGTGTATTGTATATTCTATATTGCCTTGTATTACCTTCTTTTTTACCTTAATAAAGAGGTTTTAAAACCGGAAAAAAAAAAAAAAAAAGCGATGAAAAGTTGAGAAGCCTTTCTGTGATCCCGGAGTTCTCTGGGATAAAAGGCCAAAGCACGTTTGCAGTCCAGAGTATGAAGGGTTGCTTCCGCCCTAGAAGAATGAGGTCTAGGGAAAAAAACAGGAAGGTACACCAACTGGTTTAAGTGAAAAGGCGAGAGTACCTATGGCATAAAGTGAGGATGTTACAAGATGCCACCTGTGGGCAAAGTGACATAGTCTGGCGGGAATGCGTATGGAATCTGGAATCTCCAGAGGCAGGATGGCTATGTTCTCCAGAAAGGAGTCAAAGACCCTGAGAAGGTTGGGTCTTCTGGATTGGCTCCAGGAACAAGCAGGAATGTAGTCTTCACATATGGATGGTGTCGGCACTGACGGAGCCCACACGGGAATGCTCCCCAGCGTCCAGTAGGAAAGCCTTTGGGAGCATCCCACTGTGCCTGCATAGCTGCCTTCCCAGCTCTCCCTCTCAGTTCTTCATTTTCCACGGAGCCGACAAAAAGCAATTCCTATCACTGCAGAAAATTTGATTTTTTCTTATTTTTTTGTGGTTGCATCTGCCTTCCTGTTGACGCTGGTACTGACCCTGTCAGTGTTCACTTCTTTCTTCAAAAAACAAAACAAACAAACTTACTTTTTTGAGGGGAGAATCCCATCCCTCAGGGTGTATCGACGCCATCTTTGGCTTAGGCCTTTTCTTTTTTCTAAAATGGACAAACCAGACAGTGGTTTTAAGAAGTGTTCCAAATGTGACGGTACAATTTCAGCCACAGACACCCATGACTGGTGTCTAAAATGTTTGGGACCAGATCATCAATCATCTGAATGTCCTCTGTAGGAAGATGACAAAGAGAGCCCTGCAGAACAGAGCTGCAAAACTCAGCACCCTCTTTGCCACCGATGCAATGTCGGTAGCATTGACGTCATCAAGAGCTTCATCTTCCTCCCAGGGATCTCAGGTATCGAAACCCAGGTTTTTGAAGACTAGCCAGCCCTCCAAGGGTAGATCTCCTAAGAATAGAGATGCCCTAGGCATTGCCCTGCAGGAGACACACCAGCCAAACAACCCCAGTGGCCAAAGCCTTAGTGGGGTCCTAGGATGCTCCTGAGGCCATCACCATATGTGAAGACTACATTCCTGCTTGTTCCTGGAGATAGCGTAGTTACTCACCTGTAACAGATGATCTCCGGGAACAGCAGGAATTGAGTCTTCACAACCCACCCTCCTCCCCTAGGAGTTGTACTTTTCCTCGTTTTCTCTCCTTTTATCTCAGCTACAAACTCAACTGAGGAGTGAGAGCTGAAAGAGCGGGAGGGCAGCTGCGCAGGTGCAGAGGGATGCTCCCAAGGGCTTTCCTACTGGACACTGGGGAGCGTTCCTGCGTGGGCTCCATCAGTACCAACATCACCCATATGTGAAGACTCAGACGTGTGAGGGCAGGTCAGTAATAATGTTTGGAGTATGTATTTATAGGCAGGTTTCTTTGGCCTGAAAAAACTAACTGCTATGATGTAAGTGCATTTTGCTCATGACCCTGGAAGCATTGCAGCCATGAAATGAACACTTTATCTTATTCATGATTGGCGACAGGTATGGGTATGGACACCTTAACCACTAGGGCCTAACGTGCTTATGGTATTGTAAAATTGCGCCATCGCATGCCACTCTTTGGTCCACCCAGGGAATGCCTTTTTGGTGGTTACTGCTTGAGAGAGCACCCTCCCTGTAAGCCTCTGCTAGCTTTTATGCTCTATTCAGGCATTTTCTTGTGCCTGTTTAGAATTTAGCTTGTTATTTACTTATATAGTGTTCTTTCTAGATTTTCATTGTGTCCTTTACCCAGCTCCTGCTGTCTGCAGTGCTCCCTTAACACTTTACTTTATTACCCACCCACCCCTAGTGTAACTTTAACTTTCTTTCGTATTCTTCCTCTGCTCATTGACAAAATTGCTCAGGTGCACCTGAACCCACCAGGACCTCTCCCCTCCTTTCTCTACCTGTATTTCCTCTGGTTTGTATTATCTTCTCTTCTCTCCTATGGCTCCACATCACTTTGTGTTCTTGATGTTGCTCTCCCTAATCTTGTCCCTTCATTCCAACAATTCTATGGCCCTGCTTCTCATTACTGTCTCCACGTCCTCTGCCCTTTTTTTTCTACATCATTATCTGCCCTTGAGCTTCACCATTTTCTTCCTCTCATTCAGCCATCTCCACTCTCACTGAGGGAACCTCACCTTCGCTTCTGTCGTTCCTTCTCCTCTCTCCCCTGCTCCTTCTCCTTCTCTCATCTGGAGATATCAATCCCAACCCTGGCCCCCTCCCCCTAGACATTTTTCACAGTCCCATGGCAGATCAATATGTAACCTTTCAAATCTGGTTCATATCCCTCTCCTTTCTCCCTCTTTTCACCCTTTTTTTTGCTCCTTGTGGAATGCACATTCTGTCTCCAATAAACTTGCCTTCACTCATGACCTCTCTCTCTAATACTCTATCTCCTGGCTCTTACTGAAACTTTGCTTCTCCCTGAAGACTCTGCTTCAAGTCACTGCACTCTGTCACAGAGGCTACCTATTTTCCCATACACCTTGGTCCATTGGCCATGGTGGTGGTATTGGGTTTCTTCTCTCTCAGCTCTGCCAATTTCAGCCCCTTCTGCCTCTGTCTAATTCCTTTGCTTCCTTTGAAGTCCATGCTGTCCGCATATTTACTCCACTACCTCTCCGGGTAGCTGTTATTATCTACCCCTCCCCCCCCCCCCCCCCCCAGTTCTCCTCTACCTTTTTCAGACTTTGACTCCTGGCTCTCCTCTTTTCTTGGGGATTTTAAGATCCACGTTGACAACCTTTATGACCTTTATGCCCATGCCTTAGAAATTCCTTTCCCTAATGACCTCATTCAACATCCAGTTGCTCTCTACCACTCCTACTCACAAGCATGGCCACTGCCTTGAACTTGACTTCTTCTCCACCTGCTCAGACTTCTCCACTTCAGTTCTTCCCTTATCTGACCATCACCTGTTAACCTTTACCCTTCGCCACCCCCCATCCTGGTTTGCCCCAATCAGCTCTTTCCACTGCAATCTCATTGCCTATTTCCTCCACTTTGCCATTTGAGTCTGTTGATGAGGTAGTATCTTCCTATAATACTATACTCTGCTCTGGATGTATTTGCTTCTCCAATTCCATGCTCTGAGAGTCGTACCATATCTCAATCGTGGCTGTCCTCAACAACCCACTGCCTACATTCCTGTGTCGCTCAGCTGTGTGCCTTTAGCTTAAATCACATATTCTTGCTGACTACCTACATTTCAAATTCATGCTAACCTATTTTCAGTCAGCCATAGCACTCGCCAAGCAAGAATACTATGTCCATCTGACTAACTCTCTTGCCTCTGACCCTCACCATCTGTTTGCTATGCTTAACTCTCCCCTTAAGGTCCCTCCTCCCCCAAGCCCTTCTTCACTTTCTGTCCAGGCCTTGGCTGGCTATTTCCATGACAAAGTCCAAACAATTAGCCTTGAATTCCCCACAGGTCACCTCCCCCTCATCAATCCCAAATCCTTCCCTTCCCTTTCGTCACCCTCTCTTCCTAAGGAGGAAACTGCAAATCTTCTCTCCTCCTCCTCCAAATTGGACTACCTGCTCCACTGATCCCATTCCCACTCATCTCATAAGTTCTCTCTCTTCCACCATCATCACTTCCTATGGCATATCCTTAATCTATTGCTTTGCACTGCAACTGTTCCTGTGGCTTTCAAGCATGCTCTGGTCACACCTCACCTCAAAAAGCTCTCACTAGACCTTGTCTGTCCCTCCAGCTATTGGCCTCTCACTCTCCTCCCCTTTGCTTCTAAACTACTTGAATGAGTCATTCACCACTGCTGTATTGACTTTTTCCTCAAGCCCTTTTGGATCCTTGGCTTTTGTCTTCTACATTCCACAAAAACAACTCTTGCCAAAGTCTCCAGAGACTTGTTTCTTGCCAAATCAAAGGGTCTTTACTTGATCCTCCTCTTTCTTGATCTTTCTACTCCTTGGACACTGTTGATCATCACCTTTTCCTCAATACCCTGTTCTTTCCTTGGATTTAGTGTCTCTGTTCTGCCCGGATTTTCTTATCATCTCTCCCAGCACACTGTTCTGGTGGATCCTCCTCTACAGTCATCCCCCTTTCAGTTGGTGTACCTCAGGGCTGTCTTGAGACCTCTACTTGTTTCTCTCTACACTGTCCCTTGGTGCACTTATTTCCTCCCATGGTTTTCAGTACCATCTTTATGCTGATTTTCAGATCTACCTCTCTGAATCTGAAATCTCTCCAGGAATCCAGTCATGGATCTCTGCCTGCTTATTCGACATTGCTGCCTGGATGTCTCACCACCATCTGAAATTGAACATAGCCAAAACTGAGCTCCTTAGCTTTCCTCCTAAACTCTCCTCCCACTTCTCTGTTTCTATGGATGACACTACACTCCTCTCTCTTTCCTTAGCTCGCAACCTTGACATCATTTTTGACTCTATTCTCTTTTTCTCTGGGCACATGCAACAGATGACTAAAACCTGTCACTTCTTCCTCTATATCAGCAGCAAAATTAGTTCCTTTCTTTCTACTTGCACTACTCAGACCCTTATCCACTCAATAGTCACCTCCCACCTTGACTATTGTAACCTGCTCCTCACTGGTCTCCCTCTGAATCATTTCTGCCCCTTCAATCTGTTCAAATCGCCGCTGCACGGCTTATCTTCCGCCAGTGTCACTATGCTCATGTAACCCCTCTTCTCAAGTCAATTCAATAGTTCCCTATCAGTTTCCGCATCCAGTTCAAACTTCTCCTACTGACCTCTAAGAGCATTCATTCTGCAGCTCCTCACTACGTTTCCTCTCTTATCTCACACTACAACCCTCCTCAGGAGCTCCACCCTTCTGGCAGATCCCTTTTATCTGTGCCCTTCTCTGCGACTGCCAATGCCAGATATTGACCATTCCATCTTGCTGCTCAATATGCCTGGAACAAACTACCTGGGGTCTGTACATCAGGCTCCTTCTCTAACCTTATTTAAATCCAAGATAAAAACCCACCTCTTTGAAGCCACTTTTGGATCCTGATGCTCTTCACTCTTGTCTACTACTTATGTAGACCCCAGTTTCAATATGTGTTTTGTCTTGAATAGATTGTGCACTCTGATAAGTAGGGACTGGTCTCTTACATCTATATGTACAGTGCTGCATACACCTTGTAGCACTATACAAATGATTAGTAGTAATAGCACACCCCCATGTTACCTGGAGATTTCCATACTGGGGACATCTATATACTCAACTTTCAAAAATGGCTCAGGGAGCATCTCCATGACTTACACAGCTATATGCCCATTTTCAGACATTCAATTAACGAATACAGTTTCAAAAATTACCACCTAAACATTTAGTGTATGTATCCTGCAAACTAGGTTTCTCAAGGTAATAATCCTGCTGCCGACCTGACGAGAGAAAAGGAAGGCCCTACGATGTGTATTAGAACACCGCTCCATATAAGTACATTTTGCGAGAGTATGGAAAATAAAACAAAGGATATTATAATGCCTCTATCGTTCCATGGTGCAACCGCACCTTGAATATTGTATTCAGTTCTGGTCGCCGTATCTTAAAAAGGATATAGGGTTATTAGAAAAGGTACAGAGAAGAGCCACCAAAATGGTAAAGGGGATGGAAGGATACCCCTATGAAGAGAGACTGAAAAGGTTGGGGCTCTTTAGCCTGGAGAAGAGACGGCTGAGGGGAGTTATGATAGAGGTCTATAAATTAATGAACGGAGTTGAACGGGTAAACGTAGATCGATTATTTACGTCATCAGAATATAGAAAGACTAGGGGACATGCAATGAAGCTACAGGGTAACCTATTTAAGACTAATAAGAGAAAATATTTTTTCACTCAACGTGTAATCAAACTCTGGAATTTGTTACTGGAGGATGTATTTTATTTATTTATTTATTTAGACAGTTTTGTATACCGCCTTTTCCTTCAATCAAAGCGGTCACAACACAATTTGGGGATACATTTAACACGCGGGGATATGAGACACATACACCAATACTTACAGGGAACATGGGCTATGGAGGGTTAAGTGGCTTGCCCAAGGCCACAAGGAGCACCTGTGGGACTAGAAACCCCAGTCCTTCCGGCCCAAGGTTGCTGTCCTCTAGTGGGATTTGAACCCCCGACCTTCCGGCCTGAAGTACCTTGCCCCAACAACTAGGCTACTCCTCCCCTAGTAGTAGTAGTAAAAGCTGTTAGTATAGCTGGGTTTAAAAAACGGTTTGAACAAGTTCCTGGAAGAAAGTTCCATAAACCATTATTAAAAGGGACCCAGGATATCACTGCTTGACCAAATAGAAGCATTGTGGAACCTGTGTCTTTTGGAGAAACTGCTAGGTACTTGTGACCACTGTTCCCTCTAAGCCAGGGGTCTCAAACTCCAGTCCTGGAGGGCCACAAACCAGTCAGGATTTCAGGGTACCCTAATGAATATACATGAGATATATTTGCAGACAATGGGGCAGTGCATGCAAATATATCTCATGCATATTTATTAGGGATACCCTGAAAACTTGACTGGTTTGCGGTCCTCCAGGACTGGAGTTTGAGACCCCTGCTCTAAGCTGTGCGCTGTCACCACCTGCGCCCCTACTGGCATAGTAGAGTAAGGGCGTCCGGGGACATTTAATTTGTATCAGAGAGTGTTCAAGCTGAAGGAACAAAAGGATTGTGGTCTTTGTAGTATAGCACTCCCTGAAAAGAATAACTACGCCAAGTGTAGGGTAAATAAAGCTTTATTTCCCCGATTAATGCTCTAGGTTCAATGGGACATCAACATAAAGTGGAGGTAACGCTTTCCTCAAACAATAAAGTTCCACCATGGACTAAACAGTTAAAGGTTGTAAGCTGTACAATTGACTGTTTAGCTGGGTTAGGGGATTTTCCAAAACAATAGAAAACAATATCAGAACAAAATGGTTATCAGCTTCACCATATGCAGACTTAGTTCTTCGCTATACAATTAGCATGGCAAGCAAACTACTTCTTAAGCAAAAGTTACATTCCATAGGCTCGTTGTGAGGCATGGGAAAATTGGAGCTAAAATCAAAGTCCATTGATTTCTGGATTGCTACCCTCTTCAGAGTTAAGAATATCTTCAGAGTCTCTTAATTTCTCACAGAAGTTCCTTGGCTGCTCATATAACTTTCTTAAAACACTTTTAGGAAGTGGCTTTAAATAGTTAGCTTTACTTCTTTTATGATACTGAGGTTTATCTACCTGCATAAGACTTTCCTCATTTAAAGTTCCTTTTAGAATGAAAGGCTTTTCATACCTTAGCTTCCGAGGAGCGCCATGCCCAGGATTCAGTTTACAACGTAGCTTTTCCTGCTGACCAACTGTCTTGTGCACTGCTCCACAATCCAGGCTGCTAGGAAAACCAGACGTGGATTTCCCCTCTCTATCTTTCAGGGTAAGAGGATCAATGTAAAAGGCATCTCCTTTCCTTGTGCCTTTATGGTTTGGCTCAAAGGACTTACTTGGAGTTGGAGAACTTCTTTCAACAGGCAGGCTGCCTCTCTGGGCTTTATCCCATAGAGTATGCCCCTTTTGGCTCCTGCCACCTAGAGCTGGACGCAACTGGAAACTATCTTGTTCCAGGCTTCTCTCAGAGCTTGTGCTGCCGGTCCTTCTGACCTTGTCGGTTATTCTGTCGGCTACCCTCCTTGGTGCCTCTCTTCGTTGCCTTCCCGCGTCCCGGTGCTCTTCCCGGTCCTGGTCACGGTGCTGGTCTCTTTGCTGGAGCCTTTGCTCTTGGATTCTGTGCTGGTCTCTTTGCTGGACTCCTTGCCCTTGGACTCTCTGGGGCTGGTCTCTTTGCTGGAGCCTTTGCTCTTGGATTCTGTGCTGGACTCCCCCTCTGCTCATCTGATTTCCCTTATAAAGGGATTTCTGGCTTGCACGCTGTGGGTTTGAGGACAGGTGAAAGCACTTATCATTAAGGTGCTCAGTGCTTGAGCACGTTGCTTCAGGTACTGTGTGACTGTTCATGCGCCCTCTGGCTGAGCTACACTGGAACTGCGCTCTCTGCTTTTTCTGAGATTCATGCAAATCAGGAGTTTTTTTCAAGGCTGTTTCTTCCCTAGCTCCAGCCTCATGACATATCCCCTGAGTTAAAATATTACAAGCTGAGTGTTCAGTTTCACTACAGTTTGTAATTCTGGACATCGCGTCCGCATTGTAGTGGAGCTTTCCCGCCCTGTGTACCACCTTGTAATGATATAGCTGTAGCGCCATGTACCATCGAGTGAGTCGACTGTTTTCGTTCCTCATATGGATCAGCCATTTAAGAGGAGCATGGTCTGTAATAAGGATAAATTTCCTTCCTGTCAGGTAGAATTTTAAAGCTTCTACAGCCCATTTTATAGCGAGACACTCGCGCTCAATAGTGGAATACTTCTGTTCCGCTTGGTTCAACTTCCTGCTGAGGAAAAGAATCGGATGTTCAGCCCCCTCCTGGACCTGTGAGAGAACGGCTCCTAAGCCTATTTCTGATGCATCCATCTGGAGCAGGAATTGTTGACGGAAGTCGACTCCTCGCAGTATTGGGGCCCTGCAGAGTTTTTCCTTTAAATTCTGGAAGGCCTCATCTGCCTCTGGCGACCAGTGGCGCGTCATCGGAGCATTTTTCTTTAACATCCCAGTTAACAAAACACTTTCTTCTGCGAAGTGGGGTATAAAGCGCCTATAATAACCAATAAGGCCCAAAAAGCTTCGCAGTTGTTTTTTAGTTCGGGGAATGGGAAAAGTCCGTACGCTCTCCACTTTGTCCAATAATGGTCATACTGTGCCAAGGCCAACAATGTGTCCCAGATATTTTACCTCTGCGGCCGCAAATGTACACTTTTTAGGGTTCAGTGTTAACCCGGCCTGCCGCATAGCGGATAACACTGCCTCCACGTGGAGTAAATGTTGCTCCCAGGTGGCGCTGTGGATAACCATGTCATCCATATAAGCAGTGGCGTATATTTGATGGGGGCATAAAACAATATCCATCACTCTCTGGCAAGTGGCAGCGGCCCCGTGCAAACCATGTCTATACTGTTTGTTTCCCTTGTTTATACCTTGTATTTCTTGTGACCGCTTTGATTGAAGGAAAAGGCGGTATAAAAAACTTGTTAAATAAATAAATAAATAAATAAATGTCCAGTGTCGTTAGAAATTTAGCTTGCCCCAGCCTATCCAGCAGTTCTTCAATCCGGGGCATGGGGTAAGCATCAAACGTAGAAATCTCGTTGACCTGACGGAAGTCTATGCAAAAATGCATGGTTCCGTCAGGTTTGGGCACCAGAACGACTGGACTATTCCAGGGGCTCCTGGACTCTTCGATCACGCCCATCTGCATCATCTCCTGGACTTGCGAAATGACCTCCTGTCTTTTCGCCTCTGGTAGGCGATAAGGCCTTAGCTGAATAATTTTTCCGGGGGTTGTAATTATCTCGTGTGCCACAAGATTCCTCTCCCCAGGAAGGGGTGTCAGCACGTCCTTAAATTCCCTCAGGAGGTTGGACAGTTGCTGCCGTTGTGTTATTGACAGTTCCTCACTGATATGTGGCACGGGATGGGTTTTGCAGTCTGACAGGACTGGACCTAGGTCTTCATCGACCACCTCCTTAGTCACAGCTACAAAACTCTTCACTTCGGCTTGTCCTGTGGAGCCAAAGCCCCTGACTCCTCGGCTTGTAGGGGTTACCATTTCTATTTCCTCGAGAACTGGGAAACCCACACGCTCACAAATTATTTGTGCGATCCGGTCTCCGGTTTTAACCTCAAAGTCTTCATTAGCGAAGTTAAACAAGAGGACCTTTATTACGCCCCTGTAATCAGGGTCCACCACTCTGACCCCAACATCGATAAAATGCTTGGCCGCTAGGCCGGAGCATGGTGCAATTCTCCCATAGCAACCGGGCGGTAATTCCAACTGAAGTCCCGTGTCAATCAGAGCTTTTCCACCTCTTGGAACCATCTTACTCTCCGCACTGTACAGATCGTATCCCGCAGCTTTGTCTGACGCTCGACAAGGACTACGAGCATGTTTGGATGTCCTACAAAACCTCAAGGCAAATTTCTTTACCGGTTCCTCCGGTCTCTTGACCTTGGTTCCTTTGGGTTTTCCTAGGAGGGGACTAGGAATGGAGGTTCCCTTAGTAAGGATACTCGTAGATGCCAAAACCTCCCGAGACGTTAATCCCTCATTTATCCCTCTTTCAAAGTGAGGCCAGTCCCGGCCTAAGACTAAGTCTTGTGGTAGCCTAGGTACCACAGCTATCAACATTTTTTTAGTTGTTCCCAAACCTCTCACAGTTAGGTTATACACAGGATACAATGTTGCCGTGCCATGAACACATTTTATTTTTACTTGGCGTTCTGGTTGATAAGGTGCGGATTCTGCTCGCTCTTTGACTAAGGACCAAAGCTTGCGAGAGATCATTGTTTGATCCGCACCGGAATCAAGTAGTGCCTTGGTTGGAACTACTTGCACAAACACATCCAAGACTAAACCCTCGCATGGTATTTCTCGGTTTTCTCCTAGGAGAACCATGCGTGCTTGGCATTCAGCTCGCATATGACCTGTTTTTCCACAAGCAAAACATCTTTTATCCACATTCTTTGATAAATCATCTTTACACTTTATACTGTGTGGCTTAGAATGAGACAGAGCTCCTAAGGACTGTTTGTAAGTACCCAAGGCCTTTTCAGATACGTTTTTAGAATTTTGGGTAGCCAAATCTGCTTCCAAATATCTTTCTGTTAAGCTGATGGCCTGTGCCGTGGTACTACAATTTTGGAGAATTAGAAAGCTCTGCATATTGCTAGGCACTGCATGCATAAACTGTTCTAGGACTATTTCGTCCATAATTGATTCCACATTCTTACCAGCAGGTCTTAGCCATTTTTCCGCTAAGCTCTTAAGCCTGTGGCCTAATACTTTTGGAGTCTCGCCCCTCTTAAGGTGAGCGGCTCGCAGCATGCGATTATATACGAGTGGGGTCAAGCCTAGACGCTCGCGAATGGCTTTTACCACCTCGGTATAATCTGCAGCTAATGCAGTTGGCATCGCCCGATAGGCGGATAGCGCCCCCCCTGTAAGTGAAGCAGCTAGCCTAATTGACCATTGCTCTTTTGGCCACTTTATTGCACTCGCTATCCTTTCAAAGGAGTCAATAAAGTCGTCAACATCATCAGTGGGTGACAGTTTCCTAAGCACAAAGAGTCAAAGGCGCCTGGCCCTAGTGACCAGTTGCCTAGTCCAGAAACCTGTTCCTGTTGGCCGGAGGCTCCCCCTGACATCTTCTGTTGCTGGGTGGCCCAAGCCTCCATTAGCTGAAGAATGGGTTTCTGCTGCTCTTGTAGCACTAGGATAGCTTGTTGTTGTGTGTGAGCAGCAAGCTCTCTCTGCTTTTCAAACTGCATCATCATCCACTCCAGTAGCTCTTTCTGCTCCATGATGATGGACTTTACCTAGAAGAGATGGAGAAAGAAAGCAAAACCAAGTGTGGTTCTACAACACTTAGCCCTTTTCTCCCTTTACTGTGGTTTTTTTTTTTCCCCCGTATCCAGACCAGTCTACCCCTCTACCTTTTACCTGGTAGCAGAGTAGATTCACGCTTCCAGTAAGAGGCTGCAGCAGCTCCTTGACGTAGCCTCTATGACTGCTGATCGCACTAGACAAACTCCTCTCCTGGTGTTGTCTTGGTCCTGTTTTTTTTTTTCTCTTAAACCCAATCAGGATTTTTTTTTTTCAACTCCGGTCCGGATTCTCTCAGACTCCACTCCGGGTTTTCTCAGAGTCCGGTTCGGGTTTTCCCACCCAGTAATGGTGGTTTCTTACTTTGTTTTCCACTTTAGCGTCTTAGGGCGTTGTCCCAACATCCAACAACTACGCCATTATGTCACCACCTGCGCCCCTACTGGCATAGTAGAGTAAGGGCGTCCGGGAACATTTAATTTGTATCAGAGAGTGTTCAAGCTGAAGGACCAAAAGGATTGTGGTCTTTGTAGTATAGAACTCCCTGAAAAGAATAACTACGCCAAGTGTAGGGTAAATAAGGCTTTATTTCCCCGATTAATGCTCTAGGTTCAATGGGACATCAACATAAAGTGGAGGTAACGCTTTCCTCAAACAATATCCTTCATAACCCCTGGAACACCAATCCTTCATAACCCCTGGAACCCCTGGAACCTCAATCCTTCATAACCCCTCCCTCTAAGCTGTGCGCGTGTGCGCGCGCACACACCTCGCCGAGCGAGCGCACAGACTTTACACCAGAGCGCACAAAAATTACGGCTCTGATTCTGATAGAAAACAACACAGACGTCTTAAAATTTAAAAGTTATGATTGTAATTACTAGAAATTTCCCGCTTCATTTAGTAATCGTCTATTTTCGTTTAATTTGATTAAAATCAATGTGGTGTACATACTGTATTCTGACATGTAGTCAAATTTTAAAGTATATAACTCCGAGTGTTATGTGGTGCACAAAAATTTAACCTTCCTTCAAAAGCTGCACACAGCTGATATTTTATGCGCACACAGCCTACAGAAAATTAGAGGGAACATTGCTGGTAACACTTTCCTCAAACAATATCCTTCATAACCCCTGGAACCCCTGGAACCCCAATCCTTCATAACCCCTGGAAAAGGTCCCATGGCCACACCAACCACCACACGGACAGACCCATCCACACGACACACTCCCACCTCATCTACATCGCCCTCCACCAGGCTAGGTCCTCTCAGCACAACCACGACACCCCCCCCCTCACGACCTGAAATGTGCCCTAATAAACGCCCGCTCAATCAGAAAGAAATGGCCAGCCATATCGGACATACTAACCTCCCCTGACATCGACATACTATGCATCACTGAGACATGGATGTCGGAGGCAGACGCGGCAATCCTCCACCAGTTTGTCCCCCCGAACTTCACCACCCACTCCTGCCCTAGAACTGACAGAAGGGGTGGAGGTGTACTCATACTAAGCAAGACCAGTCTGCAATTCCAAACAATTGCATCAAACAGCAACCCCCAACTAGACCACATCGCCATAGCGAACAAATATCACACCATCAACCTACTATTTCGGGCACCCTTCACCATCTCCGGATGAACTCTCCTCAATTATCGACATCGCCTGTAACCCCATTAAGAAACATACCTCGAACTGGATACTAGGAGACTTCAACCTCCCCTCTCTCCAAGACACTCAAGCCAGAGCTTTTCTAGATGCTCTTGAGGCAGCGGGCTACAACCAGCTGATCAACTCCCCTACCCACATCAAGGGAAATACACTTGATCTCATATTCGCACCACATTCAACTTCCAGTCACACATCCAAGATCAACATATCACTATGCTCAGTACCATGGTCAGACCACAGTCTAATCAGATTTGCGATCCCCACTCACTCGTCACCCTCTATCCCTCAACCCTCAAACAAACCACCAGAACCAGTGTCGAAACGCTATCGCCAGTTCAACAGAGAAGAGATCTTAGAAAGGACACAACCTCTCCATAATACGCATGGCATGAACCTTGATGACTTGGTTGCCACATGGAACTCATGCCTCAATGCCTCAACTGACTCTCCCACCATCAACGCCTCACATAACAAGAGGAAGAACGCACCCTGGTACTCGCCAGAGCTCAAGACCTCCCTCCGACATCTCCGACAACTAGAGAAATGCTGGCGCCGCTCCAGATCAATTGAAAACCAAGAAGCCTACTCTGCCCAGCTGTGCACCCATCGAACAGCAGTTTCGAGGAAAATGAGGCAATACCACGCTGAGGTACTACAACGGTCCCTGAATAAGCCGCACGAGCTGTTTAACATCGTCAAATCCTTAACCAAGGAGCCCTCCAACGATCAGCTAAACCAACCAGACCCACAGAAATATGCAGACTACCTGCAAACCAAAGCAAACCAGTCCACCCTATCCGCTAACGATGGGGCCCCAGACATTCTTACGGCCTTTTCCACCCCTCCTTCACCTTCACAAGTACTGACAGTAACCCAAAGCACCATCGCCACCTTTACTACCCCAACTGACAGAGAAATACAAGACATCATTATGAATTTAAACACCATCACAGCACCAGGCGACCCATGTCCGGCATCCTGGATAAAAACCCTACGTACTGAACTCAGCACCTTCCTGGCGAAACTGATTGGGACCTCATTCCAGACAGGCATCCTCCCCCGAAGCCTAAAACAAACCTCAATCAGACCGTTGCTCAAGAACAACAAACTTGACCCCACAAAGATGGACTCATACAGACCTATTTCCAGCATACCCCTCCTAGCGAAAATCTCAGAGAAAATAGTCCACCGTCAACTGAGCCAACACATCGAGGATAACTCACCCCTCGATCCCTGCCAGCATGGGTTTCGCGAACAACATGGCGTGGAAACCGTGTTAACAATTCTATTCAGCACCCTTATAACAGGGCTAAATAACGTCAAACAGGGGTTTGCCCTCATCTTTCTCGACATCGCGGCCGCTTTTGACTCCGTCGACCATGGCCTACTGCTATCCCGCCTCGCCGAGAAAGGCATTCAAGGCAACGCCCTTGCATGGTGTACCTCATACCTAAACGACAGATGCCAACACGTTCGATCCGGTACTTCAACCTCCACACCATTCCCACTAACAAAGGGCGTCCCTCAAGGCTCCGCCCTCTCCACCCTATTCTTCAACATGCAGCCTATCTGCTCTATCATCAGGTCTTTCGGTGTAAACTGCCTAATCTACGCCGACGATGTCCTCATGTTCACCCCAATACATACTGATCACCCTGACGTATCCTAACTATCAGTATGCTTCAACGCAGTCACAGACTGGCTACACTCGCAGATGCTCAAAATCAACCTCAAAAAGACAGAGGTGCTTTTCATCAGCAGAGACCAAGCATTCACCCTGCCATCTTCATTGAAAGTATGTGACGCCGAACTCCTCACAAAAACAACGATCCGTTACCTTGGAGTGTTGATTGACCAACATCTCAACTTAAACGCCCAGATAGGAAACATCTCTAAAGCAATCTACCACAAAATCCGGATGCTACGTCATATCAGACCGCTACTTGAGCCAGACGACTTTCGAACAGTCTTCCAGTCCCTAGTAATGCCCCACTTCGACTATGCGAACTCCATCCTCCACGGCTTGCCGAAGTGCACTCTACAACCTCTGCAGCTAGCAATGAATACCGCAGCCCGAGCCCTCCAACAGACATCGATCAGGCAGCACATCACCCCTATCCCTAGCCTGCAATCCTGACAACCCCAACAAACCAAACTGGCTGTTAGGTGATTTTAACCTCGCTTCTCTACATCATGACTTATCCAGTACATTCCTCGATGCCATGACAGACCTTGGATACAAACAAATCGTGCACAACCCCACACACAAACAAGGGAACATCCTTGATTTGATATTCGTTCCATCAGCAGTCTCAAGCTTAAAAAATTGCACCAAACCATCTATTATCCCTGTCCCTTGGTCAGACCATAGCTTGATCTTATTCCTGATTCCAACAAATTCAAACACGCTCACCCAGCCAGTCACCTCAACAACAAACGCAGGGCGATTTAAGCCATTAGACGTAGAGACCCTCACTAAACAAGCATTGCCAAAACTATCCAAGCCAACGGACAATCTAAATGAGCTGATCTCTAACTGGAATGACACTCTCTATCAATATGCACATCAACCAAGCATGTACAAGAAGCTCCCACCCATGAATCGCTCCAACAAAAAGCAGGATGCCCCTTGGGTCTCTTCAGATCTACGTACATCTCTACTCCAACTGAGGAAGTTAGAAAGAAAATGGAGACACACCCACAACAACCAGATTCAAGAAGAGTATCTCACCCAACTCAAAAAGCATCGCGAACTAACTTGGTCTACAAGGAAAGAATTCCACTCCAATCTTCTCAGCAAAACACTAAACAGACCACGCGATCTCTTCAATTTAGTAAAAACGTTAACCAAAGATCCATCGCCACCGCATCAAGAATCCATACAACCACAACTATATGCTAATTTCATCCAAGCCAAAATGGTCAAGGAGAACACAACGTCATCACAAATACTACTCCGACTCCCACAGGCCCAAGTATCACTCGATAAATTCTCACCACCATCAAGAAAAACCATCGAAGAAATTATCGCTACTATAAATACCACCACAGCACCAAATGACCCATGTCCAGCACACTGGATCAAAACCTTACGTGCCGAGCTTAGCCCTTACATAGCTAAGATCGCAAATATCTCCTATCTAACTGGCATCTTCCCTACCGCCCTTAAACAAACATCAATTCGCCCTCTCCTAAAAAACAACCAGATGGACCCAACGAAGGAAGAATCCTACCGCCCAATCTCCAGCATTCCCTACCTAGCCAAGATACTTGTAAATAGTTTGCCACTGTTATACAAGTTTATGTAGCAAATGCTGTAAATAGTTTACCCCTGTTATCCAAGTTTCTTGCCCTGTTATCTGTAAACTCTTACATGTTAATTGTACTGAGCATTTTTTGTTCCATGTGAACCGCGCTGATGCTGAATAGTGCGGTATATAAGAGACTGTAAATAAATAAATAAATAATAAATACTTGAAAAGGAAACTCAGAGGCAGATCCAACACCACATTGACACAGCAGCCCCGTTGGACCCATGCCAACACGGATTCCGAGAAGCTCACGGAACAGAAACACTCATGACTTCACTACTTAAACTCATCTGTGGGATTGACAACATTCACGTGGCCATTGCAATGATTTTTCTGGACATATCAGCGGCATTCGACTCAGTCGACCATAAGATCATGCTAGCTAGACTCCACGAAAAAGGCATCCGCAACCAAGCCTGGAACTGGTGCAAATCTTACTTAGATGAGTGCTGGCAACAGGTCCGTACAGGCAACATTACATCTGAACCCTTCAAACAGAAACAGGGAGTACCTCAGGGCTCATCTCTATCTGCATTGCTTTTTAATATATACATGCAGCCAATCTGCCAAATCACCAGAGATTTTGATATATCTTGCTTATTATACGCAGATGACGTGCTAATATTCACACCAATCAATATATCAAATCCTGACTACTCTCCACTAATCAATTGTTTCAATGCAATAACCGACTGGCTCCTCAATCAAAACATGAGAATAAACTTCAAGAAAACCGAAGTACTCATAGCAACAAGAAACAAGCAATTTGCTCCGCCAATCACCCTCACAGTAAGAGATGCAGAACTCCCTATCAAAGCCTCCATAAAGTACCTCGGTGTGATACTCGATCAACAACTCAATCTTAAAGAGCACATAAAGAACACAGTAAGGTCAATTTACTACAAACTAAAAACACTGCGCCACCTGAAACCAATGATGGAGACCAAGGACTTCCGTACAGTTTTCCAAGCAATAGTCACACCGCATTTCGACTATGCGAATATCATCCTTCATGGTCTCCCCAAGAATACACTAAATCCACTTCAACTGGCGATGAACGCGGCAGCCCGCATCCTATCTGGAGCTTCTATAAGAGATCATATAACACCAATACTGATCGATCTGCACTGGCTTCCGATAAACTGCAGAATAACATACAAAACCCTCCTCATCACATTCAAGGCTATTAATAAATTATCTCCTGCATCGATCTCAAATCTCATCACCCACACACCAAACAACAGACCCAGGAGACTAGTAGCAGAAAACACACTAGTTACTCCCAGTATCTCCACAAAATGGACACAACAAACTATTAACAGAGCTTTTGTGTCCTATGCTCCCAAGTGCTGGAACAAACTACCTCCAAACATCAGATCAATCAGGGATATCACCCAATTTAGAAAGTCCATCAAGCACTATCTATTCACTTTACACTTCAAGCTACCATACACACAATAGAATCCGTCTCCCGCATCACTCAGATAACTACTACACATAACAACAATCCAGAACAAAGGATCAAAATGTGAAAATACTATATTCTTATCAAATATCAAAACTTGATGTAACCTATTCAATGTATATATAATTATGTATAATTATGTAGATAGTTATTCCCCAGTTAACACCCAGTTAACACCCAGTTTATCTTCCCTGTTATCTGTAAACCTAGATCAGTCATGGATTGACAGGTATGTTGATGTTCAATGTAAACCGCACTGATGATGAATAGTGCGGTATATAAAAAATGTTAAATAAAATAAATAAATAAATAAATCCTGAACACACTACACTGGCTCCTAATACGCTACAGGGTCACCTTCAAAATCCTAACAATAACATTCAAGGCCATCAATAAATGCAGGGCCAGCGCACTCACTGAACTTATCCAGCTCACCCCCCCCAACAGACTCAGAAGATCTGTCTCCACCAACTCCTTAATGCTCCCGAAAACCATCACCAAATGCACCAAGGCCTCTAGAAACCGTGCCTTTGCCTTAGCCGCACCTTCATGCTGGAACAACCTACCGCTCAATATCCGTGCCATAAACAACCTTCTCCAATTCAGAAAGGCTCTGAAACACTACCTTTTCCTTCAATGCTTTCCCAACTCTGAAGGCATCACCTAAACGGAGCCCATACATACCCACACGATCAAGAAGAGTTGTGTACATAGTTTTTTACATGTTCTCCAAGTTTAAATTCCTTGTTTTAATGTAAGTCCAGTGTTGACCCCCACACTGGACATCTATGTTTCTTGTAAACCGTGCTGATGTTAAACAGTGCGGTATATAAACAATGTTAAATAAATAAATAAATAAAGTTCCACCATGGACTAAACAGTTAAAGGTTGTAAGCTGTACAATTGACTGTTTAGCTGGGTTAGGGGATTTTCCAAAACAATAGAAAACAATATCAGAACAAAATGGTTATCAGCTTCACCATATGCAGACTTAGTTCTTCGCTATACAATTAGCATGGCAAGCAAACTACTTCTTAAGCAAAAGTTACATTCCATAGGCTCGTTGTGAGGCATGGGAACATTGGAGCTAAAATCCAAGTCCATTGATTCTGGATCGCTACCCTCTTCAGAGTTACGAATATCTTCAGAGTCTTAATTCCTCACAGAAGTTCCTTGGCTGCTCATATAACTTTCTTAAAACACTTTTAGGAAGTGGCTTTAAATAGTTAGCTTTACTTCTTTTATGATACTGAGGTTTATCTACCTGCATAAGACTTTCCTCATTTAAAGTTCCTTTTAGAATGAAAGGCTTTTCATACCTTAGCTTCCGAGGAGCGCCATGCCCAGGATTCAATCTCAATCCAAAACCTGAGACCTGAGCTGCACTGACGGTGTTTTGAAGATGGCTGTTGAAGAAGAAAATTCTTGGTTATTGCACTTGAAACAGGGCAAAGGTGCCCGAAACGTGCGCGTCGTGCAGTAAGATCTTTATAACCAGCGTTTTTGGATTGAGATAAGTTTTTTACATTAGCTATATAATTTCTATTTTGGTGAAGAACCTAATAAATAAAAAAAGTAGCTACCCGCTTGGTGTAGGTCGTTTCCCCTTTCGACCTTCCTACGGCTAGCTCCGACAAAAATATAATTTAACAGGTCGTTGTGTTAAGGTTGGGTATTCCAAGATAAGCTCATGGCAGATGTTGCATCAGCAGCGTATCATACATTAAC
Organism: Ichthyophis bannanicus; assembly: GCA_033557465.1. NCBI lineage: Eukaryota > Metazoa > Chordata > Amphibia > Gymnophiona > Ichthyophiidae > Ichthyophis > Ichthyophis bannanicus. The sequence goes on from CM066041.1 coordinate 306,687,841, forward strand.
TATTGATGAAAGCACAGACATTTCTGTCAACAAATACTTAATAATGTACTTCAAATATCGGCCAGTAAATTCATTTCTGTATAAAACTTCATTTGGTGGGATGCTACAGTTGGAAGCATGCGATGCTGCATCAATAGCCAGTGCACTCCGGGAATTCTATGGGAAATACAAGCTTGACCTTAACAAAATGGTCATGTTTACTTCGGATGGTGCCTCTGTCATGTCAGGCAGAATAAATGGTGTTGCTGCGCAGCTCAAACAAAATATTTCGCATTTAGTGCAGCAGCATTGTGTTGCCCATCGTGAAGATTTGGGGATCTCTGAATCATGGAAGGAAGTAAAGTTGATGAAAGAAGTTGAAACTTTCATGAGAACTGTTTACACAACCTTTTGTCAATCTTCTACTAAAAGGTCACAATTTAAAGAATTAGCAGATGCTTCTGAATGCGAGTCAATTACTTTTAGACCTCTGAACGAAGTGCGGTGGTTATCTAGACATTTTGCTCTTCAAGCAATTATTTGAAATTATGATCCATTATTAAAATACTTTGAAGAAGATAAGGATAATGATCCCATTGCAAAGTACTGTTATAAAAAGCTAAACAGCCATCAATTCCATATAACACTGCAAATTTTGAATGATGTTTTATCTGAACTAGCTTCAATAACAATGGCATTTCAGAAACGTGGGCTAACACCACTGGAAGCATATCATCTTGCACAGGGTAAGCTGAACAAAATCCGAATGCAATACTTGGGTGACACAGTAAAATGGACTGATAATGTTAAAAATCTTCTCGACAAGATACCTGGAGACGCTTCAGTGGATACTGGTTCCACACTTACTTTCATTAATATGCTGTGTCTGCATTTAGGGGAAAGATTTCCTGAAAATGAAATTGAGGAATGGTCTGCTTTTGACTTGACAGCAATAGCAGAGTGTGATTATGAATTTGGAATTGAAAACGTCCGATCACTCTGTTTAAAGTACAAACAATTTCTTATGGAGGAACATATTGTTGTTCAGCAGTACAATGACTTCAAATTTTTAATCGCAGAAAAAATCAAAAGCAAACTGATAAACAGTTTTCCGGATATGGTGACTTTGGCGTTTCAGAATGCTCAGTTTGCAGATTTAGCGAAACTGATCAATATTGGTGGAATATTTTTGGCTTCTAGTGCAGATTGTGAGCGTGGTTTCAGCTTGATGAACAGTTTAAAAACCAAAATAAGGAATCACTTACATTTAGAACATTTGGAAATGCTGATGTGTGTTAAGAGTCATCTTCAAGATGGCGGATCAGTAGACCATGATAAAATTTATTCAGACTGGGTACATTTGAAAGATCGAAGAGAGAAATTTTGAGAACATAGTAAGTGACGGCAGATAAAGACCAGCATGGTCCATCTAGTCTACCCAGCAAGATGGCAAGAGTAGGTGCACCTGTTGCTCTGTGCAGGCCACCTCTCCCCATGTCTTTGTTTAGGGGTGAACCCATCACTCCATGTAGGACACCGAACTCTTCTTCCATACATAAATTATTTACATGGAATAACAATGGCTTTCAATAAAAATTAACTGAAATACTACCACATTTGTGATTGTAATTACTAGAAATTTTCCGCTTCATTTAGTAATTGTCTATTTTCATTTAATTTGATTAACATCAATGTGGTGTACATACTGTATTCTAATGTGTAGTCAAATTTTAAAGTATATAACTCCAGGTGTCGTTATGTAGTGCACAAAAAATTTAACCTTCCTTCAAAAGCCGCACAGCTGATATTTTATGCGCACACAGCCTACAGAAAATTAGAGGGAACATTGCTTGTGACCTAGATTGGCCACTGTTGGAAACAGGATACTGGGCTTGATGGACCTTGGTCTGACCCAGTATGGCATATCTTATGTTCTTATCCTTGGCAAGGAAATCCTACCAGTTTGAGACCATATTAGTTGCTGGGTTTACTTCCAAAAAGCCATAGGAGGACCAATAGTAAGCAAGAGATGCTCCTGTCCACTGCTATGCTCTCAGAAGAGTTTATGCCTTATTTTGACTTCCATTTATAGCTTTTTCTTTTTTAACCTTAATAGAATAGATATTTTTGGAACAAAAAAAGTCCTGTGCTAGATTTTACTCTTCTTCAACATCTCCCATCTTGCTTGAAGCTGTAACTTGCTTAAAGAGCACTGTGCTGCTAGGTTGCCCCATGTTCCTATATTGGTGAAAATCCGTAAGTATGAGGTATATACAGTACTAATAGTATAAGTTACATATTTTTTGTCAAACTTTGATAGGTCAAAGCAACCACCTAACATTCACTTCTGGGTTGTCATTAATTGCAAAACTTAAATTAATAACAGTACCGTAAAACATTTAAAGCATTTGATTCATAGGCTAAAAAAATAAGGTGAACTTGATCACCGGTATTTGTTATGTTTTTAGTCATTTGTGGCAATTTTATATGCTGTGTCTTAGAAATTATTGGGGCCCTTTTACTAAAGTGCACTATGGTTTTGCATCTAATGCACGAATAGCGCCAAATTTAAGAAGCATTAAGTGGAAAACCTCCACGTTAACTGTTAGGAACATGCTGTCCACAGTTAACGCTTGACCCCCTACACTAAACGCAGGAGGTTATTAACTACAGGTGCACTTAATGCCACTTATTGAAGAGGAGGTGACAGTACACTGCGTTTATCCCTTACACTGACTGCAATGATCTCACCATGCCCACTCTGCATGTATCAGTGCACGGTGACTGTCACACTCCCACCCTAACAGTTACCACGGGTTTAAATGCTGGGTTACCATGCGCCAACACACACTAACTGCTTAGCGCACTTTAGTAAAAAGGCCCCATTGTGATAGATTGCCATTTTATAACCCACTCAGATGTTTGATGAGCAAAATAAAAATCTAGATAAAAAGAAATGACAACTCAATTTCAGTTTAAATTCAACAAGGCTTCAAGTATTTCTGTGAATGCATTCATGTGGGCTGAATAAACAAAGGGACCTTTCCCTAAAACACTATGCAGTCAACAAGTGTTTTGGTGCATGGTAACTACACGCCGAGACCCATAGTAACTTAGCATGGGGAAAATTACAGTTACTGGGTGCTGATTCACTTGCTGCAACTCCCGCATTGGAAACCGGGCGGGTTAGGGGCAGGACTGTTCTACCCTTGAGCGACTTGTGTTTTTTGCTCATGGCCCCACTTTTCAGCCCCTATTGGTTTATGCAGATGAGACCCCTCCAATCAGCTTTCTGCACATGGCCCTGCATCCCGCTCATGCCATCCCTGGCTAGCAGCAGAGAACAGCATGGTGAACGCATTGCAGTCAGCATAAGGGTAAATACCAAACACTGTCAATGTTGCAATTAGCAGGGGTGCAGATAATTCCACCTCAACAGGTGGAGTTAAGTGCACCTATGGTAACATCATCCTGTGTTAGCTGCTGGGAATATGCTGTTCCCACCCCCAGCTGTTAACAGGGAAACTTTCCACTTAACATGCATAAATAGTGCAAAACGTAATGCATTAGGCACACAACCATGGTGCTCTTTAGTAATAGGACCCCAAATATATGAATAGCACAAGTTAAAGGTGTAATCAGACAATGTAGCATATCCTTTACCCTGAAAAATAATTGAGGAGATTGATATTGACCACCTAAATGAGCATATTTGGTACCAGAAAACTATCAAAGATAAATTACATTCACCATTAAAATTATAGCACTTCTTAAAAGCTAAATATGAACACATCTAAAAGTAACTTTCCATGTTTATGTCTTTGTTCTGAAGCCACAATCTGCCCACTCAAATAAGCATCCTGTAAGCTACTGTCAACTTCCTCTCTGACCCGACATTGGACTGGTCAATGGAATGTCATCCTACTGATAACAAAATCAATGGCTAGGAAACCTCATCATTGAAAAATGTTAGAATACTTCAAGAGGTTAAGAACCTGACACTTTCCTACGCAACCTTGTGCGTCAGTGTTCACAAGTTTACAGTAGGATGTGAAAGAAAATAGAAACTTTTGCCAGAACAAAATTTTCTAAAATAAGAGACATTTCATCAAATAACAGTCACACAGCTTTGCATCTCTGGGAAACCTTTGCAGGACTATAATGAAAACATGAGTACAGTTAGTTTGTCTAAACATGTAGTAAATAAAAAAACGGACACATAACTAATGTACTTCTGTATGTATTTCTATACTATCCCTGACAAATAGTAATATTCACCTTGCTCCTGATTAAATACCAATATGGCCTTTTATTAAAGGATACTAACCAGTTAACGTGCATTTTAGCATGCAGCCAGGGTCGGCCCAAGGGTTTCTGCCACCCTAGGCAGAAACCCGGCCTCATCATCTCCCACCGATTCGGTTTGGGGGGGGGGGGCGGAGGTAGGCAGCGGCAGTATTTCCAAAAGCGGAATTATTTTCCACCACTTTTGGAAATTATGCCTGCCTCCCCCCCCCCTGGAATCGGTGGAAGCTGGGGAGGGGGGCAGCATGGCCACCCATTGTGTGCCTTTACTGCCACCCACCTGGGCCAGCCACCCAGGCAGCCGCCTAGCAGACAGGCCAGCCCTGTGTGTAACTGGCAGCTGAAAACGGTAACATGTATGTATACTAGCTGCTAAAACACATTAAACGGCCATTGCACTCTACAGAGGAGAGTGGGCAGGTTAGGCGCACAGTATGGGTGTGGATAGCACATTACTACTAGCATGAGGGCAACTGCCACATGCTCAGTGGCAATGAGGCAGTTAGTGCGCGTGCATATAAATGATACCTCTTTGGTGGTGTTAGGTGCACCTGCATTATTCGCACCGCACATTCTAGTACACAGTCATGCTGTGCCAGAAACTTGCTGGGCACACCCCTGGATAGAACACGCCAATTGCACTAATCGCATGGTAAGAGCACACCTTTAGTACAAGGACCCCTAAGTTTCCTGCCACTTCTTTAAACAGCTGTCTGGAACCTCTGAAAGATGCCATGTTAAAGGCAAAATTAGACCTTACCTATTGTCTCCTTGAGTCTCTCCAGGCCAGTCCAGTACGCATGGATTTTCTCCTCCCACCAGCTGAGGACTGAATATGACGAAGTTCTGATGTCACCTTACAAGAGCTCCCTCTTCAGCTCCAGAATCCAGTCTTCCACTGACAAAGCAGACTCAGATTCTCCACTGCCACCAAGTAATGCTCTATCGGCCCTAGAACCTCAGCCATATGTAATACTACTACTACTAAGCATTTATAAAGCGCTACCAGGCGCGTGCACGCAGCGCTGTACAATGAAAACACAAAAAGACAGTCCCTGCTCAAAAGAGCTTACAATCTAAGACAACAAAGCAGTAAAAGGAGTAGAAAAAGATAAGAACAAAGGTAAAGAGACAAGAGCAAGAGAGACAGGACAAAGGAAAGAGGTAAGAACAAGTGTAAGAGGAAGAAAGAATGGTGACATAAAAGAGGGGAAGGAAGGAGAACAGCAAAATCAAGAGCCACAGGCAGAGGTGAAAAGATGAGCTTTTTAACTTGAGTTTGAAGAGGGGCAAAGAAGATGCCTGATGTATAGACACAGGAAGTTTATTCCAAGCAGCAAGGTGAAAAGAGCGGAAAAGTTTATTCCAAGCAGCAAGGTGAAAAGAGCGGAATCTGGAGTTGGCAATAGAGGAGAAGGGCATAGCAAGAAGCAACTGGGAAGAAGAACGGAGTATACGAGGGGGGAAATAGGGAGAAATGAGAGAAGTAAGGTACTGAGGAGCCACAGAGAGAATGCACTTATAGGTCAGAAGGAGAAGCTTAAAGTGAATATGGAAACGGATAGGGAGCCAGTGAAGAGATCTGAGGAGAGGAGAGATGTGGGCAAAATGAGGCTGACGGAAAATCAAATGGGCAGCGGAGTGCTGAATAGACTGAAGAGGGAAGAGATGAGACTGAGGGAGACCAGCAAGAAGGAGGTTACAATAATCAAGACGGGAGGTGATTAGGCAATGGATGAGGGTTTTAGTAGTGAGCTCAGAGAGAAAGGGGCAGATTTTGCCAATGTTGAAGAGAAAGAAGTGACAGGTCTTAGCAATGAGTTGGATATGAGAGGAGAAAGAGAGCGAAGAGCCAAAAATAACACCCAAATTGCGAGCAGATGAAACAGGTTGGAGAACAGAGCCATCAACAGAGACTGAAAAAGAAGAAGGAGAAAAAGAAAGAGAAATTTTAGGAGAAAAAACGAGAAGTTCAGTCTTGGCCATGTTCAATTTCAGGCGACGATGGAACATCCAGGCAGCAATGGCAGAGAGACAGCAAGAGATCTGGGACTGGAAAGCAGAAGAAAGATCAGGAATAGAGAGATAGATTTGGGAGTCATCAGCATAGAGATGGTACTGAAAACCATGAGAAGAAATAAGTGCACCAAGGGATTGGGTATAGAGAGAAAAAAGAAGGGAACCCAAGACAGAACCATGGGGGACACCAAACGAGAGCGGGGTAACAGAGGAGGAGGAGCCACCAGAACATACACTAAAGGAGCGATAGGAGAGATATGAGGAGAACCAAGAGAGAATAGAGTCCCTAAAGCCAAGCGAGGACAAAGTGTCAAGGAGAAGATCATTGTCAACAGTGTCAAAGGCAGCAGAAAGGTCAAGGAGGATAAGGACAGAGTAAAGGCCTTTAGATTTAGCCAGGAACAAGTCACTGGATACTTTGACAAGAGCAGTTTCAGTAGGGTGCAAAGGACGAAAACCGGATTGTAAGGGATCGAGAAGAGCATGGGAAGAGAGGAAGTCAAGACAATGGCAGTAAACCGCACGTTCGAGCAGTTTAGAAATGAAAAGAAGGAGAGAGATGGGGTAATAGTTAGAAGGACAAGAGGGATCAAGTGAGGGTTTCTTAAGGAGAGGCATGACCACAGCATGTTAAAGTCAGCCGGGACAGTAGCAGTGGAGAGCGAAAGGTTGAGAATATGAGAAATGGAGGGGACAACGGTAGAGGAAATAGAGGAGAGGAGATGGGAGGAGATAGGATCAGAGGAGCAAGTGGTGAGCTTGGAGGAGGAGAGAAGAAGATCAGTTTCATCAATAGAAATCGTGGGGAAGGAAGAGAGGGTAGGATGAGAAGTGGGGAGAAAATGAAAGCAGGAAAGGGAAATCGTGGATTTAGAGGGAAACTGGAGAGTGATCTTATGGATTTTCTCATGGAAGTAATCAGCCAGAGCCTGGGCAGAAAGAGAAGGAGGGATCAGAGGCGGAGGCACTTTGAGGAGAGAATTGAGAGCAATGAAGAGACGGCGAGGATCAGAGGCATGAGCATTAGTCAGGCGAACAAAGTAATCTTGTTTGGCAAGAGCTAAAGCAGATTTGAAAGAGCAGAGCATGAATTTGAAATGAAGGAAATCTTCATGGGAGCGGGATTTGATCGAGGTACGCTCAGCAGAGTGGGCACAGGAGCGAAGATAGCGAATAGTGAGAGAGAGCCAGGGCTGAGGTAAGGAACGCCTTACAGGACGAGGGATGAGAGGAGCGAAAACATCCAGAGCTAAGAAGAGCCCAGCATTATAGGACATCACTGCCATATCAACAGACTTGGAGGACAAAACAGAGGAGAGAGAAGGAGAAATGGTAGAGGAGAGAACCAGGGGATCAATGGCAAGAAGGTTCCTAAAAAGAGTGGAATGAGCTCTGAGTCTGGGCAGTACCACCTACCCATGCCTTGAATAAGCTACTGCTATAGTCTGTTTCACACAACATGCTATGGAAGTGGCCTCACCCTGCCGTGGACCACCAAAGAGCACGAACAATTGCTTTGACTTATTAAAGGACTTGGTGTGCAGATCGAAAAGATGAAGCCGTCGCTCCTCTGTGGACTCACCACCATGGCAAATACCAGCAGGGAAACCACTCTATTCAAATGGAACCGAAAGATCACCTTAGGAAGAAAGGATGGCACCAATCGTAGTACCACTTTCTCAGTGGTGATATGCAAAAACAGCTCTCTACAAACAGGGCCTGCAGCTCCGAAATCCTTCAGGCTGAACAAATAGTTACCAGAACCACCACTTTCAGCATCAGGTCCCTGAGCGAAGCACTCAAAAGTCTCCTTCAAGGTGGACAGGACAAAACTAAGGTCCCACAGAGGCACCACTGGGAGAAAAGGAGGTCACACTTGTTTCACTGCCTTAAGGAAATGGACTACATCCGGATGACCCCCCCCCCACACACACACTTGCCCCCCGTAGCAAGAGAGGGCAGCCAGCTGGACTTTCAATGAATTTAGTGCTAGACCTTTCTCTAGCCCATTCTGTAAAAAGAAAAGGATGTCTTGCAATGAACAAGAGATTGGGCAAATGTCCCTCTAGGAGCACCAATCCTCAAAAATTCACCAGACACATATGTAAGATAGGGAAGTAGAACTTTACTTGGCCTTCAACATTGTTTTTATGACTACCGAGGCATAACGTCTTCGCCACAAGTACGCCCGCTCAACAGCCAAGGCATAAGCGAGAATCAATCCAATGTGGCATCAGTATGGGCCCTGCGAGAACAGGTCGATTCTGTCAGGCAGCTTCAAGGTGCGGAAGAATTTAAGGAAATATCGATACATTGGGAAGATGTATTACAACTATTAGATAAACTGAAGAGTAGCAAATCACCTGGGCCAGATGGTATACATCCAAGGGTGTTGAAAGAACTGAAATATGAGATTGCAGACCTGCTATTAGTAATCTGTGAACTATCATTAAAATCATCTCTAAACCTGAAGATTGGAGGATCGCCAATGTAACACCAATTTTTAAAAAGGGTTTCAGGGGTGATCCTGGAAACTACAGACCAGTGAGCCTGACGTCAGTACCGGGAAAAAATGGTAGAAACCATCATAAAGAACAAAATTACTGGGGAAGCGTCATCTTTACCTGGGAGTACCCGCGGTTCCATCTTTGCGGTACAGGGCTGCAGGAAGGAGAGGGGAACCGGCGGCACCACTGCACGCACCTGGGCGGACGTTCCGGCCGTGGAGGACCCCCCCTGCGATCCCCATAAAGAGCTGGGAGAGCCACTCGCGGCTTGCGAGTCGCGGCTTGCGGGGCCGTGTCCTAAGGGGCGTGTCACAAGGGGCAGGACACGCCCCTTTTGCGCTCCTTAGGCGCTCCAGAGAAGTTCTATCAGAGCGCTTGACGTCGCCTGCAGTGTCCATGGGGAAGAGAAAAGGGAAAGCAGGACTTAAATCTGGAGCCGGTGAGCAGGATGGTGGAGGTAAAGTGACTGGCCCTATGGACAGGCATGTTTCATCGCTGCAGCCTGTTGATATTTCGTCGGACCGTGCTTCTTTGAGCCCGGAGTTCCGGCTACCGCCCCCTCTCCCCCAACCCCTTTCGTCTTCCACCCTATTAGAAGCTCCTACAGCGCCTCTGGTTTCACCCTTAAGACCGGTGTGTCCAGCTGGTACTGACCAGAACCCTCCTCTTACACCTGGGGAGGTGACATTAACTGATATCTGGACTGCTATACAGCAGATTGATACACGTTTGTCCACCACTGTTGCATCATTGTGCTGTTTTACAGGCAAAGTAGTTGATAGGTTTAATGTTGTTGATCAACAGTTGAATGCTTTGGCTCAGATTCCTACTCGTGTTGAATCTCCTCTTCCATTACTTAAAGATATTTCCTCGGTTTCATACCGGGTGGAATTGTTGGAAAATCAACAACGGGCTAGGAATCTTCGCTTCTTGAATTTTCCCTCTACTCACCTTCTGGCTCCTAAAATATTACTTCAGAAGTATTTTTCTGAAATTTTGCAATTGAAAGATCCTGTAGTAGTGGTCCAGGTCTATTCTTTTTCCTCTAATGGTCTGCCGATGTCTGGTACAGAGGGGGCTGCTGCTCCCTCTGTCCAGTCGGTAGGTCAAGATTTAACAGCATTCCTAGAAGATTCCACAGATTCAATTCCCAAACGTTGCACCTTAGTGGCGACGTTTGAGTCTGAATCTGTTAAACTATCTGTGCTAAAAGCTTACTTTAAGCACAGAGAAGTTTTGTTTTGTGGTTCTATGCTTCAAGTGTTTCCTGATGTTGGTCGTGTGACGCAGCTTAGGCGCAAACAGTTTTTGGGATTTAAATCCAGAGTAGTGGCTTTAGGTGCTACTTTTTTTTTTTTATTTCCTTGTCGCTGCCTGGTAGTTTACCAGGGACAGAATTTTTCCTTTATTGATGTTGAGCAATTACAAAAATTTCTGATTGACAGGGAATTGGTCGAGAAAAATGGGGCGGGATAATTGAATTCATATGTGCTCCCTTATGTGGAGTTTCTTTAACTCCTTATTACTTAGTTACTTTTATTTCTTAAAAATAATGGCTGTTTCTCCATGATGTGGTTTATTTTATTTTACTTTCTTTGTTCCTAATTTGGATTGTATATTGAATTTCTTATGATTTATTTTGCAATGTATGTATTCAAGGAAGAAAAAAACCTTAAATAAAAGATTAAAAAAAAAAAAAAAAAAAAGAACAAAATTACTCAGCATGTAGATAATCATGGCCTAATGGGAGACAGCCAACATGGCTTTAGACAAGGAAGAACTTGTCTTACTAATCTGTTATGTTTTTTTGAAGGTGTGAATAAACAGGTGGACAAAGGTGAGTCGGTTGATATAGTGTATCTGGACTTTCAGAAAGCCTTTGACAAGGTCCCTCATCAGAGACTTTTGGCAAAACTAAAGAGTCATGGGATAGGAGGCAGTGTACTACTGTGGATCAGGAACTGGTTAAAAGATAGAAAGCAGAGGGTAGGGCTAAATGGCCAATTTTCCCAATGGAGAGAGGTGAATAGTGGTGTACCCCAGGGATCAGTGCTGGGTCCGCTGATTTTTGACATATTCATAAATGACCTGGAAAGTGGAATAACGAGTGAGGTTATCAAATTTGCAGATGACACCAAACTATTTAACGATGTTAAAACCCATGAGGATTGTGGAAAATTGCAAGAGGATCTTGATAAATTGGAAGACTGGGCATTAAAATGGCAGATGAAATTTAATGTGGACAAGTGCAAAGTTATGCACCTAGGGAAGAACAACCCAAACTATGGTTACACGATGCAAGGGTCCACATTAGGAACCACCACCCAGGAAAAAGATTTAGGCATCATTGTGGATAACATGTTAAAATCCTCGGCCCAGTGTGCAGCAACGGCCAAGAGAGCAAATAGAATGCTTGGTATCATAAGGAAAGGAATGGAAAATAAAACAAAAGATATTATAATGCCTCTATATCGTTCCATGGTGAGACCGCACCTTGAATATTGTGTGCAATTCTGGTCACCGTATCTTAAAAAGGATATAACGATATTAGAAAAGGTTCAGAGAAGAGCCACCAAAATGGTAAAGGGGATGGAAGGATACTCCTATAATGAAAGGCTAAAAAGGTTAGGGCTCTTTAACCTGGAAAAGAGGTGGCTGAGGGGAGATATGATAGAAGTCTATAATGATCGGAGTGGAACGGGTAAACGTAGATCGATTGTTTACGTTATCAGAATATAGAAAGACTAGGGGACATGCAATGAAGCTACAAGGTAAACTATATAATAAAAGAAAATATTTTTTCACTCAATGTGTAATCAAACTCTGGAATTTGTTACCAGAGGATGTAGTAAAGGCTGTTAGTGTAGCTGGGTTTAAAAAAGGTTTGGACAAGTTCCTGGAGTAAAGGTCCATAAACCATTATTAAGAAGGAACCCAGGATATCGGTGCTTGACCCAGTACAAGCATTGTGGAACCTGTGTCTTTTGGGGAAACTGCTAGGTACGTATGACCTAGATTGGCCACTGTTGGAAACAGGATACTGGGCTTGATGGACCTTGGTCTGACCCAGTATGGCATATCTTATGTTCTTATGTTCCAAGGCTGGTCGATCGGAAGACAAATTAAGTCTGCATACCAAGGTCTCTGTGGCCAATTTGGAGCCCCTATCCTCTGCAGGTTGCAGCCGATGAGCGCCCATGGCAGAAAGATATAAAGCAGTCCTTCATAAGAACATAAGACATGCCATACTGGGTCAGACCGAGGTCCATCAAGCCCAGTATCCTGTTTCCAACAGTGGCCAATCTAGGTTATACGTACCTAGCAATATCCCCAAAAGACAGGTTCCACAATGCTTGTACTGGGTCAAGCATTGATATCCTGGGTCCCTTTTTAATAGTGGTTTATGGACCTTTCCTCCAGGAACTTGTCCAAACCTTTTTTAAACCCAGCTATACTAACAGCCCTTACTACATCCTCCGGTAACAGATTCCAGAGTTCGATTATACGTTGTGTGAAAAAATATTTTCTCTTATTTGTCTTAAATAGTTTACCCTGTAGCTTCATTACATGTCCCCTAGTCTTTCTATACTCTGATAGCGTAAACAATTGATCCACGTTTATCCGTTCCACTCCATTCATTAATTTATAGACCTCTTTCATATCTCCCCTCAGCCGTCTCTTCTCCAGGCTAAAGAGCCCTAACCTTCTTAGCTTCTCTTCATAGGAGTAGCCTTCCATCCCCTTCACCAATTTGGTGGCTCTTCTCTATACTTTTTCTAATAACGCTATGTCCTTTTTAAGATACGGTGACCAGAATTGCACACAATATTCAAGGTGCGGTTGGACTAATGCTGAGCCAGGGTGTCAACCCCTCAGACATGTGCTGTCTGTGCCAACTATAAAAACAGCTCACTGTGGCAGTGCCCAGGGAGGCCATGAGATCTATCATTGGCACCCCCCAGCTTACTGTAAGGTCGTGATAAACTGCCACATTCAGCTCCCATTCTCCTGGATCCAACCGGTGTCGACTGAGAAAAATCAGCCTGTATATTGTCCTTCCCTGCAACATGCTCTGCAGAGAGCATGGTCAGATGCTCCTCTGCCTAGGCCAGGCTCCTGTGCACCTCAGCAGGGCTTTCCAACAGCCAGGACAAGAGATGATGCTGCAGAGAGCAATGCCTGTGTAGTGATCTCATATGTACTCTGGCTGAAGGTACCAGATCCAATGCCGCTGCCATCGAGCCCAGCAACTGGAGATAATACCATGCTGAAGGAGTCTTCATATGGTCAAAAACGTCTGCACCTGCCCCTGCCCCTGAATCTTCCATACTCTGTCCTCCAAAAGCGAGACTAGTCCTGAGACTGCATTGAACAGAGCTCCCAGGTAAACCAACAGCTGGACTCGCTCCAGTTGACTCTTGGCTAGACTGACCACCCAGCCCAGACTCTGAAGGAAATCCACCACACTGTGTGGCAGAGCAGCCTAAGGCTGCGGATTTTGCCCCAATCAGCCAGTCATCCAAATAGGGATGCACCAGAATACCCCCTTTGTGCAAGGCCACCACTACCACCCAGGGGTGGCTCTATAATGAGGCCGAGTGAGGCAGTAGCCTCAGGCAGCAACCTTTTGGGGGTGGCAAAATTGCCCCCAAAGACCACCTCACTCGGCCTTCAAAATAAAAAGAATAAAAAAACCCCACACCTCCGGCACAAGCAGCAGCTACCGCTGCTGCAGAAGCTGTGGCAGCGGCAGAATGAAGAGCCCTGCGGTCGCACTGCCGCCTCCCCAGAGAGCCCAGCGTTTCCCTTCCGCACCGGCTCAGCTTTAATAGAGCCGCGCGAAAGGGAAACACTCTCCCTTCACACGGCTTTGCAAAAGCCAAGCCGGCATGGAGGGGAAACACTGCCTGGCACAGCTCTCTGGGGAGGCGGGGGCCACGGGGCTCTTCATGCTGCTGCAGCAGCAGCAGCAGCAGCAGCTGCTTCTTGTGCCAGAGGGTTTTTCTTTATGTTTTCAATGTCTCTGGGCTGGGGGGGGGGTGAAGAACTAGGACTGGAAATGGGTTGATTGGGGGGTTACGACTGGTAATGGGATGATGGGTGGGGTTAGGACTAGAAATGGGCTGATGGGGGTTTAAAACCGGAAATGGGCTGATCTGGAGGGGCACTAGGACTAGTAATGGGCTATCGGGGGGGGGGGGCTAGGACTGGTAATGGGCTGATGTGGGGGTTAGGACTGGTAATGGGCTATGGGGGGTTAGGACTGGAAATGGGCAGATCAGGAGAGGGGCTAGGACTGATAATGGGCTGATTAGGGGGGCTAGGACAGGAAAGGGGCTGATTGGGGGGGCTAGGTCTGAAAATGGACTTATTGGGGGGGTTTACGACTAGTAATGGGCAGATGGGGTGCTAGGACTGGAGTGGGCTGATAAATGGGCTGGGACAGGAAATGGGCTAATGGGGAAGGGGAGGAGAGTGTGGCTGGCCCTGGAAGAAAACTAGGGGCTAGATCTACAAATGAGCTTATGCGGGGGATAGTAGAATAGGACTGGAAGGGAGTGGATACTGAGAAGGTCTGCCAGGGGAAGGAGGGGGCAGGAAGGGAGCTGACACAGGGGAAGTAGGGGGCTGGACAGCAGCTGACACCTGGGATGTACTGAAGGGGGACTGGAAGGGAGCTGACACTTGGGGATGGGAGTGTTAGGTGGCTGGGTAATGGGGAGGAGGCTGGAAGGGAGCTGACTGGGGGGTGGCACTGAGTGTGGAACTGAGCTGATATCTGGGATGGTATTTGGACTAGAAGGGGCTGGACAGTGGGGAAGGAGGGGGACTGGAAGGGAATGGACACCAGTGGCAGTCGTGGGAATGAAAGGCGGTTGACATTGGAAGGTACTGGGAGGGGAGGACTGGAAAGGGGGCTGATACTGGGGAGGGTTACAGGAAATGGGATGATGGAAGGAAGTGAAGGAAACAAAAGAAGAGATAAGAAATGGCAGATGGACCATAGACCACAGAAAGAGAGCTAAGAGAAAACAGAAAAGCAGAAGCCTCAGTTCGGGACCAGCATGATCAGAGAATAAAATGGTCAGACAACAAAGGTTGAAAAAATAATTGTATTTAATTTTAGTGATTGGACTTTGTGCTATTTTTATATTTTACACAGTATTGGGCACCTGCATCTCTTATTTATCTGATGTTGCGCTGCATGTGGACTCTGGCTTCTTGGGGTTTCAGTTTAAATTTTGTCTACATAGTTTTATTTTTACTTTAGATTGCGGTTACTTATTCTGTACTTGGTGAGGGTCGATGCTGTGAGTGTGTGACTGAGGTCAGGTGTTCTGTTAACATGGCGTTTGTGCATAAAAATCTATACTGTACTGTAATTTGACTTGTTTGGTTTTTCAAATAGGTGTATGGATGTTCCAGGGCCCACTGTAGTATTTGTAGTGACGCTTTTTTTGGATGGGCTCCTTATGTGAGTTTTGGAAGTTTGTGCTGATATGGTATTGTAGGTTTGCTCTTTGTTGTAGGGTTTTGTATTAGTTCACAATATGCCTGGTACTGGAGAATAGTAGTTGTTAGTGAGATGATCAGAATCAGATTTATTTATTTTTTTTAAATATTGAGTTCTGTGGGTGAATGTCCTGGTTCTGCTAAGCATTTACTGTGGATGCAAAATATATGTTGAAAAAGAAAAAGCAAGAACCATAACACAGTTTATAACAAAATAAAAATGAGTTATAATTTAGTTTTATAAACTGTGCTGTTGGTTCTTTCTGTCTTTTAGTTTCTTGGTGTGCAAACATGACAGTACCTAGCCCTGTACAAGCAGTGCAGCCGCACAGGGCGCAAAGGCTGGGGGGGGGGGGGGGGGGGTAGGCACATTTTGGCTGTCTGCCATTGTCCTGCCTCCACTGGCAGGATAATAGCAGGTAGCCAAAATGCACCTCAACCTTTTTTGCAGCACTTTAAGCAGGTCTGGTCCCTCCCTCCTCTGATGCAATGTCAGAGCAGGGAGGGACAGATCTATTTAAAGTAGCGGCGCCTTTCAGATCGGGTGCATGCCACCCCTCCTCCTCCCCATACTTTCATCCAGCACTTGCTGCTCTTTCCCTGTTGCCGGCACCTCTGTGAAAAAAAAACAGAGGGCAGCAGCAGCAGCAGCAGCACGGAAAGAGCAGGCAGCATTGGACGGAGGTATGGGGGGGGGGGGAGAGGGGGGCATAGGCCCGAGCTGCAAGTCACACAGGGCGCGATTGCAGCTCGATATGGCCCTGTGTGTAAACATCTTGCATTTTCTCCATATAATCTAATTGGCTTTTTGGTTTGGTTCAGTCTCTGATTGGATTTCTGAAAAAGCCCCACCCCCTCTAAGGTGGGTGGGTGGGTGGGGGGGGGGCACAATCTCATTCTTCACCTCAGGCAGCAGACTGCCTTGAGCCGCCCCTGCCACCACCACCATGATCCTGGTGAAGATGTGGGGAGTGTTGCCAGGCCAAAGAGCAGTGCCTGGAACTGAAAATGGCCCATTGGTACCAGAAATCGAAGGAAGCATTGATGTTCCAGCCTTATTGAAATATGTAAATAGACCTCCGTGAGATCCAGGACGGACAAGAACTTGCCCTGCTGCACTGTCAAGATGACAAAGCACAATGTCTCCATCCGGAAATGAGACACCCAGAGTGTGCGATTCACATGCTTGAGATTGAGCATGGGCCGAAAAGTGCCCTACTTCTTGGGCACCACAAAATAAATGGAGTATCAACCTGAGCCGCACTGGTCTAGCGGTTCCAGGATCACTGCCTGTAGGGACAACTGGTCTAGCATTTCCTGGACCACTTTCACCTTTTCTAGGGCCTTGTAAGGCAAAACCATGAAGGTGGACAGGGGTCGCACAAGCTCCAGTACGTATCCCCCTCGTATAATCTCCAGAACCCATTGGTCGATTGCGATAGAAGCCCAGATGGAATAAAAACTGCTGTAGCCGACCACTGATTGCTATACTTTCTACCTGGGCCGTCCTGGCATCATTGGGGCTTCTTGGTGGGGATTTGCAGAACGGAATAGGAACCCTGGTAGTCCTGAAAAGACAGCCCCCTGACTCCATAATGTGCCCTTTGGTAGGGAGCAAAACGGTTGACCCGGAACCTAGGCTGACCGTGCTGGGAGACCTCCTGCTTTGGTTCATCTTCCAGCAGCCAGCCTCCCTTGGAGTCCCCTAGGTCCTTTACCAACTTATCCAATGCCTCACCAAACATCAACTTGCCCTTAAAATGGAAGTTTACTTAGTTTAGCCTTAGAGGAAGCATCCACTGCCCAATTGCGAAGCCACAAAAGCTGGCATGGCACAATAATTGAGGCCATAGACTTAGAGGAGGCCCAGACCAGATCATAGAAGGCATCTGCTAAATAGGCTGCAGCAGACTCGTTTAGTCTCATTCAAAGCTGCCTGCCCTTCCAGATCCGGTGGCACTAACCCCTGAATCCAGCGAATAGATGCCCAGGAAACATTATTTATTTATTTATTTTATTTACATTCTCTTATATACCGCGCTATTCTGCATCAGTGCGGTTTACATTGAACAAACTGAAATTACATTGAACAGGGCATTATAACTTGGAGATAGCTATTTTACAGGGAACATGGGCTATGGAGGGTTAAGTGGCTTGCCCAAGACCACAAGGAGCACCTGTGGGACTAGAAACCCCAGTCCTTCCGGCCCAAGGTTTCTGTCCTCTAGTGGGATTTGGACCCCCGACCTTCCGGCCTGAAGTACCTCGTTCCAACCACTAGGCCACTCCTCCACTCCACATAAGCTACACAAATTGCGGCCTGCAGCATCAAGGCACTAGTATCAAATGCCTGCTTGAGCAGTGACTCCAGCTTCCGATCCTGTAGATTCTTTAGTGTTGCTCCGCCCTCTACCGGTATAGTTGTCTTCTTGGTCATCGCCGAGACCAAATCATCCACCTTGGGCATCCGGAGCAGATCTCGATCCTCTCAAGGGATAGGGTACAAGCAAGCCATCACCCTGCCGCCTCTCAGTGTAGCCTCTGCAAACTCCCATTCTGACTCAATCATTTTCTTAATCACCCTGTGAACTGGAAAACAAACCTTTGCTCCTTTGAAACCTTGTAACAAGAGGTCCTCCAGAGGCTGCTCCACCACTGCGGGTGGGGGGCACAATATTCAAGGCCATCAAAGACTGCTTAATGAGGACTGACAGTGCCTCCCTATGGAATACTCAAACCACATTTGGATCCTCTCCTGACGGAATCTCACTCTCTTCTAGTGCTGAACCGCCCCAGCTAGGTATCAGGAGCTTCTCTGGCTCTTTTCCCTTTAGTAGGCCCCTCCTCCGGGTCTCCCTCCTGCCTGGAATGGAATGCAGCCCCAGCTCCACTTTGCTTCAGGCATAAACTATCCCGCTTCAGGCAGTAAGCCATATGCAAGGACAAAATGAAATCTTGAGAAAAAAATGGAACCCAGACTATCCACACGTAACACAGCCCCTGCCTGAGGCTCTGAGCACTGCTTCCCCTTTTTTCTGGGATTTCATTTGCTTTGCTTGTCTGTTTCTAAGGAGGAAATGGTCATATTTCCCACCAAAATCACATCCTCCCCCAGCTCCATTTAAGCTGTCGCTGCTCTTTCTTTTTCTGTGAGCATGGTTGTGTCCCCACGCGACCCTGGGAAAGTAAAACCCAGGCCTGGCAAATCGCTGCTACAGCAGCGGAGCAAACAGGAGACCCAAGCACGCCACAAACAGCAAACTGCACTGCCATGTGAGAGCCACCAGAACGGAAGGGGGGGGGGGAGGGAAAAAGAGCTCTTCCTGCAGTGATCCACTGACTGAACCTCCCCCCCCCATTACGGGAATTC
Source organism: Ichthyophis bannanicus (assembly GCA_033557465.1). Lineage (NCBI taxonomy): Eukaryota > Metazoa > Chordata > Amphibia > Gymnophiona > Ichthyophiidae > Ichthyophis > Ichthyophis bannanicus. The sequence goes on from CM066041.1 coordinate 306,706,534, forward strand.
TGTAGCGTGTTTTATTTATTTATTTAACTCATCCGCTGTACAGGCAGAACAATTTGGAGCAAAACATATGGAGCCTGAGGAAAGTCAGCAGCCTGTTAGCAATAGACCCCTGGATTATCCTGCTTGGGGGGAGGGGGGAGACCTAGGTCACCCAGGTAATTTATCCCAGGCCCTCCTGTGCTCTGCCAGAGCCAGGAACCAAGGCAGACCCTGCTGCACTGCCTGCCCTCGTCACTTACCCAAAAATGCCAGTGAGTTGAAGGACCCCAGCAAAGATAAGCAATCAGAACAGGTTTGCTTTTTTGTTTTCTTCTTTTTCCTTTTCAGCCTTTCAGTGGAGGTCACTACACAAAAGGTCTTTACTCAGCTGCTGAGGACTGAAAGACTGGGTTCAGGAGCTGAAAAGGGAGTTCTTATATGACGACATGAGAACTCTGTCATATTTGGTCCTCAGCTGCTGGTGGGCAGAGAAAACCCATGCATACTGGACTGGCCTGGAGGGACGATTAAGAATTAATAAATTAAGAACATAAGATATGCCATACTGGGTCAGACCAAGGTCCATCAAGCCCAGTATCCTGTTTCCAACAGTGGCCAATCTAGGTCATACATACCTAGCAGTTTCCCCAAAAGACACAGGTTCCACAATGCTTGTACTGGGTCAAGCACCGATATCCTGGGTTCCTTCTTAATAATGGTTTATGGACCTTTCCTCCAGGAACTTGTCCAAACCTTTTTTAAACCCAGCTACACTAACAGCCTTTACTACATCCTACAGTAACAAATACCAGAGTTTGATTACACGTTGAGTGAAAAAATATTTTCTTTTATTAGTCTTAAATAGTTTACCTTGTAGCTTCATTGCATGTCCCCTAGTCTTTCTATATTCTGATAATGTAAACAATCGATCTACGTTTACCCGTTCCACTCCGTTCATTAATTTATAGACTTCTATCATATCTCCCCTCAGCCGTCTCTTTTCCAGGTTAGAGAGCCCTAACCTTTTTAGCCTTTCTTCATAGGAGTATCCTTCCATCCCCTTTACCATTTTGGTGGCTCTTCTCTGAAGCTTTTCTAATAACGCTATATCCTTTTTAAGATACGATGACCAGAATTGCACACAATTTTCAAGGTGCGGTCTCACCATGGAACGATATGGAGGCATTATAATATCTTTTTATTTTCCATTCCTTTCCTTATGATACCTAGCATTCTATTTGCTCTCTTGGCTGCCGCTGCACACTGGGCCGAGGATTTTAACATGTTATCCACAATGACGCCTAAATCTTTTTCCTGGGTGGTGGTTCCTAATGTTGAACCTTGCATCGTGTAACCATAGTTTGGGTTGTTCTTCCCTAGGTGCAGAACTTTGCACTTGTCCAGATTAAATTTCATCTGCCACTTTGATGCCCAGATTTAAATAAATCTGCATTCATTTGACCCATTATTTACATGCTTATTTATCCTATCCCCACATCAGTCCCAGGGCAGGTTACAATTTAACATCCATAAATTAAGAACCATGCAGTAACAAACATAAAAATCCTAACATATAAACGTTTCTAAAATTATATAAAATGGCCAATGGATAAAATACAAAACAAAAGAAAACCAGAATGATATAACTAAACATATCCTTTATCATTCCCCACTGAACCTTACCTCAACTTGTGCAGAGTGTATCCCTGATGAATGTCAGTTTATTCCACAATGTGACAGTCCCAATAGAAAAAACAGTAGCTCGCATAACTACCATTCACAAAATCCTCAGCCCTAGAACTGCCAGTAAGCTCTCATCTATAGAGAGAGAGCTCATAGTTTGATATCTTGTCACTAACTAAAGATTTCATGAATATTAAGATCCCACTCCATATTAGAACATGTTATTGTACTGAACACAGTTGCTACCAAGAGCTCAGAGGATTTCTTAATATTTGAAATTATGGTGTATCAATTGACATTTTAATTGTTATAGGATGAGCATTATTGTGCTTAGATGTAACACATTAATTAGGAATCTATATTCTTAAACTTGTAGTGTTCAATGTGTTCAATGCACTTTATGAAAGATAAGTGCTGCTATGATCCATAAAAATAAAAGAACTGTGGCAGCATTTAACATATGTTAACTTTCATTAATACGCTTTAACCTTTGGTAAAGCGTAGTTACTCACCTGTAACAGGTGTTCTCCAGGGACAGCAGGAATCAGTCCTCACATATGGGTGATGTCGGCGCTGCCAGAACCCTCGCTGAAGCATCTCCCCAGCTTTCAAAGAAAGCCTTTGGGAGGTGCCACCACATATTCATGGTACCCTCCCTGCCCAAGGGTGCTATTTTGCTCAGTCAGATGACATAGCTAAAGACACTAAGAACCAAAAGGTAGTAAGGAGCAACTCCAAGGGGGGGGGGGAGAGGAGGAAGGGTTGTGTCCCCAGAGAACACCTGCTACAGGTGAGTAATTATGCTTTCTCCGGGAACAAGCAGGAAGTCAGTCCTCACATATGGGACTCCCTAGCTACAGGCTACCGAAAGCCTGTAAAAGAGGCCACGGTCACCCTCAGGGGGAGCCATGAGCAGCAGCAATTGAGTCCACAGGTACAGACAACAGTAGGACCTGTGTGTCTGATGGTAACCAATGGTCCAGTAGCCTGAATACAGAAGGGTCGGAGGGTAGGAGTTGCCTAGATCCCGAAAAGATTAAGGAGCATGGCCTGGCCAAAGGTGCTGTCCCATCAGGACTCACTTCCCAAGGAGTAATGAGCTACGAAGGTATGGACTGAAGACCAGGTGGCAGCCTGGCAGATGTCCAACGGGACAGAGCACAGGTTTGCCACAGAGGCTGGCACGGCCCTGACACTGAGTCATTACCCGGCCATCCAGCGTGAGCACAACCTCTTTGTAGGCTAGAGCAAGGCAGTCTGCCATCCAGGTGGACAGGGTCCATTTGGTCACCGCTTCCCCCAGTCAACTGGGTTCATAAGAAACAAAAAGCTGAGAAGCTTTCCAGTGGCCCTGGGTCCACTGAATGTAGAGAAACAGGGCCCTCTTACAATCCAAGGTGTGGAGGATAGTGTCAGCCCTGCTGGAGTGAGGCCTTGGGAAGAAGGTAGGTAACACCACCTCCTGGTTGAGGTGAAAAGGAGATATCACCTTCGGAAGGAACTTGGGGTGTGTACATAGCACGACCCTGTTCTTATAGAATCTGGTATATGGTGCCTCTGCCACCAGGGCTTGCAGCTCACTGACCCTGCAAGCAGAGGTGAGCGCTACCAGGAACACAACCTTGCATGAGAGGTACCTCAGGTGGCAGGTAGCTAGAGGCTCAAATGGTGGGCAAGTGAGCTGCGCCAATCCTACATTGAGATCCCATTCCATTACTGGTGGGTGGACGAGGGGTTTGGACAACAGGAGTCCTCTCAAGATGCAAGTCACCAGTGGCTGGACCAAAAGGGGCTTGCTCTCAATAGGATGGTGATGCGCCACCAGAGCACTGAAGTGTATTCTCACAGAGTTTGATTTGAGCCCGATTGTGAGATGAAGAAGGTACTGCAGCACCAGCTGCACCTGGCAGGAGAATGGGTTTACCCGCTGCTCTGTGCACCAGACTGAGAACCTGCACCATTTGAAGGCATAAGCTCTCCTGGTAGAGGTCTTACGGGAGGCCAGCAGGATCTCTTCCTCTTCTCCTGAGAAGTTGAAAGGGGCTAAGGTCACCCTTTCAGCAGCCATGCAGTCAAAGATAGGGACCCCAGGTTGGGGTGCAGTAGAGAGTCCTTCTCCTAAGACAAGAGCCCCAGGGAGTTCCCTAAGGGGATCAGAATTTCCACTGACAACTGGAGGAGCAGTGGTAACTACGGCTGCCTGGGCCACCATGGAGCCACCAGAATCAGCAAAGCCTTGAAGAGTGTTTTTCTCAGTCATGTGGTTATGGTTTCTCTCTGAACGTTTGTCTGACACTTTATTATTGAATAACACGTTCAATTGAAATTCTAATGTAATGTAGTAAATCTTCTCTACTGTTCATTAAAAATCCGGATCACCGGCTTTTTCGGCTTATCTTCGAGGACTCTTGTTCTTTTCTCAGTGCTCTTATGATTACTTTTGCTGTCTTCCCCTGCCTCGGTGACCATCCGGTAAACTATTCATATATTTGCACTTATTCCTTTATTTTTCTTTAATTTATTAAAAAATGATTTTCAAAGGTTCTCAACAAAAGTAGAAGAAAAACATCCCGACGCTCAAATACGGCGCCACAATGGTGTTTCAGCGTAAAACTTTCTTCAGGAGATTCTTCTTCATATACATACTGTTGCTGCCCACGTCTCCATTCCTTTTTCTTTTTTCAATCGAAAAGACGCCGTGTTTTCGAAAATAAGAGTGTTTTGGCAATCAGAGGTGTGGGTGGAAAGGCATACATGAGGCCGGACTATGGGATCAGGAACGCATCTGCTGCTACCCAGGGCGGGTGGTGCTGCCGGGAAAAGCAGCGAAGCAACTGGTAGTTATCTGGGCTGGCTAAAAGGTCCCCCCCCCCCCGAGGCAAAAGAACTGGTTAGCTACTCTGGGGTCCAGCTGCCACTCGTGTGGCTGAAGGACCCTGCTCAGTCTATCCGCCAGAGCATTGTCCTGGCCTGGTAGATATACCGCCTGCAGGAGTAGTCTCTGTTGAATTGCATTGGAGTAGTGTCATCATTTCACAGTGGAGAGCCCCATGCCCCTTGCTTGTTCACATAGAACATTGCCACCTGATTGTCTGTTTGGATCAGCACCGGCTGATGTCTCAGGCAGCAACAGAATGCTCAGAGGGCAAATATATTGCCTGAAGCTCCAAGAGGTTGATCTGCTGGTTGCCCTCGGCTCGAGACCAGCTGCCCTGGATGCAGAGTTCTTCACAGTGGGCTGCCCATCCCAGCTGCGAGGCGGCCGTATTGAGGACCCTTAGAGAGCTTCGGGTTTGGAAGGGCACCCCCGTCTACAAGTGTCAGGGATTTTGCCACCAAGTCAGAAATTCTGCCAGCTAGCAGGTTACTGAGACTCTGTCTTGGAGATGGCCTGTGTCCACTGGTCCCAAAGGTACCACTGAGCAGCCTTCATCTGCAGACTAGCATCTGGGGTGACATGGACCATCGAGGCCATGTGTCCCAGTAGGTGCAGTAGAAGCCGAGCTGACACAGAGGGACGATGTTGCACATCTCCGGCCAGTGCCCCGGTTCAGGGGAAGGAAGGTCTTTGCCTGAAGAGTGTCCAGCCTTACTCCTATGAACTCCAGACATTGCATCAGGAGGAGGTGGGATTTGGGGTAGTTTATCAAGAACCTCAGATGTTGCAGGACCTGGATAGTGCGTGCTGTGGCCTGCTGCACTCTCTGTGGCCGTGCCTCCTTTTATAAGCCAGTTGTCAAGATAGGGGAAGACATATACCTCCTGGAGATGGAGAAAGGCAGCTACTACTGCCAGGCATTTGGTGAAGCCCCTGGGGGCGGAGGCCAGGCCAAAGGATAGCACCCTGTACCGATATTGACCACCTCCCACCATGAAGCAAAGGTACTGCCTGTGGCTGGGGTGAATGAGGATGTGGATGTAGGCATCTTTCAGATCCAAGAAGCACAGCCAGTCTCCCTGCTAGAAGTAAGGCAGCAATGTTCCAAGGGAGAGCATCTTGAACTTCTCCTTCACCAGGAACTTGAAATTGTGCAGGTCCAGGAATGGCCTTAGGCCCCCCCCTGTTCTTTTTGGCACAAGAAAATACCTGGAGCAGACCCCCTTGCCCCCAAGATGGTGGGGTACTGGCTCTACTGCTTTGTCCTTGAGAAGACCTGCGAGTTCCTTTAATAGAAGGTCTTGCTGAAGGGGAGACCTGGGGGCCTCTCCCAGGAAGAAAGGAGGTGGTGTCAGACAGGTGGATGAAGTAGCCCTCCCTACCCACCTGGAGGGCGTAGGAATTGGTGATGATGGCCACCTGTGGGCATACAGGATTAGACATCATCCTATTTATTTAACAGGTTTTTTTATACCACTTTATCATTTCAGTCAAAGCAGTTTAATGTACTTTACCAAGTTTGTTACAATGTAAACAGGGACATTGATAACGTTTTTTTGAGTCAATAGAGGGTTAAGTGACTTGCCCAAGGCCACAAGGAGTGCTAGTGAGAATTGAACCTTGGTCTCTTAGTTCTCCTGTGGGTTGCTGTCCTCCTTGGGGTAGACAGCTATGTTCAAGGAGTCAAAAGCTCCCTCCTGACCGGGCAAGAGCCAGGGCCTGGGAGTCTTCTGCTTACGAGAGCCTTGCCCATGTCCCTTAGCCTGCTGACCCTGCTGGGGAGCTGGGAAGGCCTGAAAATGTGGGTAGCTTTTGTAAGCAGCCCCTTTCCTCAGGTAAAAGGGCTTTTTACTCGAGTCCTTCTGTTGGGGAGGGGCAGCAGTCTTCTTGGAGAGCCTGGCCCTCGTCATGAACTCCGACTCCAAACTGGCAGCCTTTTCCGTCATGGGTTTGCCAAAGAGGTTCTCCCCTTGGCATGGGACATCGACCAATTTGTCCTGAACCCATTGCTCGAGGTCAGAAGACTGTAGCTAGGCCTAGCATCTGGCACCAATGCCCAACGTGGCTACTCTAGCCGCCAACTCGAAGCCATCATAGGCTGCTCAAGACATGATTTTGGAGCACTCATGGATAGCCTTGGACAGATTCCTGAACCACTGCAGGGGTTCCTTGGAGAGCCCAGCCGAGAACCCAGCAAGTTTCTTCATTAGATCTCTCAGGTACCTGCCCATGTACAGCTGGTAGGCCTGGATCCGGCCGATAAACATTGAGCCCTGGTAGCACTTTCTGCCAAGGGCATGCAAGGTGCAGGCCTCCCTACCCGGGGGCACCAAGGACTGAGTCTTCTGGCTCTTGAGCTGACGCATGGCCAACCCCATCACCATGGAGTTGTGTGGCAACTGTGACTTCTGGAAGCCTGGGCTCCGGTGGACCATATATATCAAGTCAAGCCGCTTGCTTACCACCAGCACGGATGCTGGTGTCTCCCACATACAGAGCATCAGCCATTCCAGGATGGGTATTGTGAGCGATTCCCTTGGCAGGGCCTCATACTGGACGATTTCTAATTCTTCCGTCTAAGGGTCCTTCTCCAATTCCATCGGGAATGCGAGGGCTTTTGACATATCCTGCATGAAGTCGAGGAATGCCATGCCCTTGGGTGGGGACAGACGCCGGGGCTCAGAGTGTGGTGAGTCTGAGGGGACATCATGGTGGCATTGGGTGTACGGGGACTCCTCGTCATGAGTCTCCCACTCCGAGTAAATTGGAGGAAGACTCAAGGGAAGGGTGTCTCATGGGCTCAGGACCGGAGCCCTGCCCATGTCGGCTCCGTGGCTGGTGCCATGAGCGCTAGCCAGGAAGACGTCAGTCCCTTCGAGCGGGACCTGGAGCAAGACCTAGGCTGACGATCAATTCGAGGTCATATGAGCTCGAGGATTGGCTCAGCCTCTGGGGAAGTCCTCGACATTGAGGGCCTGGTGGTCTGGGCAGAGGAACCTGTACTACTGGACAGCAACACCTGCTGCTGGTCCATGAAGGCAGTCAAACTGTGCTCCAGGGCTGCCATCCTGGATTCGAGTCCAGAAGGCTAGGCAGCCGTCAGCATGGGCCCGACACTAGTTCCCCCGAAGGGGAGTCATCAATGAGGATAGGCTCTGTGACCAAGACCAATCTGCGGTCAACTCCTTTCAGGCGATCTTGGTAGGTCGCTCCCGCTCCGATCCCTCAGACAGCTGTTGAGGACTGCGGGACCTGGTCCGAGACTTACCAGACCTGTCCAGAGATATTGCCTTTGAGGGTTTTTTCTTCTTGTGCTCCCTCAAGGGAGGCCCCCTTTCTGAAGAGCCACAGCATCAACTGGGGTCTGCAGGGGCATTACGGGATTCTACTGCTTCAGAGGGGTCCTTGGCCTTCAGAGCTGGGGACTCCGGGAAGAACTTGGCATGATGCTGCTGACAGCTCTTGAGTACCTTGGTGGACATTTTTTACACAGATTGCAAGCCGTGGGGTCATGGTCTGGCCCTAGGCAGCAGTCATGTGTGTCGGTGAGGGACATTATCTTGTCACACTGATCACATTTCTTAAAGCTACTGGTAGCCATGGGGGGAAAAAACTACCCCAGTGAGGTTGAAGACCCATGGTGCTGCCAATTGGAGAAAAAAGGGCCAAAAGGAAGGAAAAAACAAAAGGGACCTGAGACTCAATGCCACGGCAGAGGGTTCAGGTTGCGGGAAGAGTACCGGTACACAACCGGACAGAATTTGAAACTCAGGACGATAAAACACAACTTTTTCCAGGGGGAAAACATACAGACATCTGAAGGTCTCTGTGGAAAAAGGGAGACTAAGCAAGATTTATTTATTTATTTATTTTATTTAGACAGTTTTGTATACCGCCTTATCCTTCAATCAAAGCGGTCACAACACAATTGGGGGATACATTTAACACGCGGGGATATGAGACACATACACTAATACTTACAGGGAACATGGGCAATGGAGGGTTAAGTGGCTTGCCCAAGACCACAAGGAGCATCTGTGGGACAAGAAACCCCAGTCCTTCCGGCCCAAGGTTGCTGTCCTCTAGTGGGATTTGAACACCCGACCTTCCGGCCTGAAGTACCTTGCCCCAACCACTAGGCTACCCCTCCCTCTCAAAAACTCTTTGAAAGCTGGGGAGATGCTTCCGCGAGGGCTCCTTTGATGCCAATGTCACCTATATGTGAGGACTGACTTCCTGCTTGTTCCCGGAGAAACATAGAAACATGACCGCAGAAAAAGACCATATGTCCTATCTAGTTTGTCCTTCCATATCAACTATAAAAGTGTTACCTTTTTACCTTTAGAGATCCTCTGTGTTTGTCCAAAGTGCTTTTGAATTCAGATAATCTCCTCATGTCCACCACCTCCACTGGAAGATTATTCTACGCATCTACCATTATCCTAGAGTTTATCCCCTTTCACTCTCATCCTATATTCCCTCCATACAGAGCTTGCCTTCAATTGAAAGAGACTGTCCTGTGCATTTACGGTATTTGAATGCCTCTATCATATTACCCCTATCCCGCCTGTCTTCTGAAGTATACATATTAAGATCTTTAAACCTATCCTCATATGCTATATAACGAAGAACACTAACCATTTTAGTAGCCACCCTCTGCACAAACTCAAACCTGCTTATAAGATGCGGTCTCCAGAATTGCACACGATATTCCAAATCAGGTCACACCAGAGACCTATACAGAGGCATTATCACCTCCTTTTTTTGCTGGCCATTCCTCTCTATACACCATGGCATCCTTCTGGCTTTCGCAGTCACCTTTTCTACCTGTTTAGCTATTTTAAGATAGTCAGATACAGTTACGTCCAGGTCCTACTCTTCTTTTGTGGACAGAAGTACCTCACCTTCTACACTGTATCTCTCCTTTGGATTTTTGCAGCCCAAATGCATGACCCTGCATTTTTTTTTTAGCATTAAATATCAGCTGCCAAATTCTAGACCAAACTTAGCTAGATCCCCTCATAAACCTAAATTCTCCCAAATCAATTTAAGTTCATTGTGGACTAAATCATGATTTTCCAGTGCTTTTAACATTTGCTCTATCAAACTGAGATATTTTCAACAATGTTATCTGCTGAGAGAAAGTTACTCTTGGATTGACAAAATTTAAGACCATAAGAAATGCCATACTGGGTCAGACCAAGGTCCATCAAACCCAGTATAATGTTTCCAGCAGTGGCCAATCCCAGTCACAAGTACCTGGCAGTTTCTCAAAAAGGCACACAGGCTCCACAATGCTTACCTCGGGGTAAGCAGATTTCCTGGTTCCTCTTTAATAATGGTTTATGGACCTTTCCTCCAGGAACTTGTCCAAAAAGTTTTTAAACACAGCTACACTAACAGCTTTACTAGATTCTCCGGTAACAAATTCCAGAGTTGGATTACGTGTTGAGTGAAAAAATATTTTCTCTTATTAGTCTTAAATGGGTTACATTGTAGCTTCATTGCGTGTCTTCTAGCCTTTCTACTTTTTGATGGCGGAAACAACTGATCTGTTTACCCATTCCACTCATTAAATTAATAGACCTCTATCGTATCCCCCCCCCCCCCAGCTCTCTTTTCCAAGTTGAAGAGCCCCAACCTTTCAAGCCTCTCCTCATAGGGTTATCCTTCCATCCCCTTTACCATTTTTGTCACTCTTCTCTGTATCTTTTCTAATTCTGCTATATCCTTTTAAAGATATGGCGACCAGAATTCCACACAATATTCAAGGTGCAGTGCACCATAGAATGATAGAGGCATTATAAGATCCTTGGTTTTATTCTCCATTCCATTCCTTATGAATCCTAGCATTCTGTTTGTTTTCTTGGCTGCTGCACACTGGGCGGAGAGTTTCGACGTATTATCCATGACGCCTAAATCTTTTTCCTAGGTGACGGTTTTTTAAGGTGGTATCTTGCATCATGTAGCCAAAGTTTGGGTTGTTCTTTCCTAGGTGCATAACTTTGCACTTATCCACATTAAAGTTCATCTGCCATTTGGACATCCAGTGTTCCAAATTATCAATTTTTCACAAACCTCTTGCATTTTAACAACTTTGAATAATTTTGTGTCATCTGCAAATCTGATTACATCATTCGTTATTCCCATTTCCAGGTCATTTATGAATATGCTAAAAAGCAGCAGGCCCAGCACAGATCCCTAGGTATACCACTTTTAAGGTGGTATACAAATCTGTCTAAATAAATAAAATACCACTATTCACTTTTCTCCATTGAGAAAATTGGCCATTTAACCTTACTCTCTGCTTTCTATTAAACAATCCCTGATTCACAGGACTACACTGCCTCCAATCCCATGACTTTTTAATTTCGCCAAGAGTCTCTCATGAGGGACCTTGTCAAAGGCTTTCTGAAATCCAGATACAGTATATCAACTGGCTCACCTTTGTCTACCTGCTTATTCACACTTTCAAAAAAAATAGTGTAGTTACTCACCTGTAGTAGGTATTCTTCAGAAACAGTAAGAACTAGTCCTCATATAGGTGACATCGCGAACAATGGAGCCCACGCAGTAATCTCTCCACAGCTTTCAAAGAAAGCCTTTGGGAGATCAACCACACATGCATGGTCACCTTCTCACCCAAGGGGAGCCATTGTCCCTCAGTAGAATGTCATAGCTTAAATCAAGCAGAAAAAAAGAAAACCCAACTCCATGTGGAAGATGCAATGTAGCAAGTACTGATTTCTGCTGTTTCCGGAGAACACCTGCTACAGGTAAGTAACTACGCTTTTTCCGGTAACAAGCAGGAAGTCAGTTCTCAAATATGGGACTGCCCAGCTACAGACTAGCAAACATACATGTAATATGCCACGGATAACCCAAAAGTGAAACCATGAATGGCAGCTGAAAAGCGTTGAAAAGCCTCAAGCTTTTTTTAACATTCATAAATGACCTGGAAATGGGAATAACGAGTAAGGTTATCAAATTTGCAGATAACACAAAACTATTTAAAGTTGTTAAAACCCATGAGGATTGCAGATAAATTGGAAGACTGGGCATCCAAATGGCAGATGAAATTTAATGTGGACAAGTGCATAGCTATGCAACTAGGAAAGAACCACCCAAACTATGGTTACATGATGCAAGGTTTCACATTAGGAACCACCACCCGGGAAAAAGATTTAGGCGTCATTGTGGATAACATGTTAAAACCCTCCACCCAGTGTGCAGCGGCAGCCAAGAGAGCAAATAGAATGCTAGGTATCATAAGGAAAGGAATGGAAAACAAAACAAAGGATATTATAATGCCTCTGCATTGTTCCATGGGGCAAACACACCTTGAATATTGTGTGTAATTCTGGTCACATCTTAAAAAGGCTATAGCGTTATTAGAAAAAGTACAGAGAAGAGTTACCAAAATGGTAAAGGGGATGGAAAGATACCCCTATGAAGAGAGGCTAAAAAGGTTAGGGCTCTTCAACCTGGAAAAGAGACGGCTGATAGAGGTCTATAAATTAATGAATGGAGTGGAACGGGTAAACGTAGATCGATTGTTTATGTCATCAGAATATAGAAAGACTAGGGGACATGCAATGAAGCTACAGGATAACCTAATTTAAGACTAATAAGAGAAAATATTTTTTCACTCAACATGTAATCAAACTCTAGAATTTGTTACCAGAGTCTGTAGTAAAAGCGGTTAGTGTAGCTGTGTTTAAAAAAAAGGTTTGGACAAGTTCCCGTAGCAAAGGTCCATAAACCATTATTAAAAGGGACCTGGGATATCACTGCTTGACCCAATAAAAGCATTGTGGAACCTGGGTCTTTTGGGGAAACTGCTAGGTACTTATGACCTAGATTGGGCACTGTTGGAAACAGGATACTGAGCTTGATGGACCTTGGTCTGACCCAGTATGGCATATCTTATGTAAGCATCGGGATACAACTCCAGCATCTGCGAGGAAGAGACTCTCCAGTAGCCTGGACATACAGAAGGGTTGGAGGGAAGGAGTTGCACTAACCCCCCTAGTCCCCTAAAGGGTGCAGAGGAACAGCCTGGCCGAAGGCGCTGTCCCACTGGGAGGCCTTCGAAGATATGGACTGAGGACCAGGTGGCTGCTAGACAAATCTTTGGTAGGTTGACAGAGCGTAAGTTAGCCATGGAGGCTGCCATAGCCCGAACGTTATGGGCTGTCACATGATGCTCCAAAGAAAGACCAGCCTGTCCATAGGCAAAGGAAATGTAGTCAGCCACCCAGGTAGAAGGGGTGTGCTAAGAGACCACCACGCCAAGTCTATTGGGATCATAGGAAACAAACAGCTGAGAGGAGTGGTGATGAGCCTTCATCTGATCAAGGTAGAAAGCCAAAGTCCATTTATAATCCAAGGTATGAAGAGAGGCTTCTGTCCTCTTTGCACCTTCTTTCACAGGCCACACATGAAGAACCACTTCCTGATTGAGATGGAAGGGGGAAAACCACCTTAGGAAGAAACAGAGTAGTCCTCCGCACACAGCCTAATTCAGTGAAATCTGATGTAAGGAGCATGTGTGCTGAAGTGAGAGCCACTAGAAGATGCCCTTCCACAAAAGGTACTGGAGATGGCAGGAGGCTAGTGGCTCAAAAGGAGGGTCAGTTAATTTACCCAGAACCACGATCATGTCCCATGCTGCCACCGCCAGGGGGCGAATAGGAGGCCGCGAGAACAAGAGGCCCTGCATGAAGCGGCCAATGAGAGGATGAATTGATAGGGAATGCTTGTCAACCACATGATGGTATGGCACTAGGGCGCTCAAATGCACCCTGAAAAAACTGGACTTTAAACCAGCCCAGGAGAGATGCAGAAGGTACTGCAGGATTGCCTGCACTGAACAGGAGAACAGGCTGGAACCTTTATCTGCACATCAGACTGAGAACCTGCGCCACTTGAAGGCATACACTCGCCTGGTGGAATCCTCACGGAATGTGAGGACTTACTCAATGTTCCTAAGCAAGTGATGTTGAGCGAGGGCTATCCTCTCAGTATCCATGCCATCAGAACTAACTACTTGAGAATGGGATGCAGGAGGTTCCCATTGTTCTGAGAGATCAGATCTGGGGCAAAACCTCAGGAATGGGCGGCGCCTGAGGAAGCCTGAGCAGGAGAGGGTACTTATGGCTGCCAAGGCCAGCACGGGGCAATAAGTATCACTTTGGACCTGACCACCTGGACCTTGAAGTGGGTCTTAGCTACTAAGGGAGTGGGTGGGTAAGCATACGGCAGGCCCTTGCCCCAATGGAGAAGAAATGCAGACTGCGATGTGGTTCCGGCAAGGTATCCTGGAGCAGAACAGTTGCAGCCGAGTGTTGTGAGGTCTGGCGAAGTCGTCCACTGCCAGTGTGCCCCACTTCTGGAAGATGTCCAATGCCACTGCTAGGTTGAGTGTCCACTCATGAGGCTGTAGCACTGTTGTGCCGATCTGCCAGCACATTTTTCTGCCCAGGTAGGTAGATGGTCTGGAGGAGCATACCCCGCCGGCTTGCAAAATTCTAGAGTTTGATCGCTTCCCAGCAGAGAAGATATGTCCCCGTGCCTTCTTGTTTGTTGATGATCATCATCACAACTTGATTGTGTGAACAATGACAACCTGATTCACCAGAGTGCTGGAAAACTCGCATGGTATTCGCAACTGCTCCGAGTTTGAGGAAGTTGATCTGGTACTGGCTCTCTTCCTGCAACCAGAGACTCTGGGACTGAAGATGAATGGACTCCCCAGCCAGCTTCGAGGCATCTGTGGTAAGGATCTCTTGATGCAGGGGATCCTGAAAAGATTCACCCCTCCGAAGACTGCTCAACTGTTGCCACCAGGCAAGTGAACAGGAAGAGGGGTGACCTGTACCTATGTCTGACAGACGACACCCCCCATCACCTGTTTCCACTGAATCCACTGGACGGGCTGTAGGTGAGATTTGGGATAGTCGACTACAAATCCTAAGGTCTCCAACAGCTGGGTAGTGTGACATAGGTCCTGTCTGACCTTCTCCAGGTACCTTCCCCTTATCAGCCAATCGTCCAGATAAGGGAAGAATAACACATCCTGCAGTCACAGGGAGGCGGTGACCACCACTAGCACTTTGTGAACACCCTGGGAGCAGATGCCAGTCTGAACGGAAGGACCCAGTACTGGTAGTGACATCAGTTGATGATAAAGTGGAGGTACTGCCAGTGCAAGGGGTGGATTAGGATGTGGGTATAGGCATCTTTGAGATCCAAGTAACATAGCTGGTCTCCCTGGTGGAGGTAAGACAGCAATGTTTCAAGCGATATCATCTTGAATTTCTCCTTCACTAAGAAGTGGCTGTGATCCCACACGTCTAGAACAGGGTGCAATCTGCCCATTTTCTTTGCATAGCGAGAGTAGAACCGCATGCCTCTCTGAGGCAATGGGACAAACTCCACTGCCTTTGAAAGAGGTCTCAATGGGAGGATCCAGAGGGAGCTCCCCCAGAAAGTAGGATGAAGGCGTCTAGTGGAAGTGAAGGAGAAAACTCCTTAAGGGCCTAGACATCGGCGGTTACGCTGGGTCACTGGTGGGCAAAGAATGTGAGACATCCCCGTATGTGCTGTGGCTCCTGACCTCCTGTGGGAAGAGGGGCTACGTGCCCCAGGAGTCAACCCCCAGGCTGCGGCAGAGGTGCTGTTTGGGGGCTTTAGGCCTACAAAAACCTTGTCCCTAGCCAGTTTCCCTTGTGGGGGAGCTTGATAAGATGATAGGCCTGATGTTGGGGGTATGTTCCGTAGGCCTCCTTTTTCTTTGGGTAGAAGGACTTTTCCCCCCAAAGCCTTTTATCAAGAAGGATTAGCGGTCTTCCAAAAGAGCCTAACAGCGCTATCTCCAACTCGGCAGCCTCATCAGTCATGGGCTTGTCTAAGAGTCTCCTGCAGGCAGGGGACTTCGACCAATTTGTCCTGAAATCATTGCACCAGGTTTGAGGATTGTAGTCATGCCAGGCTGCGGGCACCAATGCCCAGTATAGCCACTCTAGCCACAGACTCAAAGCAGTCATAGGTCGCTTGGGTTATATACTTGGAGTATTCCTTGACTGTGGACACCAGGCTCCTGAAGTGCTGGAGATGTTCATTGGACAGCCCAGCTGAGAACCCGGCGAGCTCATCCACCAGCTCTGTCAGCTACGTGCCCATGTATAGCTAGTAAGCCTGGATACAGGCCACAAGCATTGAGCCCTGGAAACACTTCCTACCAAACCCATCCATGGTGCGAGCCTCCCGAACTCGGGGCACTGAAAAGTGCATCTTCTGGCTTTTGATACAGCGCATGGCCAACTCCATGGAGTTGTGTGGCAGTTGTGATTTTTTGAAGCCTGGGCCTCTTGCGGACCCAATACATGGAACTAAGCTGCTTGCTCACAATAGGAACCGTAACCAGGGTTTCCCACATCCTGAAAAGGAGGTGCTCCAAGATGGGAGGCACCAGCACCATTATGTCCTCCTTGGGAAGAGAGTCATACTGGAGTATGTGTTCAGGTCCTCCTCCCAAGACACCTCCTCTGCTTCGATGGTGAAGGTGAGGGCCATGCCAATATCCCAGATGAAGACGAGGTCCTTAGGCAGGGACCTTCAACGCTCCTGAGGAGCAGAGGGTTCCGCCAGAACATCCTGATGCTGAATGGTATCGAGAGACTTGTCATCAGTCTCCCATTTTGAATCAGAAAGGAGCTCTAAGCGCTGGCGGAAATTGCACTGGTGTGCAGTCGGGGCAAGGATAGCGGCCAGGATAGAGTAGTTACTCACCTGTAACAGGTGTTCTCCAGGAGCAGCAGGAATCAGTCCTCACATATGGGTGTCATCGGCGCCGATGAAGCCCCAGCGGAGCATTTCCCCAGCTTTCTATGAAAGCCTTTGGGAATGCAGGCACGCATGCGCGGTTCCCTTCCCGCCTAAAGGTGCCATCTTACCTCAGTCAAATGACATAGCTAAGAACAGCACACAAAAATAAAAAAATAAACTATGTACAACTGCAACTCCAAGAGGAGGAGGGAGGGTTGTGAGGACTGATTCCTGCTGCTCCTGGAGAACACCTGTTACAGGTGAGTAACTACTCTTTCTCCAGGACCAAGCAGGAAGTCAGTCCTCACATATGGGTGACTCCCAAACTCTGGGCTACCGAGGAACCCAGGCTGAACAAGAGAACTCCCTCTAGTCTCAGCAGAAAAGAAAGGCTTTTCAAGGACACAACCTCCACCGGTAGCCCAACAAAGGGCAGGAGTTGCCTAAACCTCAAAGAGATACCGGAGTACTGCTTGGCCAAAAGCACTGTCCCTACGGGACTCCCTCTCCAGGCAGTAATAGGCCGCAAAAGTCTGGCTTGAAGACCAAGTTGCAGCCCTGCAGATGTCTACCAAGGGCACAGAGCGGAGATGAGCCACTGAGGCAGCCATTGCCCTGACACGATGGGCCGTTAATCTACCCTGCAAAGGAAGGTCAGCCATCTTGTAAGCCCAGGTGATACAGTCAGCCACCCAGATGGACAAGGTACGCTTGGACACAGCCAACCCCAACTTATTGGGGTCAAAGGATACGAAGAGCTGAGTAGCCCTTCTATGCCCCTGCATAGAGTCAAGGTAGAAGGATAAGGCCCTCCTACAGTCCAGGGTATGCAGGACTGCTTCAGCCTGGCTTGCATGAGGCCTAGGGAAGAATGTTGGAAGAACCACCTCCTGGTTGAGGTGGAAAGAGGAGACAACCTTAGGAGGAACTTTGGATGAGTCCTAAGGACTACCCTGTTCCTATAAATCCTGGTGTAAGGCCTATCACAGACCAGGGCCTGAAGCTCACTCACTCGCCTAGCCAAGGTAAGGGCTATCAGGAAGAGCGTCTTCCAGGAGAGGAAGCGTAGTGGACAAGTAGCCATCGGCTCAAAAGGTGGGGGAGTCAGTTGCTGCAAGACCACATTCAGCTCCCACTCAGGGGCAGGAGGACGGATGGGAGGCTTGAGCCGGACACCAACAGGTGACCAGACAGAGAATGCCCCTCCACCAGTGAGTGGTGAGCTGCTAGAGCTGAGAGGTGGACCCGAACAGAATTGGACTTAAGTCCCTGATTTGACAAATGCAGTAAGTACTGAAGGACTACTGGCACAGTACAGGAGAAAGGATCCTCTGTACGCAGCTGACACCACACAGAAAACCTCTTCCATTTGAGAGCATAGGTTTTCCTAGTGGACTGTTTCCTAGAGGCTAGGACAACCTCCTCAACTTCCTGAGGTAGGCCCCAGGGAGCCAAAACTACCCTTGCAGCCTCCAGGCCATCAAATTGAGAGCTTTGAGATTGGGGTGCAGAAGGGAACCCTGCTCCTGTGTGAGAAGTTCGGGTTGCAACCCCAGAGGTAGTGGAGGATCCACCACCAATTGAAGCAGAAGAGGAAACCAAGGCTGTCTCGGCCACCTGGGAGCCACCAGCAGGACCGAGGCCTTGTCCTGAAGAATCTTGAAGAGAGTTCGGGCCACCAAGGGCGTGGGAGGAAACGCATAGAGGAGGCCCTGAGACC
Organism: Ichthyophis bannanicus; assembly: GCA_033557465.1. Lineage (NCBI taxonomy): Eukaryota > Metazoa > Chordata > Amphibia > Gymnophiona > Ichthyophiidae > Ichthyophis > Ichthyophis bannanicus. The sequence goes on from CM066041.1 coordinate 306,724,623, forward strand.
AGGATATCAGAAAAGCATCCGCTGCTATCCGCAGAGAATGTGGTTGCCTGGAGCAGAACTTTGGCAGTTGCTTATTCATTGGGCTGGCAAAGAGGTCTATCAAAGGGAGACCCCATTTTAAGAAGATCTTCTGAACTACTGAAGGATGCAGCTGGCACTCGTGGGGCTGCAGTATTCTGCTTAACCTGTCTGCCAGGTAATTGTCCTGGCCTGGAAGGTACACAGCCTTGAGGAGCATGTTGTGCTGGAGGGCAAATGAACAAAGGTCCAGAGCTTCCCGACAAAGGATCCGGGACCCAGTCCCGCCCTGTTTGTTCACATAAAACATGGCTACTTGGTTGTTTGTCTGAATCAGGACAGATTGGTGAGCCAGGGTAGGAGTGAAAGCTTTGAGCGCTAATCAAATAGCTCCGAGTTCAAGGAGATTGATCTGCTGTGCAGCTTCCCAAGGAGACCACAGGCCCTGGGTGCACTTGCCTAGACAATGAGCTCTCTAGCCTTGCAGGGAGGCAGCTGTGGTCATCACTATTGTGTACCCTGGAATCTGAAAAGGCACCCCCCTTCAGTAGATTGGGTGGGTGCAGCCACCAGTTGAGGGAGTGTAGAAATTGTCTGGACACCCTTATCCTGTCTCTGAGGCTGCCGGTGGCCTGTGACCACTGAGACCGAAGGCACCACTGTACAGGCCTCATATGGAGCCTGGCATTGGGGGTCACATGTACTGTCGAAGCCATGTGGCCTAGAAGCCTCAGGCAGAGAATGGCGGAGACTAAGGACCTGCTGAGAAACAGCTTTGCCAAGGCCATCAACCTTTGGGCCCTGTCTGCTGGCAAGAAAGCCTTTGCCAGCAGAGAGTCTAGCCTTGCTCCTATGAACTCCAAGTTCTGGGAGGGGAGCAAAGTGGACTTTGCAAAGTTTATGACAAACCCCAGCCTTTGGAGAAGAGCAATAGTGCTGAGGGTGGCTTGATTGGCCTCCTGACACGTCTGACCCCTGATGAGCCAGTCGTCCAGATAGGGGAAGACAAAGATGCCCTGGTTTCTCAGGTAGGCCGCCACCACTGTTAGGCACTTTGTGAAGACTCTGGGGGCGGAGGTGAGGCCGAAAGGCAGCACTCTGTACTGATAATGGTTTCCTCCCACAATGAACCTGAGATACTTTCTGTGGTCTGGATGAATGAGGATGTGAGAGTGTACGCATCCTTTAGATCTAAAGAGCATAGCCAATCTCCCTGCTGGAGGTAGGGCAGAAATGTTCCAAGAGTAAGCATCTTGAACTTCTCCTTCACTAGGAACTTGTTGAGGTTCCTGAGGTCCAGAAGGGGTCGAAGGCCACCGGTTCTTTTGGGCACCAGGAAATACCTGGAGTAGAAACCGTGACCTTGTAAGTGGGGAGGCACAGGCTTCACCACCCGGTGCACCAACAGACCATGAAGCTCTTGTAAAAGAAGGTCTGTGTGCAGGGGAGGCCTTGGAGGCTCCCATGGAAAATATGGTGGAGGCAGTTGGTGAAAATGCAGGGCATAGCCCTTGTGGACTATCTCCCGCACCCAACTGTCCCCGGTGATAAGGGGCCACTGGTGGGCAAAGAGGGCGAGGCGACCTCCTGTGCAGGGTTGGGAGAGCAGTGGAGGAGAGGCTACGCTCAAGGAGTCAAAAACCCCCACCCTGCTGGGTGGTAGCAGGGGCCGGAGGCTTGGGGGTCCTCTGCCTATGGGGCCCATTACCCTGGCCCTTGGCTTGCTGACCCTGGGGGGCAGCTTGGGCAGCCTGATATTGCGGGTACTGTTTATAGGCACTGCCCTTCCTCGGGTAAAAGGGCTTTTTACCCGAGCCCTTCTTTTTATGAGAAGGGGTAGAGGTCTTCCTCGACAGCCTTGTCCGGGTGAGGTGCTCAGTTTCGAGCTGAGCGGCCTTCTCGGTCATGGGCTTGTCAAAAAGGTTCTCACCTCGGTAAGGGACATCGACCAACTTGTCCTGAACCCATGGCTCGAGGTCCGATGACTGCAACCATGCCTGGCGTCGAGCCACGATGCCGGCTGCCGCAACTCGGGCCGAAGCCTCGAAGCCATCTTAGGCGGCGCGGAACATGAACTTCGAGCAGTCCCGAATCCCCGAGGACAAGGTCTTGAATCTCTGCAAGGGTTCCCCAGAGAGTCCAGCAGAGAACCCGGCCAACTCCTTGGCCAAGTCCCGCAAGTACATGCCCATGTACAGCTGGTAAGACTGGACACGGCAAGCAAGCATAGAGCCCTGGAAGCACTTTCTACCGACGCCATCGAGGTTCCGGGCCTCCCTGCCGGGGGGGGGGGGCACCGCAGAGTGCATCTTCTGGCTCTTCAGACGATGCATGGCCGATTCCACAACCATGGAATGGTGTGGTAGCTGTGCCTTCTGAAAGCCAGGGCTCTTCCTGAGTCGATAGATCGAGTCGACTCACTTGCTTAAAACCGGCGCCGAGGCCGGTGCCTCCCACATCCGGAAGAGGAGCCGTTCCAGCATCGGAGGAACCGGGACAGTAAAGGCCTCCTTCGGAGGAGAGTCATACTGTAGGGCCTCGAGCTCTTCAGCTCGAGGCTCCTCATCGGGGTCCGCTGGGATAGCCAAGGCAGCAGCCATATCCCGGACGAACTCCGAGAACCGAGTATCCTCCGGGGGGGGGACCTACTCCGGGGCTCAGACTGCGGTGAGTTTGACGGGACGCACCGAGTCTTGAAGATGTCAGGAGACTCCTCGTCCTCCGTCTCCCAAGCTGACTCGTCCGAGGAAGAGTCAGGGTCCGATCCCATGGGGCCCTGGAGCACCCACCCCGACGCCGAAGGCACCGGCGTCGACGGCTTTGGTCCCGAATGGGAGGTCGAGGGAGACCGCGACCAAGGTCGACTCCGAGCCACGATGGACTCGAGTATCGGCTCGGTCTCCAGGGTCGACTTCGAAGTCGATGTGCCGGTGGTCGGGGCAGATGCGCCAGACAGGCTGGCCATCAGTGCCCGCTGCTGCTCCATGAAGGCAGACAATCTGCTCTCCAAGGCTGTCAAACAGACTCAGCTCGGAAGACGCAGCAGCCACAGACTTGGGCCCCGGCGGTGCCGGGCCCGACATCGGCTCCCTGGGAGGACAGTCCTCGAGGACTACGGGGCTTACGTGTCCAGCAGACTCTGGCTCCACGCGAGGAACTTTAGCAGGCTTCTCATGTTCCACAGGCCCGGGGCGACGGTCGGGGGTCTTAGACCTGGCCCTCGAGGAACCAGGGACCTCCTCCGATGATGCCCTCGCGAGCCGCTTCTTCCTCTTGCGTTCCCGGTCGGGGGACCCCCTGTCCGAGGAGCTTCGACGGCGCTCGGGATTGGAATCCCGAGATGTCGAGGCCTCAGATGAGGTCCAGGCCCGGCCGGAGGCTGAGTCCGAGAAAAGCCTTTTTTTGCTGCTGTCGACTTCGGAGTGCCTTGGAAGACATCTTTCCACATGGCCTGCACAACTTAGGGTCGTGATCGGGGCCGAGGCACCGAAGGCAGCAGTCGTGTGTGTCGGTGAGAGACATTAATTTCTTACACCGATCACACTTTTTAAAACCCTGGAAGCCATCGGGGAAAAAAAAAAAAAGAGTCCCCGTGAGGTCAAAGGACCGGCCTTCCAGGGAAAAATGGAAAAAAGGGCGCGAACGCCAGCCACGAAGGGCAAAAACCGAAAAAGAAGAATCAGGCTCGATACCGGTGTACCGAACCCGGCAGGAGGGGAACCGGCGTCGAACCGGGAGAAAAAAATAGCGAAAAATCGCCGAAAAAATCTAATTTTAACCAGGAAAACAGGACACACGTCCGGTGGGCTTCACGGAAAAAAAGAGACTGAGGTAAGATGGCACCTTTAGGCGGGAAGGGAACCACGCATGCGTGCCTGCATTCCCAAAGGCTTTCATAGAAAGCTGGGGAAATGCTCCGCTGGGGCTTCGGCACCGATGACACCCATATGTGAGGAATGACTTCCTGCTTGGTCCTGGAGAATCCTAGTGCTCTAAGTCTGAAGCACTCTGTGAAGAAGCCCAAAGCTCTGGCCAAGACTGGGATCGGTCATCAGAATCAGCCCAGAGGACATGCCATTCCTGAACAGGCTAGATGTCCTCCAGTGAGGCCCTCGCAGAGGAGGGGCCCATCGCCGGCCCCGAGGAATCAGAACTGAGGTCTGCTGATGTTCCAGAAAGGCAATGAGGCTGCACTCCAAAGGCCATCATCCTGGCCTCGAGGCCCGAAGGCTCCACAGCCATTGGTATGGGCAACAAGGGCATTGGGCCCAATGCTGGTTCCCTCAGTGGGGATTCACCGATGGTGATCACCTCAACAGTCTGAGGGTGATCCTCTGAGGGGGTGGGAACTGCTTCCTGATAGGGAAGATTCAGGGACCGCTCCCGGCCCTCACCCACAGAGTCCCGTCAAAGGCTGCAGTGTCTGTGCCCATGGGTCATACCTGAGGTACCAACATCGCCCCCCCCCCCCATGAGGGCTTGGTTGAAGTCCATTCCTTCCGGGGACGGTCGTCGGTCTGATGCTCCGCGACCTTGGGGCTCCAAGTGAGCTCGGCAGCTGCCCGGTTCCCATTCCTCCACGGTCGCCCCTGTGGGCATCTATTCCAAAGCTGAAGAGGGAGCCGAGGCTGAGGACTTGAGGCCAAACAGCACCACCTCCTGCCTTTCACAATTCTTACACCCCTTGCTCGTCATCTGAAGACAGAGCAGACAAGTGGAGGTGTCATAATTGACCCCGATGCAATGAGGGCAGCAATTGTGCCAGTTCGTGATGGACACGGTCCTGCTACAATTGGTGGGCTTCTTAAAACCACTAATAGAGAACAGCGGGAAAGCCTGCCCCCACGATATCAAACTCCAATGTCAGTAGAACATGAGAAAAAATCCCATGCACAGAGAAGAAAAAAGATAAAATACCTTTAAAAAAATGTGACGCTGAGGTAGCGACAGTTCTGGGACTACAAGGTGGTGACTGTACATGACTGAGAAAAAAGAAGCAAGGAAAACAAAGTATTCACCGAAATGAACCACTAACCTTTTCCCGGGGTGCAGATGGTACATCTGGTGGGCTCCGCGGAAAAACAAAGTCTGAGGGAAAATGGCTCCCTTGGGTGGGAAGGTGACGATACATGGGTGATTAATCTCCCAGAGACTTTCTTTGAAAGCTGGGGAGAGATTACCACACGTGCTCGGTCGGTTGTGATGTCATCCATATGCAAGGACTGACTTCCTGCTTGTCCCCAAAGAAATACCAGATTAGTAAGACAAGACTTTCCTTGGCTAAATCCATGTTGGCTTTCTCCAATTAAATCATGACTAGCTACATGTTCAGTAATTTTATTCTTTATAATGGTTTCTACCATTTTGCCCGGTACTGACAATGGGCTCACCGGTCTGTAGTTTCTTGGATCACCCCTGAAACCCTTTTTAAAAATTGGCCAGTTTCCAAACTTCCTGTATTACAGATGATTTTAATGATAGTTCATAGATTACTAATAATAGGTCTGCAATCTCATATTCTAGATCTTTTAGCACCATTGGATGTATACCATCCAGGCCAGCTGATTGGCTACTAAGTTTTCATTAAATAAAAGGTAGGTCCATCTTTCCCCAAGTCTGGGCCTGATCGGAGACAAATCACTTTCATGAAGCAGTTTCCTAAACTGTACATGCCAACTCCAAATTGGTTCACAAAATCCACATTTAGGTCACAACTAAGGCAGCAAAAAAGCTGTGGCATCAGCCCATGCAGGCAGGACTGGCCCATCCATTGAGCAAGAATGTTGTTAGCACAGGGCTCTGCGCCAACAACATTCTGCACGCTGCTCACCTCAGCTTGTTACAGCCGCCGAAGTGAAGAGCGTTGTTCCCTTCACTTCGGCAGCTGTATTGTAATGAAGATCGCAGGCATGCCGGAGGTCAAAGGACACTTCCTGTGTCCCAGCTCTCAGGACACCTGCTAAAGCCTGCCGCGGGGCTCTTCGGGACTTGAGCTTGAAATGAGCTGGGGGGGGGGGCTACAATTGGAAATGGGCTGAGGAGGGGGGCAGGCTAGGAATGGAAATGGGCCGAGTGGGGGGGGGGCTAGGGAATGGAAATGGGCCGAGTGAGGAGGGGGCTAGGGAATGGAAATGGACTGAGGGGGGCAGGCTAGGAATGGAAATGGGCTGAGTGGGGGGATGCTAGGGAATGGAAATGGGCTGAGTGGGGGGGGGCTAGGGAATGGAAATGGGCTGAGTGGGGGGGTGGCTAGGACTGCAAATGAGCTGATGGGGAGGACTAGAATAGCAAATGGGCTTTGGGGGGGGAGTAGGATTGGAAATGTCTGATGGGGTCTATTTTTAGAAATGGCTGATGGGGGCAGCTTGGACTGGAAATGAGTTGAATTGGGGGGGGGCTCATAGTGGAAATGAGCTGATGGGGGGGCTCAGACTGGAAATGGACTGAGTGTGGGGGAGCTTGGACTGGAAATGGGCTGAAGCTCCCCCACACTTGGCCCAATTTCCAGTCCAAGCCCCCCCCCCATCAGCTCAGTGGAATAGGATTGGAATTGGTTTATGGGGGGGGGACTAGTATTGAAAATGGCCTGATGGGGGTTTCTAGGATTGCAAATGAGCTGATGGGGAGAGCTTGGACTGGAAATGGGCTGATGGAGGGTGGAATAGGACTGGAAATGGGCTGATGCGAGGGGGGGGAGAATGCAATTAGAAGGGAGCAGATGCTGAATGGGGCTGGAACTAGAAGGGAGCTGATTTTGGGGAAGGACTAGAAGGGGAAGGGGATGGGGCTGGGGGAATGAGGGTGGAGGGGGAAAAATATTGTGTGTGGGAGGGAAGAAAAATCTACAAGTTGCTGGTTATTGGGCAAAGTGGGGACTGAGGATGGAAATGTGAAATTTGAGTGGATGATAATGGAATAAAAAAGAAATTGGGGAAAGAGCAAAAGGGGAAAGTAGATGTAGAAGAAAGAATGGAAAAAATCTAGAAGAGAGAAGAAAGGACAAATGGACAGCAGACAATGGAGAATTAGCAGAAGACAGAAGAAACCAGAAGAAAGTGACTGGAGCAATAGCAATTAGAAAATAAAATGCCCAAACAAAAAGGTAGAAAAATACTTTATTTTGAATTTATTAACTGGAATATGTCAGCTCTGGGAAATGTGTATCACCAACGTCTTTGAATTTTTGTTTAGTACAAAAGGAAATTAGTTTATGGTGGTGTTGTACATTCCAAGTTTGACTTTAGGGGTTCCCAATTTAATTGTCTTCCGATTTCTAAATTGTGATTCCTTGTTCTTTGTTTGGTGACGGTCTACGTTCTGCATGTGTAACCGAGCTGAGGTATTCTATTCTTGTAGTCTGTTTGACAGTACCACTTGTTCTCTTTCCCAAGTAGGAGATGTATTGGTATTCTCCGAGATGTATTGATTTAATATTTGCATTGTTGCCTTTTTAATAGGATTTGGTGCTTTGTGAGTCCTGGTAGTACTGTTATGATACAGTGGGTTTGCTATGAGTTCTAAATGGTCAGTGTTATACTACTTTCTAATGTGCCTGGCGGTTGGCACTGGAGTATAGTAATGTAGAAATCAGGTAGTCTTTCTTTATCCAGACACTCATTAAGAGCTATGTTAACATTGTGCTAATATTTATGCAAATGAGACTTCTTATGCAAATGAGGCCCCACAATGAGCCTCCGCACCCCCCTTGGGCCACCCCTGCATGCAGGGATGCTTTAACTCTGCCTGCTGACACGACATGAGGTGGGGAACTACAGCAGAGTCACAGCTGATATTACACATGAGCTTGCAGCAATGACATGGGAGGCACGGTAGGGCTGGGGTCATGTGCTCTGTTACCCTGCTAAAATGGGGTTACGACTGCATGAGGATTGGGGAGCACCGACTTTTTTTTTTTTTTTTTTTTTTTTAAATAGGCTAGATGAAAAGTGCAACCCCCCCTCCTCCCCAAAAAAACCCCAAATCCTTTGGCTCCAAGTTTATAATACAAACTAATATCCTCCAGATAAGATATTGTTCAAGTGGAGCCATACTGTAAAGTGTGAATACTTTGCTGTGGTCCCTGTAACTGAACTGAAAATGTTGACTTATTGCTCATAGGCCTCTTGAGCTAGGATCTGAACATCTGGCTTAAAGATAAAACATAATTCTAGGCCATTCCCTGGAACCATTCAGCAAGGTGCAAATGGAAAGAGTTCTTTAGATCCTCTTGATTTTTAGTAGTAGAGGTTTGTTATTTTAGTTCACTTCTAGATTTCAAGGATCCTGACCACCTGCAAACGTATATATCTTATCTTCTGGAAAGCTTCAAACACTGACTAAACTATGGCTTGGTGTCTTGAAGCTACCAGCATGTTTTCAGGGCTTGTTTGTTTTTTGCCAAATAACTCTACCTAGAAATGAACTGTAGCACCTGTCAGATTTCTCTTAATCTAAATTCTGCTGCACACTTTGTCACCAACTTATAATAAGGACATCAGAAATGTAACCTTACTGTATGACCTTTGTTCCTGCCTCCAACCATGAAAATTTAATTGTAGCCCCCTCCCAAAAAAAGCAAAACCAAAAACATTTTCTACTCTTCCTAATGCCAGTTTTCCCAATCACAACTCTCTCAATTACAACAGTCCAAAAACATAAAGCTTAAATTTTGGCTATGTAAAACTATAGCTCATGGGTGGTGTATCTTCAAAATATTATTTATTTGAATTTAGCTCAGGCCTTTCCAGTAGTAGTTGAAGGTGAGTTACATTCAGGTACAGCAGGTATTTCCCTGTCCCCAGAGGGCTTACAATCTAAATGACTTGCACAAGGCCGCAAGGAGTGTCTGTGGGATTCAAACCATCGTCTCGCCAGCTCTCAGGGAACTACTCTAAGCACTATTATATATGAGAGGCCATATTTGGTGTAGTGCTGCCCCACTGGAAAAGTTTAATGCACTCCAGTTGCTTACATTCATATGATAAAAACAAAGTGCTTTCAGCACATCAGAACCATTTATTTTATCATTTGCACTTTGAAACGAACATATTTCAGAAAGGACATTGATTTTAATACAACACAAAGGCCAAGCTACAAATACATGTGCAACAGTTTTACAGATGATAGTGGTTTCAAATGTTATCTGAAGAGAATCTCAGCTCATAGAAGCAAAACAAACTATTTAGTGTTACATAAATTTAAGCATTTTGGAGGGCAATTCTATAACAAGTGTCTAGGTTTAGAGGGCGAGAGTGTGACTGTTCCATAGCCTAAAGACACATAGATACCTAAAGTTGTAATAAAATACTAGCACAAATCCAGCAGCAATTGTGGCAACTTTGAGGTCACAAACATTTACAGCGGGTCTCTGTGTAGATTAGCATATTGTATCATCAATGTACTTTGCAACTCTGCCCATACTATATACCCTCAGCAACACCTACATCACGAGTATGCATGGTCTTGCTATCACATGTACTTTTCCATGTAGGGCAATTTTATAAGCAGCCTTTTATGTGTGTATTCTACCACATAAGCATTAAAAATGCTTTATAAAAAGTATCCCCATATGTTTAGAGAATCACGCACATGAATACTTATTTCCATGCTCTACATAAATTTGCTCAACGGAAAAGTTCAGTTCCACTTTTCTTTTGCTTCCATCAGCTAATACCATACTGCATTTGACTTTATATCCATGTTAGTGTTCCAAAAGTCCACCAACTTCTCTTCAACTGTATTTACATGAAAATACAAAATTGCAAAACAAATACAAAGAAATCTTTAACAGAGTTTAAGAAAACAGCTCTGTTTGAAGAGGCGGCAATAAATGGAGCATGATAAAAATAAAAAAAAAAGAAGGCAACAAGTAGTTTTGAAACAGAGAAAAATGAGAATTAAAAGAAACAAATTTCATCTGTAAAACGGGGTGGGCTAATCAGACAAATCACAATTCCAGCTCTACATTTCTGCTTGGTAATATGTGCTCTAAATCTTTAGGTCCTACTGTGGAGGACTGGAACATTCTCTCAACAGCATAATAAAAAACGTCCACTATCTTTCTCAATATTAAAATCATGGGAAATCAGGGGTTCGGGTAGGTGTTTGGGGGGAGGAGGGGGGTGCTCTGAAGTTTTCCTTGAAAGTCAAACCATTACGTTTTAAATGCTCAAGACATCAAAGAAATATACCTGTTTAGACATCTCAGCACCAAATACAGTAAAAGTACATCCACAATTACATACAGCTCAGGAAACTGCAGTAAGTTTTCTTTAACGCTCAAAGTAATATTTGTTAGATTCATACCTACTTAAAGTTAGGCCCTTGCATTAATACTGCTAAGGTAGAGAAATTGACTATGGTGCAGAAACCTGCAAGAATACTGGCATTCATTTCAAACCTTTTAGATGTGCAATACTGTCAGGTTTCCACTGTTTAGAGAACTTCAGTAAATACTCTAAGGGCTCTCTAGTCTACAGGGCTCCATGCGACTATTAAAGTTTGGCAAAACAATTTCTGAAAAGGGTTAAGTTCTGACATTCGTACTTGGTTCTAAAAAAAATTGGCAAGTTCTATACTGGCAATCCACCTTAGCAAGAGGTATAAATGCAGTCTGGAATGTATTTGTTCTTTGCAGTATCAGTTACCCATATTGTCAATTCAGCAAGTTGCTTTTGTAAAAACCTACAAAATGTAAAGTTTCTGTAAAATGGGATCCCATTGTTTTAGTTAAGAAAGCATTTTTTGAAATGGCTTCTGGAAGGTGGTATAAAACAAATGTTTGCCACTGCATCCAAGCACACAGGTAGGATTTCAGCTTAATTTAGCAACAATGAATGTCATAGAAAAGTGTAAAATACAAATATTCCACTTTGTAAACATCACATAGCCAGTTTTAAACATGAGCTTCTTACAAACCCTTCTTGGGTAAGCAACTGCAGACTATCCCATAGACAGCAATGGGATGTATACCAAAGGAGATGCTGGTCACCAGCATCAAAAGGTTAATCTGGAATGGATTTTCTTCCTGAAAGGACAGTGTCTTAGCTGGTTACCTGTTGTGTGCAGGGCACAAAATGATCTGGAAAATAAAATTCATCCCTTCCCCAAACAAAGGGCAAAAACACAACCTCATTTCACAATAAATATGTTCAGAAAACAAAGTCTGTGCAGTTTTAAATTTTCCTGCGTGATTTTTTCCTCATTTCCCCCAAAATTAACTTATGTCACATAATACTGTCGCTAGGATTCTCGCCCGCAAATTCTCTCATAAATGCCAGAGCAGATCTGTGGAAGAGCTTTTGTAAAGGTATTTCCAAATAGCGTAATAATGCACTGCAGCTGCTAGGGCTACAAAGAGGTGCCAAATGGCATGGGCAAAAGGGATGATTCCATCGCTCTTGAAAAAGACCACTCCCAAGCAATATATGACTCCTCCCCAGACCAGTTCATGGATTCCATCAGTGTTATTCTGTTGGAAAAAAACCAAAGGGTAAGATTATCTTCATCTACATGGTCACATACTAGAGCAGTTCCTTGAGGCTCACCTATCCAGTTGTTTTTTTCCCGGACTGCATACATTGGAAACAAGACAAGCCAAGTTACTCAGTTCCAGGAGGGAGACTTTTTGGCCAGTCCTGGTTTTGAACTTGCATCCCAAAAGCAGCATGGTATTTGCAGCTTTTGATTCTACTCATTGACATCAATGCTACAGGTCCCATAATGCATCAAGATAAGGTTGGTTAAAATCCAGGGATGGCCTAAAATCTGCCTCTTAGAAAAGTGCAATGTGGCAGGCCTGGAGATGCACTATATGCAGCTCTTATTCATATTCATTGTCGCAAGCCTGAAAAGACCAATCGGCTAGGTGAGCCTCAATTGTAGAGCTTGGAACTGGAGAAACAGCATAGTCACTCACTGCTAACAGGTGTTCTCTGGGGACAGCAGGAATCAATCCTCACATTTGGGTGAAGTCGGCACTGATGGAGCCCTCGCAGAAGCATCCCTACAGTTTTCAAAGAAAGCTTTTGGGAGATGCCACATGCATGCCATCTTGCTCAGTCAGATGACATAGTTAAAGACGGCAAAAATAACAGATAGTAAAGGAGCAACTCCAAAGGGAGGAGGGAGGGTTGTGAGAACTGATTCCTGCTGTCCCCAGAGAATACCTGTTACAGGTGAGTAACTACACTTTCTCCTGGAACAAGCAGGAAGTCAGTCCTCATATATGGGATTTCCCAGCTACAGGCTACCGAAAGCCCATAGCAAACACAGGGCTCCCACATGGGGAGTCGCAAGCAGCAGCAATTGAGTCTGTGCCCACAGACCATAGCAGGACCCCTGTGTCCGATGAAACCAGCACTCTGGTAGCCTGAACACAGAAGGGTCGGAGGGTAGGAGTTGCCTAAACTCCGAAAAGGTTACAGAGCACAGCCTGGCCGAAGGCACTGTCCCATCAGGACTCTCTTTCCAGGCAGTAATGGGCTGCAAAGGCATGGATTGAAGACCAGGTGGTGGCTGGGCAGATATCCACCATCGGGACAGTGAGCAAGTTTGCCACCGAGGCCACCATGGCCCTGACACGGTGCGTCATGATGCAACCTTCTAGCCGGAGCCTCGCCTGCTCATAAGCAAGGGTGATACAGTCCGCCATCCATGTGGACAGTGTACGCTTGGTCACCGCCTCCCCCAGTTTACTGGGGTCATAGGAGATGAAAAGCTGAGAGGTTTTGCGGTGGCCCTGAGTGCATTGGATATAGAAGGACAAAGTCCTCTTACAGTCCAAGATGAGAAGGACCATCTGACCGACTGGAGAAAGGTCCTGGAAAGGACGACACTACTTCCTGGTTGAGATGGAAGGGTGACACTACCTTTGGCAGGAATTTGGGTGCGTGCAAAGCTCCACTCTGTTCTTGTAGAACCTGGTATAGGGTGCCTTTGCCACCAGGGCCTGAAGCTCGCTAACTGCGAGCAGAGGTAAGCGCAACTAGGAAAACCACCTTCCAAGAGAGCTAGCGAAGGTGGCAGGTAGCCAGAGGTTCGAAGGGTGGGTGAGTGAGCTGCCCCAACATCACGTTGATATCCCATTTGGTTGCCGGGGGTGAACCGGGGGCTTAGATAAGAGCAGGCACCGAAGGAAACGGGTCACCAATGGTTGGGCCAAGAGGGGCTTGCCATCCACTGGATGGTGGTTCGCCGCCAGGGCACTAAGATGCACTCTGACAGAGTTAGATTTGAGCCCAGAGTGAGAGAGGTGGAGAAGGTACTGTAACACTAGAGCCACCGGGCAGGAGAAAGGGTCAGCACCGTGTTCTCAAACAGAGAACCTGTGCCATTTGAGGGCGTAAACCTTCCTAGTAGAAGCCTTGCGAGAGGCCAGCAAAATGTCTTCCACCTCAACCGGAAGGTTGAAAGGGGCAGAGTCACCCTCTCAGCAGCCAGGCCGTCAGCAACAGGGACCCCAGGATGGGTTGCAGAAGAGAGCCCCCCCTCCTGAGATAGAAGTCCCAGGGCAGTCCCCATGGGGGTCTCCACCATCAATTGTAGAAACAGCGGGAACCACGGTTGCCAGGGCCACCGAGGAGCTATCAGGATGAGCGAGGCCCTGTTGCGGAAGGCCCTGAACAAGGTCTTGGTGAACAGTGGAGTGGGAGGGAAGGCATACCCATGAGACCTTCTGACCATGAGACCAGGAACGTGTCCACTGCCACCCTGGAGGGGTGTGCCCCCAGGAGCAGAAGTGGGGCAACTGAAAATTGTCTGGACTGACAAACAGGTCCATCACACGGGTTCCCCCCAGAGCCGGACAAGCCGGCTGGCTACCCTGGGGTCCAGCTGCCACTCAGGTGGCTGGAGAACTCTGCTGAGCCTGTCAGCCAGCAGGTTGTCCTGGCCTGGCAGGTACATTGCCCGCAGAAGGATATCCTGTTGGATTGTGTATGAGCAGAGGACCAGTGCCTCCTGACAAAAAGGCATGAGACCCCATGTCCCTGTTTGTTCACACAGAACATCGTCACCTGGTTGTCTGTCTGGACTAGCATCATCTGGTGGCAGAAAACCCTCAGGGCTAGGTGCATGGCTCGGAGCTCCAGGAGGTTGATCTGCTGGGTGTTCTCTTCTGGTGACCAGTTGCCCTGAGTGCGGAGATCTCCACAGTGGGCTCCCCAGCCGAGCAGGGCATCCATGGTGAGGACCCTTGAGGGGCTTAGGGCCTGAAAAGGTATGCCCGCCTCGAGATGCTAAGGGGACTACCACCAGACCAGGGAATCTATCTCGGAGGCAGCCCGTGGTCTGAGACCACTGGTCCCGAAGACAGCACTGCACCACCCTCATGTGGAGACTAGCGTCGGGGGTGACATGGACTGTGGAGGCCATGTGCCAAAGGAGGCGCAGGAGAAGCCAAGCAGGCTCTGAGGGATGGTACTGTATGTCCCGAGCCAGATTCCTGAGATGATTGGCTTGGTCCCTGGGCAAGAAAGCCTTCGACTGGAGAGTGTCAATCTTTGCCACAATGAATTCCAGACACTGTGTTGGAAGGAGGTGAGACTTGTGGTAGTTTATGACAAACCCCAAGTGCTGCAGAACCTGGATGGTGCATGTGGTGGCCTCCTGCACCTCTGACGCCGTGCCTCCCTTTATGAGCAGTCATCCAGGTAGGGAAAGACGAAGACCCATTGGAGCCGAAGAAGGCAGCCATGACTGCCAGGCATTTTGTGAAAACTCTTGGGGCAGAGGCTAGGCTGAAGGTGAGCACCCTGCACTGAAAATGCCTGTCCCCCCCCCCCAACTATGAACTGCAGGTACTGCCTGTGGTTGGGGTGAATGAGAATGTGCCCCCAGGAGCAGAAGTGGGGCAACTGAAAATTGTCTGGACTGACAAACAGGTCCATCCTTGCTACCCTACCTCCAGCAGGGAGACTGGCTATGTTCCAAGGGAGAGCATCTTGAACTTCTCCCTCACCAGGAATTTGTTGAGGTTGCACAGGTCGAGGATAGGCCTGAGACCTCCTGTCCTTTTTGGCACGAGAAAGTACCTGGAGTATAACCCCTTGCCCTTGAGGTGGTGGGGCACCGGTTCCACCACCTCGCCCGCGAGAAGACTTGCCAACTCCTTTAAAAGAAGGTCCTAGTGGAAGAGAGACCTGAGGGGCTCTCCCGGGAAATAAGGGGGAGGAGTTTGAGTCAGGTGAAGGAGGTAACCCTCCTTGACTATCCAAAGTGTCCAGGAATCAGTGGTGATGGTCACCCACCTCCGGGCATAGAGGGCCAGATGTCCTCCTGTGGGCTGCTGATCTCCTTGGGGTAGATAGGCTATGTTTAAGGAGTCAAAAACTCACCCCCTGGTTAGGCCGGAGCTGGTGCCTGGGGTTTTGAAGCCTTCTGCTTATGTGGGCCATGCCCATGTCCCTTGGCCTGCTGACCCTGTTGGGGAGCTTGGGAGGCTGATAAGGTGGTTTCTGTAAGCAGCTCTCTTCCTCGGGTAGAAGGGCTTTTTATCTGAGCCCTTCCATCGGGGAGAGGCAACTGTCTTTTTGGAGAGCCTGGTCCTCATTATGAACTCGGTCTCCAGCTCGACAGCCTTGTCGGTCATGGATTTGCCAATTTGTCCTGAACCCACTGCTCGAGGTTGAACGACTGTAGCCAAGTTTGGCAGCGTGCACCGATGCCGCTCCTCGAGCTGCCGACTTGAACCAATCATAGGCTGCCCGAGACATGAATTTGGAACATTCACGGACAGCTTTGACCAGGTTCTTGAACCGCTGCAAGGGTTCCTCAGAGAGACCAGCTGAGAATCCAGCGAGTTCCTTCGTCAGGTCTCTCAGGTACATGCCCATGTACAGCTGGTAGGCCTGAATGTGGCCCATGAGCATTGAGCCCTAGTAGCACTTTCTGCCAAGGGCATCCAGGGTGCAGGCCTCCCTGTCGGGGGGGGGGGGGGGGAAGGCACCGAGGAGTGTCTCTTCTGGTTTTTCAGCCGATGCATGGCCGATTCCACCACCATGGAGTTATGCAGCAGCTGTGACTTTTGGAAATCTGGGCTTGGCAGACTCGATACATCGAGTCAAGCTGTTTGCTCACCATCGGCACCGAAGCCAGTGTCTCCCACATTCAGAGCATCAGCTGTTCCAGGATGGGAGGGGTAGGCACTGTGAGAGATTCCCAACTCATCCGCCCGAGGATCTTCCTCAGACTGTCGGAAACACTAGGGCCTTAGACATGTCCTTGACAAAATCAAGGAAGCCCATATCCTCGGGCGGGAGACGGAAGAGTCAGATGGGATGCCCCGGTGGCTACAGGTATAGGCGGACTCCT
This sequence comes from Ichthyophis bannanicus, assembly GCA_033557465.1. Lineage (NCBI taxonomy): Eukaryota > Metazoa > Chordata > Amphibia > Gymnophiona > Ichthyophiidae > Ichthyophis > Ichthyophis bannanicus. The sequence goes on from CM066041.1 coordinate 306,740,952, forward strand.
CCTCTTCCATCTCCCACTCTGACTAGTCCGTTGAGGACTCGTAAGAGGGCTGTTCTGTGGGCCTTGGGGCCCTTGACGCCCTGTGGCCGGTGCCCAGAAAACTTGCTTGGGATGACCACAGTCCCATTGAGTGGGACTCCCATCACGACTTCAGCCAAGGATCAACGAGGCCAAATTACCTCGAGGATTGGCTCGGCCTCTGGGGACGTCATGGGCACAGTGGTCAGGGTGGATGAACAGGTCGTGCCAGACAACAGCACTGGCTGCTGGTCCATGAAGGCAGACAACCTGCGCTCCAGGGCTGCCATTCTGGACTCCAGACCAGAAGGCTCTGCAGCCTTCAGCACGGGCACCAAGGGACTCTGGCCCGACGCCGGCTCCCCCGAAAGAGAATCCTCAATGAAGATAGTGTCTGGGATCTGAGGCTGGTCCATGGTCGGATCTTTCCGGGAGACCTTTGCAGGCTGCTCATTTTCAGATGCCATGGACGAACGCCTTGGACTGCTGGACCGGGCCCGGAGTGCACCCAGCCGGTCAGAACCATTCAAGGACACTGCCTTCAAGGGTTTCTTCTTCCTGGGTTCTCTCAAGGGAGACCCTTTTCTGAGGATCCATGACGAGGCACAGGCTCAGAAGGTTCCACCCGAGATGTCGGGGCCTCAGACGAGGCCCTAGCCTTCAGAGGTACCAGGGACTGGGGGGGGGGGGGACAACACCTTACTGTGCTGCTGCTGGCGGCTCTTGAGGGCCTTACTGGACCTCCTCTTGCAGAGACCGCAGGCTGCTGGGTCATGGTCTGACCCAAGGCAGCAGAGACAGCAGTCGTGTGTCGGTCAAAGACATAATTTTAGAGCACCGATCACACTTAATGCCATTGGTAGCCATGGGGGAAAAAAGTACCCCTGCGAAGTCAAAGACTCTCCGGGCTGCCAGTGGGAGAAAAAAAGGCACAAAGATACCAGGAAAAGAACGAAAAAACTACAAAAGGAGACCGAACTCAACACAGAGGCAACGAGGTAGGTAGGCGTGGAGAGTACCAATGCAATACCAGAGGCGAGTATGAAACTCAGAGAGAAAAATCAACTTTTTCGGGGACAAGTTCAGGGGGAAAAAGGAGACTGAGCAAGATGGCACCCTTGGTCGGGAATGGGACCAGCATGCATTGTGACATCTCCTAGAGGCTTTCTTTGAAAGCTAGGGGGATGCTTCTGCAAGGGCTCTGTCGGTGCCGACGTCACCCATATGTGAGGAATGATTTACTGCTTGTTCCCGGAGAATACTGTGTTACAATTGTAAATCCTCCATTTTAAACTGGATGCTTCTTTACTATGGAATTTAACTGCTATAACAAATGCTTTAGAAAAAAATTAAAGTCATGCGTTCCAACAAGGGAACCTATGTACTAACCTAAGAAAATGGTTGCAGGCTAGTACATGTTTCTATGAAATTTAGCTAAGAGATGCAAATGAGAATATCCTTAACTATAGTTTGCACTGAATTTTTCACACTTTGCCACAGCCATAACTTTGCATAGTCCAGGCTTTGGTAATGCTTGAAAAAAAACAATAAACATCTTCATGAGGTGGTATAAAACACGACATAAGCCACACTTGACTCCAGTCGAGCCGCCTCACCTGCCGACTCTTCAACCTGCACTCGCTGTGACCAGCGGAGACAGGAATGTGCTACCCATGCCCCACAAATGGATGCTTGAATGGACAGAGCATTCACCTCAAACACCTGCTTTAACAAGGCATCCAGCTTCCTGTCCTGGGTATCCTTGAGAGGGAATGGTCGTCTTCTTGGTCACCGCCAATACAGCTGCATCCACTCTTGGTGACTTAAAGAGTTCCTTATCGTGGTCCACCAGCGGATAAAGACGAGACATAACCCTAGACCCTTTGAGGGTTGCCTCCAGCATGTCCCATTCACCTTGAATCATTTCCTTTATTACTCTGTGCATGGGAAATGCTCTCTGAGTCTTCCTAAATGCTTGTAATAACAGATCTTCCAATGTAGCTTCCTCCACCGGCCCTACCACCGGAACATTAAGTGTCTCTGAAATAAGGGCGGGCAATTCTTCTCTCTGAAATATCCTCACTACCCTGGCCTGGTCCTCCTGTTCCGTGATTTCTCCTTCTTCCAACTCCTCATCCATCTCCAGCTCTTTCTCACCATCTTCAGTGCACAAATCTTCCGACGATACTGACTGCTCCTGCTTCTATCTTTCCTGTCTAGACTTTTTGGGCAATACCCCAGAAGGTCCTGCCGAAAGGGGAGTCCCTGGTCTTTTCTGACCCAGATCTAGGCCCGGGGAACCAGGAGAAAACTCTGTGAGTGCTCCCGAATGCCTTTTGAATAAGCACCACAAAGTCCGGGAAAAAATGGACCACAAACTACCAGATAAAGGAGGCCTGAGCAAGCGGTATATCTGGCACAGTAGAAGGCCCCGCAATGGGCTCCTTAGGATCCAACTCGGAGGAGGATGGCCCCTGCATCCCTTACCTCCTGATCTTCCTTTTCCGCATCCAACTGCTGCTGCTCCGCCGTAGCCGCTTGACTACAGGACTTACAAACCCCTGTGTCCGAGACTGAAGACTTCTTTACTCCTCAGGAGCAAACAAAAGTCTTTGAAGGCATGCTGCCAACGTGGCTATCTGGCCAAGAGCCCTTGAAGCCCCGTAGAGTCTACGGGGCTTCAAGGGCTCTTGGCCAGATAGCCACGTAGACTAAATCAGGGCCCTTCAAAGGAGGCAATAGTAACTCACAACTGAAAAGCCTTGAGAACACTGAGGTACTTTTTTTTTACTTTAAACTACTCTGTACACGTGCAGGAGGCCTCCGAAGGTGAACTGTGCTGAAATCAAACCAAAACGAAGCTTTACTGCTGAAATAAGCAGCTTAGTATCCCCGGAAAAGCTACCGGTTCTTCCCACGCAAATCGCACACGGTGTGGGCCTGCTGCCCGACTCCAGCAGTGAAACAATCACCTCAATGCCGCCGCAGTCCAGCATCTTACCTTACCGCCGGGAACAAAAACGGCTGTGGCTCTCCGTTGACCCACTGGGAACGAATGCCTGTACCCCAAGGCCTGCTCCTCCCCGATCTGATTTAACCGGTCCTGAATCACACCGCCGCGATGTGGCTGCGGCTTCCCCCTGAGTCGGCACCCGAGCGCTAACAGGCAAAACAACTGCGATGTGCTCGGGATGCCTCAGCTCCCGGTTGCCCATCTTTACAGTTATCAGATTACAACCAGAGTTTGTTCCCCTCCGTCTTAGTGCTGTAAAAGCGAGAGGGAGGGGAGAGCTCTCTAGCAGACACCAAATTTAAAGGTAGAGTCAAAGAGCTGTACTAACAGTTAAATTACAAGCTCTGTTGAAAATCAAATTAAATTAAACTCCTCTAACTCAAAACTAAATGTCCTTAATTGTTCCTCTAGTGAGCCGGGACCTCCAGGCTCACGTCCTCCAGCTGCTTGGAGACTGAGATAACTGGGGTGAGGAGGCGGTGCCTATGTTCTTATAACAGTGTCATCAAAATAATGACATTTCTCCGTCTCCAGGCTGCTGGAATAGGAACATAACCCTAGAGTTTCCGGGACTAGACTGGAGGGATGATGAGGAACAAATAAAAACAAAAACAGCAACAACTTAGGAGCCTACCAGCCTGAATTGGTTCCCCTGTACCTCTCCCCTGAGGAGACCTCAGATCACTGATGACCCCCAGTGGACATGACATGAGGCTAAAAGGTTGGACAACTCCCCTGGCCCCACCCCTTCCATAAATAAGACCCGGCACCACGATTCACTCCAAGAGATTCCCTCCTGCTCCTGCTCTGCAGGCTCTCTTAGCCAAAATGGCACAGCCTGACCCCTAGCGGTAGTCTCAGACTGCCAAATAAGTTTCTTAAATGGTAAGACACCTGAACAAATGCTTGCATATTTTAGCTTGGTAAGAAACTGAAATGGTCCAAAAGCCCCTGTACCAATCATTTCAGTCAACTTCACTTACAAGTTTGACTAGCTTCAACAGTCTAATTTTAGAACTATATAGCTTATTAATAAAGCAATTAAAGGTATACTAGCTTCCACCTAGCCGAGACAGAAAATAGACCTAGAGAATTCTTCAGATTAGAAACTGAAACGCTACATAGGTTTATTAGATTTGAAAAATTCCTTACCATTGATGTCACTACCAAGGCAGGAGAAAATCCCATAGCTAAATAGAAGAGGAGTTCAATAATCTTATACCTAAAAAACAGATGTTTGAAAAGAATTATTTCAACCGATTCCACTGTGTTAAAGATGTTAGTAGATTAGACTTTTATATCTTAAAGAGCCTAGTCCACATATAGATATATATACACCTAGATATATCTATATCTATATCTATATATAGAGAGAGAGAGAGAGAGAGAGAGATCTCTATATCTCTATCTATATATATCTATATGAGGAGGAGTGGCCTAGTGGTTAGGACAAGGTACTTCAGGCCGGAGGGCCGGGGGTTCAAGTCCCACCTGGGGACAGCAATCTCAGGCCGGAGGGACTGGGATTTCTAGTCCTATAGGTACTCCTTGTGGTCTTGGGCAAGCCACTTAACCCTCCATTGCCCATGTTCCCTGTAAGTATTAGCGTATGTGTGTCATATCCCCTCGTGTTAAACGTATCTCCCAATTGACCGCTTTGACCCGGTGAAAAGCGGGATATAAATACAGCTAAATAAATATCTATCTATATAGATAGATAGATATAGATATACCTATAGATATAGATATATAGATACATACACACATACATATATACATATACACACACATACATATATATTGCAATGCAATGTGTGTCTTTCAGTTAAAGCGGACTACTGGCGACCCAGCAGCTCCTGGGTTTTCTTGGCAGTGTGACTAGAAGTCGATTGCCAGGCTTTTCTTCCGAGATAATGGAGGGTTAAGTGGCTTGCCCAAGGCCACAAGGAATGCTAGTGGGAATTGAACTCTGATCTTTTGGTTGCCAAGCCAGTGCTACCACCATTAGGCTACTCCTAAATGCAAAGCAGAGTAACCGCAGATCTCAGTAACTGAAGCCATGTAAGGAGATTAGATTATTGTGGTATCTGTCAAGGCTTGGCATTTTGATAATTTCTGTTTAAATTTTTCCTTAGTCCATTGGGTATGATTCTCCAGAATTCTGGCTATATTGGCCATTATTATGCTGATGATATTCAGCTATTAATTCTATTGGGGAAGAGGGATTTGGCAGGGGCCAATCCCTATCTATCTGATTGCAAACTGGCTTATGGTGAATAAGTTGGCTTTAAATTACAGGAAAAGTTAAGGTTTTATGACTGCCAATTTGGTTCCCTCAAATTTAACTCTTCTTCCTAAGGTTGATGATGTAAAGAGCCTCCCTGATAACCTGGTGAGGGATCTGGACGTTATTTTGGACTGTGACATTATGATTGGTGACCCACATGACTTCTCTGGTTCAAAAGGTCTATCGACAACTTTGTTTTGGGAGGCAGCTAAAACCATTCCTAGATCCAGAGGCCATTACACTGATAACTGACATTTTTCAATTTTGAATGGGTTGAATAATCCTTAAAAATGGATCATACAACTGGTAGCTCTATTTTAAGATGTATATATTTAAGACTGTTCTACCACATATATTTTAAGGGAAAGCTGAATATTTAAGTTAAAAAAGCTGAAAGCTTTTTAACCACAAGTGAAAACATAACTCATCATCTGGAATGTGGTTCAATATAACATAAAATTCCAGTAACGGGCAAGTGCAAATATTTAACTCCTGGTCAGAAGGTTTTTTTTGCTAATTTACTGATCATTTCAAAGTTTCCTTGTTAAATACAAGCCAGTTTTTTTCTTACTTTTCATGGTAAAGAAATACATAGACTGTTCCTCCAGCAGCCATAAGCCAGATAAACCAACGCATATGAGATGCTAAAGGTCCGAGCTCTCGTAAATTTAACCTAGAAAAAGAGAGCTCATTATATTCACCACCCAAAGTTAAACAAGGTGTCAAACTTTATTTTTTTGTGCATGTGTCAGTGGGGGTTGAAGTGGGGGTGTTATGAGAAAGGAGGATGAGGGAAAACAAATGTAGCTTATTTGTATACAAATGGGTTCTGGTTGTGTAGGGGTTTTTTGCAGATTGTACCCAACAGCCAGCAAGGAAACAAAATAGTAAACTTCTCACAGCAAAGACTATTACTACAAATCAATGCTTCATGAAATGTGTCAAATATTAGGGTTTCATATTGGCCTCTTCAGGTCGTAAGGAGTAACACTTAATCATAACCTCTTTATAAAATGTATTTTAAGGTTCTAAAATACTAAAAGACAAGTTCAAAACAGTACTGCAAATTATTATAAAAATGCCTAATATAAAAATTAGGATTTCAGTCATAGAGCAGATGAAAAGTCTGGTGGAAGCAGAACCCAAAGTGAGACCACCATCACCAATAACTGACATAAGAAACATCGATAAATGCTAACCAACTATCAGGAAACACAAGGCTTTAAATATCATCAACCATGTAGGAATGCTATGGATATAGTCACTGTAGGAGATTACTTATTCTACAAGATAAATTACCATAGATATCCTATGTAAAGTGAATGGTTCCAGTTTTGCTCTAAAATGAGGAAGAGTCTGCTAAAGGCATACAGAGTCATTCTACCATGCACAGGCATTCCTACTCACCCCTCCCAGTTGGTAATTAATACGTTTGCATCATTTGCAAATTGGAAATTGCAAGCATTAAAATTTTTCAAAATGACAATCCACGTGAAATAAAGTAATCATCCCTCATTAAAAAAATGCATGAACACATAAGAAAATCAATGAATAGTCTCTCTTCTGTCTCTTAACTTACCCCATACATGCTAAAACCACACAAAAGGCTAGATTTACTACAGTGCGTTATTAGTAAACTAGACCCTATTGCATTAAATGAGACCTACTGTTAATAAGGTTGTTAAATGCAAGATGCAGTTTAGTAAGGTTTATGTCTTTAATACTTGATTAGTAATGTAGAATTTCCAGTTGTGTTTTTAATAAAAGATGCTCACCCTATAATAAGCTGTTTTTTTTTTTTGCCGATCCACAGAACTGAATAGATTTAGACTGCATAGCTATTTATAAAGCCAAAATCTATCCGTAGGAAAGTGGAGTGGGTTGAGGTGGGGCTCGAATTTATACAGAGAGAAGCGATGTTCATTCTCTTTCCCCATAACTTATGCATCAACTTTGAATGCAGAAATAGTAAGGATAACCGTATACAACAATTTATCGATATAAAGTTAGGCTGGCATTTTCAGCATGCTGATTGAAAACAAACAAATATATTGATAAAATTATCTGTAGACTTTTATGCATTTGCCAGATCACTGACTATTTACCCCAGTGTTTCCACTGCTTGACAAGCAGAAATGCGTTTCTTACCAGGGTGCATAGGATGCAGCAATGAAGATATAAATAACCATTCTGTCACACATGTGAAAACAGTGCTCCATTGTCCTAATGAGAGAGAGATAGAAAACCCAAAATTCCTTTTTATCCTAAATACTGCAATACTAATATGTTGGCAGAAGAACAAAACAAATTGAAAAACAAAAATAAATAGTTATGAAGTGAGGACTTGCATGATAAACACAAATTTCTGTGTTTGGCCTACCAGCATGGACAGGATAAAAAAGCACAGTACCAATTCCTAGAACAAACAGAATGATTTACCTTAGGTGACTCTTTTTCCATGAAACAATGTGAAATACAGTGGAAACAATGAAGAGGGCACAGAGGCCCATTCCATAAATCCATGCAGTTATCTTTTCCCATCGATCATCTGACAGCCGATGAAGGAGTGCACTACCCACAATGGCTGGGACAATAAGGAACTAACAAAGAAGAATTAGGAAAAACATGTTGGTATGAGTAAGGATACAACATGCCTGCTTTCAAATGCATTCTGAAGTTACTGGATCATGCTAAAGTAGTATTTTTCATTTTACAGCACTAAGACAAAGACATAGCATCCAGAAAAAATAAAACGTAAAAAAAGTTTCTTCAAAGATTTTGTGATTTGTTTCCAGGTACTGAGGCACCAAATGGAGAGCATCACCACCCAAATTTCAGAGCATATAAAAAGTTATTTTTGCAGGCCACATGGGTCATATTTTAGGCATTATACAGTGTCTAGAGGAATACATTTTTCCAGCTTTTGACCACTGAATTGGGAATTCTTCAAAAATGGACAACTATGTGCAAAATTAACAGAAATTAAAACAAAAGAAAGAAAAAGTATAAAGGATCCAGTAACAGATTAGAATAGAGTACATTCTACTTATTACCATGCTCTCCTTTAATCTCTACACTCATATGTCTCTGAACTATAGATAGTAGCAGAAAAGATTTGAGCATCACAAACGAAGTGGAAAAAAGGTAAACAACATTTAGGGAGTGAACTGTAAATAGAATCCATCCCTCCCAGGCTAGAATGCCAGGCAGTGGCAATTAACGAGATGCCTCTCTTCCTTCTCATGGGGGAATGAACCCACGATAGATCTTTCCTTTCTTTACAGAGATATAAGGGTTAAGAAGAACACCAGAATGGCATTGATTATAGAGGTGTGCATCGTTTTGAGAGGGAGAAGATCTTCAAGTACCAACAAACGCAGTCAGAGACTAAGAAAATGTGGCAGAAAGCTAACTAGTTATTTCCTATCGTGTTAGATGCCTCAAACTTGAGAAACATTTCTAACCACACCTTGATAAATTACCCATACATGTTACATCTTGTGAGCTCTAGGAGGCGGCTCTCTTTGGCATAATGTAAGTACAATGCCGAGCATTAGCAATAAATGAGACAGACTGAGATCATACTCCACACACTCTGGCCAAGGAGTAAGGTTCAAGACTGCCATGGTATGTGCAAAAAAAAACCCATTTGGAGACACTGCCCCAAGAAAATTCAGGGGTGGGGTCAAGGTTAAGATGGAGGGTGACCAAAAGGTAGAAACTTAACAGAGGACCAGCCAGATGAGTAGGCTGTAGAGGTTGCATGGCATAAGGGCACTGCATAGGCAAAAAGGGGGTTATGCTGCAGCCTCGGGTGGATAAATGAGCCAGTATACACTCGAGAGGAGGTGTTAGCAAGGAGCAATTTGGATGCTGACTGACCCCCTGGCTGGAGACATAGCACTGCTAAACCTATTGGTTGACATACAACATAGATAAGTACGAAAATGAATGGCTTGGCCTGCATCTGATAGTGCACTGGGAGCAGCAGAGGATGGGGAGGGAGGAGGTGAACAAGCGGAAGGATTGAGTCGGCAATGTCCTAGGCCAGCGATGGCGAACCTATGGCACGCGTGCCAGCTGTGGCACGCGAAGGCCTTGCAGCTGGCACGCGTGAAGGTCCGCAGAAAAAGAAAAAGCGGGCTCTGGCTGCTGCCGCGGACGCGGACGCGGCAGCATGCAGTGTCCCGCGGGGCCCCCTCCGCCCGCTAAGCCCCTCTGCAAGGGCTTTCAGATTCGCGAGGGAGACAGCGTCTCCCTCGCGTCTCTGTTAAGCCCGCAGGGGCTAATGGGAAATTTCCCATCAGCCCCTTTAGACGCGAGGGACTGATGGGAAATTTCCCATTAGCCCCTGCGGGCTTAACAGAGACGCGAGGGAGACGCTCTCCCTCGCGAATCTGAAAGCCCTTGCAGAGGGGCTTAGCGGGCGGAGGGGGCCCCACGGGACATTGCATTCTGCCGCTGCCGCGGCAGAAGCCAGAGCCAGCTGCTTTTTTTTTTTTTTTAAATTTGCCATGGGGGGTGGGTTAGGACTGCTAATGGGCTAGGGGGGGGGTTAGGACTGCTAATGGGCTAGGGGGGGGGGTTAGGACTGCTAATGGGCTAGGGGGGGGTAAGTACTGCTAATGGGCGAGGGGGGGTAATGAATGCTAATGGGCAGGGGGGGTAGGACAGATAAAGGGCAGAGGGCTGATGGGGGCTGTCTGGACATGGGGTGATGGGGGGTTAGGACTGGTAATGGGCTATGGGGGGGGTTAGGACTGCTAATGGGCTAGAGAGGGGGGGTTAGGACTGCTAATGGGCTGGGGGGGTTAGGACTGCTAATGGGGAGGGGTTAGGACTTGAGGTGGGCTGTTGGGTGGGGTTAGGACTGGAAATGGGCTGATGGGGGGTTAACACTGGAGGTGGTCTGATGGGGTTAGGACTGGTAATGGGCTATGGGGGGGTTTAGGACTGATAATGGGCTATGGGGGGCTGGGACAAGAAATGGGCTGATGGGGAGGGGTTAGGACTTGAGGTGGGCTGATGGGGTTAGGACTGGTAATGGACTGTGGGCTGATGGGGGGGGTTAGGACTGGCAATGGGCTATGGGGGGCTGACTGGAAGTGGGCTGATGGGGGGTTAGGACTGGTAATGGGTTATAGGGGGGGCTTAAACTGAAAATGGGGTGATGGGGGGTTAGGACTGGAAGTGGGTTGATGAGGGGGGGATAGGACTGGTATTGGGTTGGGGGGTTGCTAGGACTGGAAATGGGTTGGGGGGCTGCTAGGACTGGAAATGGGCTGATGCAGGGACTAGAAGGGAATGGATGCTGGGTGAGGCTGGAACTAGAAGGGAGCTGGTGTTGGGGGAGGATTAGAATGGGATGGGGCTGGGAGAGTAAAATGGAGAGGGGAAAAATATTTTGTGTGGGAGGGATAAAAAATCTACAATTGGCCGGGTATTGGGAGAGTAAGTGGGGATTGAGGATGGAGGGGTAAATTTTGAGTAGATGAAATAGGAATGAGGAAAGAGCAAAAGGAGAAAGATTAGTATGTTAAAGCAGATGTAGAGAGAGAATGGAAAAAAACCCCAAGAAGACAGAAGAAAGGACAAATGGACAGCAGATGGAGAGTTAGCAGAAGACACGAAGAAACCAGAAGAAAGTGGCTGGAACAATTGCAACTGAAAAAAAATGCACAAAAGGTAGAAAAATATCTCTTTATTTTGAATTTATTAATTGGAATATGTCAGCTCTGGGAAATGTGCATCATTAATTTTTGCGCTTTGTTTAGTACAAGAGGAAATTAATATATAGTTTTATTTCTACAGTGTTGTTGTATATTCCAAGTTTGGCTTTTGGGGTTCCCAGTTTAATTATTGTCTTCCTGTTTCTAAATTGTGATTCCTTGTTTGGTAATGGTCTGTTCTGCATGTGTAACTGAGTTGAGGTATTCTGTTTATATAATTCCTATTTGACATTGCCACTTGTTCTTTCCCCAGTAGGTCATGTATTGTTGTTCTCTGAGATGTATTGGTTTAATATTTGCAGTGTTGCCTTTTGATTGGTAGAGTATGGTGCTTTGTGAGTCCTGGTAGTGCTGTTAGGATACGGCGGGTTTGCTATGGGTTCTAAATGGGCAGCGTTTGTAGTAGTTCCTAATGTGCCTGGCGGTTGGTACTGGATTATAGTAATGTAGAAACCTTTTAGTCTTTCTTTATCCATATACTCATTAAGAGGCATGTTTACTAAAAGTTAGTGTATGGTAACATTATGCAAATATTTATGCAAATGAAGCACCTTATGCAAATGGAGCTTTAATTGACGTGCTGGCACTTTGAGGAAATTCTTTGGTTTTGTGCGGCAGTTTGGGCACTCGGGCTCAAAAAGGTTAGCCATCACTGTCCTAGGCTGTCACGTGTGTAAAAAGGTGACAATTTACTTAACAGTTAATGTCTTTTTCTTGAGTCCTGTTAGACCAGTCCAGACAAGTGGGTTGTGTTCCCCTACCAGCAAATTGCTGGAGACAAAGAACCAATGAAAAGTCCAGGTTTCAATGACATCACTCCCATGCCTCTATTCGCCTCAGTATTCATCTCAAAACATATGTGAGAAACATGACAAGCCTCACACAACCTAGGTGAGTACCAGAAGGAAGGAATACATAGAAAAAGAGTGAGGGGGAGATGCAGCTGAGAGATCTGGAAATACAAGAGTGTGCTGAATAAAGGACGGGCCAACAAATCAACTAGGGAGGAGGAAGAAAGGGAGGAGGAAGAAAGGGAGGTGGAAGACCCAGAGGTGGAGAAATTCAAGAGAGAACTCCTATTCCAAATGGAAAGAGATGAATATGCTGGATGCCAAGCAAGGGAATGATTACCCAAGTTAAAATTTAACACCTAAAGTTAAAAGAATGGTAATTAAGATGAACAAGGCCATATCCAGTATAAAGGGACCATTTAGTGACATCACCAAAATAAATTGAATACAATATTGTGCAGCTAAAGTATTATTGCAAGAATACTACTAACTAAAGTGCAGGGCCAGAAGAAAAAAAAGAGAACAGTTCCTTCTTGGAAAAAGTGCATCGAAGGACAATACAATCATTGCGTGTGGAGGTATCCTTGATAGACGGGTATCTAAAAGGATTAAGATCACCAGAGATATTGAGGAAGATCCAAGACATCAAGCCAAAACATGCTGCATTAACAGAAGACCTGAAATTTATAGGTTCCAACAATAAAATTGAAAGTGGCAGCAGAAGAGCAAAACTGTGAAATACTCCACATACCCTGACTTAGAAGAGAGGTTCACGAGGTTATGGTATGTGCAAAACTAACCCATTTGGAGACATTTAGGCAACAATGAGTGATCTCTATCCTTCCCCCGACAATGCTCCTTGGAGGAAGGCAGGCAGACCACCTGGTTCAGATGAAAGGGAGAAAGCACCATAGCCAAGGCGGCAGGCACAGACCAAATGGAAAAGGCCTCCTTTGAAAAGGACAGGTAAGAACCCGCAGCTCGGAAATCCGCCTTGCGGCACAACTGCGATCAAGAAGACTGCCTTCAGCATAAAATCCTTCAGAGTAGTGTACTTCAGCAGCTCAGAGGGTGCAGCCATCAGGGCCCTGAGCAGCAGACACAGATCCCAGGAAGGGATCATAGGACTGGAGGGGAGCGTGCAGACACCGAACCTCACAGAGAAAGCACAAAACGTCTGGGTACAAGGTTAGAGACTTACCAGCAACCAGACCCTAGAAACAGGCCAAAGCTGCTACCTGAACTTTCAGAAAGCTAAGGGAAAGGCCCTTCTCCAGTCCATCTATGAAGGCGGCCAACAGAGATGGCAGATTGGCCACCTCAGAAGCCAACCGTTGAGCATAGTATCATCGCTCAAAGAGGCACCATATCTGCATATATGCTAACTTGGTAGACCTCCTACGGGCTTTGAGCAGAGGGGAAACTACCGCTGCAGAATAGCCCTTACGCGCTAACCGTCTCCTCTGAAGGGCCAAGCCACGTATGAGAAGGGAACTGGATCCTCCAGAACAATCGGTCCCTGCCGCAACAAGCCCCGAGATGGAGACACCTGCAGAAGCCACATCAGGTCTCCGAACCATGCTCTCCTCAACTAATCACTAATACTATAAAGTACACTCCACCAACTAACCAAAGGCAGTTATCTTAATAAACCGCTCATATCACATGTTTATGCGGAACTATAGATAACTTAAAAATGCCTATTATCTTCCCCCGAAGGTCTCAGACTTAACAACATTGAGCTTAATGAATGGGCTCAAGCGTTTGTCCCGGGCACTTATTATGATTCGTTTGGCTTCCGTGTTGATTTTGAGCATTTAATACGAAAATTACAATTAAAGATATTTTTTGCAGGACAGAGGGGAAGCGATACAACAGCCGAAGTGGCATCGACTGCCAGACGGGTAACTCTTCCTTTTAAATCCACGTGGTATCCTCCGGGATCTCTCCATCCTGCCATTTCCATATTTAGAGATCTGGTCCTCCGAGATATAGAACTAGTGGAAACTCAGAGGCGACACACTTCCACTTCTTTAACGAGGGAGGAATGGGATATATTGAAACAACTTCAACGGCGGGAAGACATTGTCATTCGTAGAGCGGACAAGGGTGGAGCTATAGTCATCTTGAATCGATTGTATTACCTGTCTGAAGCTTTACGGCAATTACAAGATGCCTCCACCTATGAGGTATTGGCAAGAGATCCTTCCCATAACATACAAACCAAGATAAAAGAAAGTACTACTTTAGCATTAGACGCTAAATTAATATCTAAAAAGGAATGGACGTATTTAAATGTGTCTTCATTTCGAGTAGCCGTTTTCTATACGGTTCCCAAGATTCATAAAGATCTTGTTCATCCTCCAGGAAGACCTATTGTCTCCACGTGGTTCCCTCCTTGATCCTGTTTCCACTTATGTGGATTCATATTTACGACCTTTATTAACTGACATATCGTCATATATTAAAGATACTACGGATTTCCTCAGATTGTTAGAACGACATCAATCTTGCGCAGCGGATACGGATGTTCTATTAGTTACCCTAGATGTCACTTCTTTATATACCAGCATTCCTCAACCAGCAGCGTTTGAGACAGTTCAACATTTTTTTGACATCTAGGGGTGATCTTAGTGAGCAACAGATTGCTTTTGTTCTGCAGCTGGCGCATTTGGCTATTTTTTTATAACTACTTTGAATTTGAGGGGGTTCTTTATCATCAGCTCACAGGAGTGGCCATGGGCACAACATGCGCCCCGTCAATAGCAAATTTGTATATGGCACAGTTTGAGGATCTATGGTTGACCTCCTGTATCTTTAAGGATCACATAATAATGTGGAGCAGATTTATAGATGACATATTCCAGTTATGGAGGGGTTCTCCCGTACAACTTACAGAGTTTTTCCAGTGGTTGAATGGATGTGATCCTAATATAACTTTTACTCATGAATACAGTCATCAGGAAATTACTTACTTGGACGTAAAAGTTATTAAGAGTTCAGAAAAATGGGTTACAACCATTTTTCGTAAACCAACTGACCGCAACACGTTTTTACATTTCAATAGTGCTCACCCACCGCGATTGAAAACAGGATTACCATTTCCCCAGTTTCTCAGATATCGGAGAAATTGTTCCAACAAACGAGACTATAGGACAGCAGCCCATACCTTAGCCAATAATTTTATAGAACGTGGGTATCCGACAAAGGTTATTAAATCAGCGTATACTAGAGCTCTCAATAATAGAGATTTATTGCTGACCCAAGTAGTGCGGACGTCTGCTCCATTAGATGAAACAAATATTAATCTCATCACTCAATATTCTCCTTTAAGTGGGGCTATTCAAGCTATTCTCCGTAAACATATGAATGTATTAAAAGCAGTTCCGGAGCTTCAGAATAGGCGAATCCGATGTGTCTGGCAACGTGGCAGGAATTTGAAAGAGTATTTATGTCCAGCAGTTTTGCGGTCTCTCTCATCAGAATTTTTGTCAACTGAGCAGGCAGAAGAAATGTGGACATTGCAATATTTGTTCTATTACGCTAAATACCACACAGTTTCAATATCATGGCAAGACTTATTACCTCAAGAAGTCCACTACGTGTGATTCGACTCAAGTAGTCTATGTAATCCAATGCCCTTGCAATTTGCTATATGTGGGAAAAACCACCAGAGCTTTTAAAATCCGTATGGGAGAACACCGTAGTCGGATTAAACATAAATTGATTGAAGCCCCAATAGTACAGCACTGCCTGTCGTTTAACCATGGGTTTGAACAGCTTCAATGCTTTTGCATTGATCGAGTAGAGAAAGGAGCAATGGGTAAATCTTTAGATCAATGGCTTCTAACCCGAGAACAGCGATGGATATACACACTTGGATCAGTGACTCCAGGGGGTCTCAATGGATACATCGATTGGAAAGCTTGTTTAAAATGAAGTTATTGTTGGTCTATATTGATCATGAAAGAAACTTTTTGCAAAGTGTTTGAGAGTGTATAGTTTTACTTCTGTCACTTTTTAACATTCTTTTTAAATTATTTAACATGGAGAGGTCCATCATGACGTGGCAACTGTAGATTGGAGGGTCCCACTTTTTTCTATAAAGGCTACACTTGAGCACAAGTCCGCATGCGCGGTGTTCTCAGCTGTTTGGTTCCGAAGTAGAGGAATTGTCTTTTCGTCCAGGAGCGTGGGCAGCACACATTTTTTGAATGTTATCATTGTTGTAAGGTCAGTACACTGGGATATAGTTTATTTTAAACAAAGTTAGGCAGTGTTGTTTGAGAGCCATATTGTGGAGTACTGAAACAGGTTTTTTTCATATTTATTTTAGATAACTTTCTCCTTTTTCAAACAAAACGAGGCTTATCAGCTAGTATCATCATGTGTCCCAGATGTCAACCGTGAACCCCTGATGAAACATTTATGTGAAACGCGAGAGTAAAGCTTCATGAC
This sequence comes from Ichthyophis bannanicus, assembly GCA_033557465.1. NCBI lineage: Eukaryota > Metazoa > Chordata > Amphibia > Gymnophiona > Ichthyophiidae > Ichthyophis > Ichthyophis bannanicus. Next base: position 306,757,248 of record CM066041.1, read on the forward strand.
GGCGTTCGGCTCCTTTCAAGATTAAAAAAGTGTTTTTGCCAGAAAGTGTATCACACTGATGAGTTACAGATAAGCAGCTCTCTTTTGTTTTATTGAGTAGATGCCTAAATAACCCCTCATTTGGTGATTACAAGAAGGTCATTGATGCTACTATAACGCTTGAGCCCATTCATTAAGCTCAGTGTTGTTAAGTCTGAGACCTTCGGGGGAAGATAATAGGCATTTTTAAGTTATCTATAGTTCCGCATAAACATGTGATATGAGCGGTTTATTAAGATAACTGCCTTTGGTTAGTTGGTGGAGTGTACTTTATAGTATTAGTATTTCACGCTCTAGACAAAGATCATAAATATAGTGTCTCCTCAACCAATCAGGCACCAGCAGAACAATCCCATCCAGGTTGCGTTCTATATGCTGAATCACATGCCCCAAGCAGAGGGTACGGTGGAAACATGTACAGCAAGAACCGATTTGGCCAAAGCTTGGTCAGATCGTCGATGCCCTCAGACCCCACCTCCAATGTGGCAACTGAAGTGGCAAACTTTGGCATTAGAGCAAGTTGCCCTCAGATCCATTTTGGGCAACCCCAGTAGCGTAGAATCAATTGAAAACCCTCCTGACAACTCCCACTCTCCAGGATTCAGAATGTGCTGGCTGAGGAAGTTCACTTCCACAATGTCCACCCTGGCAATGTGCAGAGCAGGACAAGGCTAGAAGGTTCTTCTCTGCCCAAGTAAACAGGAGAGCCATCTCCAGAGCTACCCCGGTACTCCTTGTGCCACCTTGCCAATTAGCATAAGCCACTGCCATGGCGTTGTCCAAAAACACTCGAACTGCCCAGCCCTTGACCAGAGGCCAGAAATGCAGAAGAGCAACACACGTTACAAGTGCTAGAGAGGACCGTGTGTTGGAGCCACTTGGGCAGAATGTGTGCAAGGACCGTGCGATCGCCAGGAACACAATATTAAAAACACTACTAGCACTTGCAGAAAATGTTGGGAAACCTCCACACAGCACCAACTGTTGCCAGCAGTCCACCCTGAATTGCGTCCCACACTGATAAAATTGAGAACCCCCAACAAAGACAACAACGAGGTCAAGCTTTGGTACTCGGCCCTGAGAGCCTCGGGCAGAGGATCCCTGCCAGGCTCAGCTCTACTCCCCTGAAACTGTTTCTCTGGTTTAGCAGCACTGCGTTTAAGGTGGTCTTTCTGCCATCTTTGGGAGAGAGCAGGGAGACAGAGGAGGAGGGAGGGGGCGTTGAGGTTGTGTGAGGCTGCTGAATTCTTCCATCCTTCGAGACCCTTCCAATTTTCTGACTGCTCAACAAGCTCTTTCTAGGGTAAGAGCTTGGAGCGGAACCATTTTTACTTCCTCCACACGCTCCCATGTCAATTCAAGTGAGAATGTCACTCTCAGAGTGGTCTATCACGAGTGTTTTATCAATCTTTTCCACTCAATTCTTCAGATTTTCTTCAGAGAGGAGAAAATCCATCCACCATCTACAGGAGACAAATACTGAAGGGAACTCTAGTGGCTGAGGCAAACAGGGGCATGGGAGTGATGTCATTGACACCTGGGCTTTTCATTGGTTCTTTGTCTCCACTAATCTGCTAATAGATAAACACAATCCACTTGTATGGAATGGTCTAGTAAGATGATATTTAACAGTTTTTTTTTATACCGCTTTATCATTTCAAAGCAGTTTACATTGTAACTTAAACTTGGTAATGTACATTAAATAGGGACTTTGATAACTTGGATTTTTCTGAGCAATTGAGGGTTAAGTGACTTGCCCAAGGCCACAATGAGTGCTAGTGGGAATCAAACCCTGATCTCTTGGTTCCCAAGCCAGTGCTCTAACCACTAGGCTACTCCTCTCCACAATATGGATTATTATAAAGCTGTGACCCTGTTATACCTACAAATAAAGAATGCTGGGGTGGGTTTTGGGCAATGGCTGTGCTAGGAAAGGGGGAGAAGGGAGGGATTAGAGAGGTAGTAAAGGAGTATAGGAGTAGTCTAGTGGTTAGGGCAACAGCCTGGGACCAGAAAGACCAGGATTCAAACCCCACTGGTACTCCTTCAGGTCTTAGGCAAATCATTTATCCCTCCACTGCCTCAGGTACAAACTTAGATTGAAAGGGAAATGACTACGGCCCCTGAATGTAACTCACCTTGAACTATTACTGGATAGGTGTGAGCTACTACTAAATAAAAAAAAAATAAGAATATGGCGGCGGTGTTAATGAGGATTAACTCCTGACAGCAGTCCTTGGGATTTTCTAGTACATTTCTAATTAGAGTCCAACTCTGATTCTTTGTGCACATCCTCCACTAGGGAGGAGAACAAACTGGAAAGGGATGATTCTGTAAATAGCTTCAGAAAGGAGCTCAATGTTTAAATGATCGTTTCTGCTCTTTGTACACACTGTATCACCACATATTAATAACTTGTGTGCTCACATGGAAAAATCCTGCTTGAGAACCTAATTTGCATATATGCTCATCAGATACACAGCATAAAAGCAGATTGCTCTGAACTCCTCTTTATACAGGCATGCATACACTTCCGAGTTTGTAAAGCACGGCAGAGAATTTGGAAATACTGTTCTGTAATTGCCACACATCCTCATGCTGCTACCAGCTAACCCAGCATGGGTGATAATTTCAGTATGCCTACAAAAGTGCACACCTTATTCGACTAAGGGGCTTGTTTACAAAGCCGCGGTAGCGGTTTGCGATCGTAATCGGAGCCGCGGCCCCATTGATTTCAATGGGGCCGCGGCTGCGATCGCGAACCACTACCGCGGCTTTGTAAACAAGCCCCTAAGTCCTTTCAAGATCTAATAGTTCAGTTTGACTAACAACCTTTTTATTCAAGTCTGTTTCAAAAGAAAGCAATGGTCTCTAGTTTGAAAACAATGATTCCATCACAGTGAAGTGCCAGTTTTTACCCTCCAAAAATTGCCTGCTTGGGTGCAAAGCTGAAATAAATCCTTTTCCTTTTCACCCACTGCCTAGTGCATTCTAGATAGCTAAAGTCACACAAAACTACCAAGGATAGATGAGAAAACTAAAACAAAAATGACCTCTGGCACATCAAGACAGCTGCTTTTAACTTTTGGTAGGAAAGGATTCCAACCATAGTGATCACTGGCAATGCTGGAACACTAGATTTAGTAGAAAACATCTACAAATCATGAATATTTCAGGAGATTCATTAAAAATGAATTCCCTAATTTAGCAAGATGTTTTCTAATGCAGCAGCTTTTCTTTAGTACAGTAGTCACAAGGAAAGGAAAAGGCCCAGCCACAAGTCACTATCTAAGCTCTGATTAAAACTACTCACACACTAAAATTCTAGGACTAAGTTTACTTAAAAGACCAGCTTTAAGGAGGTAGTTTTATAAAGTCATCCTCACGTGTTGTGACCACTACATGCATAAATGACATCCTATAAAATACTGACCGGTCTGAATGTATGTGCTTTGGCATCAAGGCACGTACTGTGCATGTGGTTGGAGCATGGGCAGGGCATGTGAAATACTATAATTTACATGCATACTTCAAAAATATAAATGTAGACATTTACAGCTGCTCTAGGGCTGGTGTAAAATGTCTGCGCATGCAAAATAGGCGTTAGGCACATGCTAGAATTTTGCAAAGACAATTGGGTGCCTACTTGTCTTTATAATAAACGTTTAACATACATGCCTTAACACACACTAACTTGGCACCCCTTAAAAAACTACCCTCCATATGCCTACAGGCTAAGCTTAGCATCCAGACAATGAAAGTGCCTTCCTGATTAAATGCTACAATTTTTTTTTTAAAACAGTTTATTAGCAATCCAGCTTGAAAATCCACAAATAAGGAATGGAGTGTTAATAGCTAATGCTCCTTGCTCAGCAGTTTTTCAGGACCGCGCTAATTGCCTGACTGGAACTCCAATTTTTAAAAAAGTCCTATTTCATACAAAAACCAACCAATCTCACAACTCTGCCCCCACAAATAAACCCAAAACACCCCCACCCCCACCATACAGACTGGGAAAAATGTTTCCTTCGTCATTTCTTTCCCATCCTATAAATAGAGCCTTTTCCAATGCAAAATGATTTGCAATGAGTAGAAGTATAATGTTTTCATTATAACAGAAAATGAGATTAAGATATGGTACTAACTAGTCAGCACTGACTTGATGCACACACACACACTGTTAGGTCGTGATATATGTGACCCAATCTGTATTCTGAGCTAATAAAAAGACACCTTGTTTACCATTGTGATTAATTTTAAAACTTGTAGGATTTTAAAATGTTGTATATCACTGAACTAGCTAAGCTAGTATCTTTAATTGCTCATTTTGAAATCCTATAGTGAATCACTTCTTCCTTTAAGGCCCTGTTTTCTTATAAGATCAGATACAAATTGGTCATCTCTCTCAATTTTGGTTTTATTAGTCAAAGAAAATTTAAAAGCATTCATCGTAAAGTAAACTAAACAGCTCTGATGTCTACTTCTCCAAATACTGTGTACGTAAATATAACTGAAAACATTTATGCCACTTTTGACCATAATGGGTTTCACAATTCTGTCAGAGTAAACAAGGCATTCATACAATTCCATATCTGACTCTACGTAGTTTGGAAAGTTGAGTACTATGAATACTGAAGTATTAAACAGAACCAGGTATCCTAGCACAATTGAAATCTGTGTCGGCTTCCCTACATAACTCATCATAAGCAGGGCACGCTGCCCTGGTTCCTCGGGGCTCTCTTCCTCACTTAGCTCTCCCTCCACCCCTGCAACACCAACACCACTTGTTTATTTGTGAATGAACTACTTTTATTAATGGGATTAATAGACAACAGTTTACACAACATAATATTGTGTGGAGGAGTGGCCTAGTTGTTGGGGCAAGGTACTTCAAGCCAGGTCGGGGGTTCAAATCCCACTAGAGGACAGCAACCTTGGGCCGGAAGGACTGGGGTTTCTAGTCCCACAGGTGCTCCTTGTGGTCTTGGGCAAGTCACTTAACCCTCCATAGCCCATGTTCCCTGTAAAATAGTTATCTCCAAGTTATAATGCCCTGTTCAATGTAATTTCAGTTTGTTCAATGTAAACCACACTGATGCAGAATAGCGCGGTATATAAGAGAATTAAATAAATAAATAAAAATAAATAAATATCCAAAACACCATAAAACTGACATGACATAACCTTTTAACCACATTATTGCTAAGACCCTTTTTTTTGCTCGAGTGGGACCATAAATCTACATCCTGAGGGGATACCATACTGTCACAGTCTAGTCTTCACCCTCACCCAGGCCCACACACTGGCTGAGGCATTGTCCTTTCTCTACCAACTGCTCCATGTTGATGACTCCATTTGAGTGAACTTGGTTTTTAGCTGGCCTTCACACCAAGTGAGCCCAGACACCCCAGGATGGGGTACCTGACCTCCCCCCAATTCTCGCTGCTTCCCAAAAAGTGCCTGACCCAGTGACAGACCTACATTTTTGGGACCCTGAAGCTTGAACTGTTATGGGGTCCCTTTGCAACGAGCAAGGAGGTCTGGGTAACCACTGTTATCTTCTTCAATGGCTTTGTTCCACGAAAGATCATACCAAATATTTTAAAAATTTAACTACATCTCAGAACATTTTTTTGTTTACGGCTAGCCTACATGATAGTTAAAATAAAAACTAAGAGATTCATACAACACTATTTTGTAATTACACTATATTAATATTTTTGGGACAGTAGACCCCAAAGTTTTAAGCAATGTGGACTAAAGTCGTTTCTGGGACCCCTCCGGGATTAGGGGCCCTGAAGCTTAAGCTTCATTAGTTTCACAGTAGATCCGCCCATGGCCCGACCACTTGCCCCATCCCTTTATCTCCACGGCTGTTTGACCCACCCTGCTGTCCTCTGCCTACTCAGCTGTCCTCCTTGGTTTCCCCCGTCACCCCCTCCCCCCACTGTTCCCTGCCCTCTACCTGGATCCAGGGAGCCCTTCCTCCTGCCAGCAGCCCAGTTATGGGCCAATGCCAGCTGCTGGCTAGGCCTCACATAGTTTATTTATCCTATGTTTTTCCATTAAGAGAATCAAAGTGTATCACAGGTCAGAATATACATCAGAATAAGGCAAGTAAAGTAATAGCATAGGGTTATCATTTCTGTATGTTCAGGGCACGTTACAACAACTCTGACTCGTCTGGTAAGGGACAAAAATAAGTGGCATAGGCAAGTTATTTTAAGGAGCTGGGACTAGCTTGCAAGAGAGCACAGCTCTTAGTTCCAAATTGTTATTTGAGTCCTGGGCTTCTGTCATGCTAAGATGAGTTTCTGCACAGTGGTTGCAAGATAAAAGCTTGCCTTAAGCAAAACTGCCCTCCAGATCCTGGGTACAATGATAATTGAATCCTCTATTTTCCTTTACTGATATTAGCTGCACTCAAAAAAAAAACCACATAAAAATAAGTTTTAAGACAAATCTAAAAAGTAATACAAATATAGCTGTCAGCCCAGCTCACTAACATAGTGGAGCTGAACAGAAACACAAATAGACTGTTTGCTCTTTCAAAAAGTGCAAAGACTAGGGGAGATACCATGAAGTTACTAAGTAGTACCATTTAAAACAAATTGAAGAAAATATTTTCCACTCAACACACAGTTAAGCTTTGGAACTCATTGCTGGAAGATATGGTAAAAGCAGTTAGCATAGTTTAGTTTAAAGATCTGGACAAGTTCCTGGGGAAAAATGGAACAACCTAAATTACATTTACCCGATTCAAGGTTCCACATTAGGAACCACCACCCAGGAAGCGTAGCTACTCACTTGTAACAGGTGTCCTCCAGGGACAGCAGTAATCGGTCCTCACATATGGGCGACGTCAGCACTGATGGAACCCACGCAGAGCATTTCCCCAGCTTTCAATGAAAGCCTTTGGGAATGCTACCATGCATGCATGGTCCCCTTCCCACCCAAGGGTGCCATCTTGCTCAGTCAGACGACATAGCTTAGGCAAAAGACAAAAAGGTAAAGGAGGCAACTCCCAGGGAAGAAGGGAGGGGTTGTGAGGACTGATTCCTGCTGTCCTTGGAGAACATCTGTTACAGGTGAGTAACTACGGTTGCTCCAGAAACAAGCAGGAAGTCAGTCCTCACATATATAAAAGCTTGTTAAACAAATAAATATGAGACTCCATTGTTCCAGGCTGCCGGGGCCCAAACCACAACAGCAGCTGCGGCGACCCAAGGGAAGTCGTGAGTTGCAGAAGGTGAGTCCCTACCAAGAGGCTCTGCAGACCCAAGAAACTAGCATCACCATAACTCCGGTAGCCTGAAGACTGAAGGGTTGGAGGGCAGGAGTTGCCTATACACTGAAAATGCTTTTGATCACTGCCTGGCCAAAGGCACTGTCCCTGTGGGACTTACTCTCAAGGCAGTAGTGGGCTGCGAATGTATGGACTGAAGACTACGTGGCAGCCTTACAGATTTCTTGCACCGGCACTGCGTGTGGGTTGGCCACCAATGTGGCCATAGCCCTCACACGATGAGCAGTGATCCGGCACTCCAGAGAGAGGCCAGCTTGCTCGTAAGTGAGGGCATTGCAGTCCGCCACGCAGGTGGACAGCGTTCGCTTGGTCACAGGTAGCTCAGTCTGCTGGGGTCATAGGAGATAAAAAGCTGAGGAGCTTTTTGAATGGCCTTAGTCCTCTGTAAATAAAATGATAGGGCCCTCTTGCAATCCAGGGTATGCAAGACGACCTCCTCCCTGCCGGTGTGCGGCTGTGGGAAGAAGGTGGGGAGAACTACCTTCTGGTTGATGTGAAAAGCAGACACCACCCTTGGGAGGAATTTGGGGAACATGCAAAGCACCACCCTGTTTGTATAGAACCTGGTATAGGGCGGGTCCACCATCAGGGCCTGCAGCTCGCTTACTCTGCGAGCAGATGTCAATGCCACCAAGGTGGCCACCTTCCAGAAGAGGTGTCTCAGGTGGCTAAAGGCTCAAGCAGCAGCCTAGTGAGCTGGGAGAGCACCCACTGAGGTCTCATTCCTCTGCCGGAGGGCGGAGAAAGGGCTTAGATAGCAGGAGGCCCCTGAGGAATCTGGAGACCAGCCTGAGAGGGGCTTCCCCTCTATAGGGTGATGGTTAGCTGCTATGGCACTGAGATGCACCCTCACCAAGTTAGATTTCAAGCCCGAGTGTGAGAGGTGCAGCAAGTACTGCAGCACAAGCTCTACCTGATAGGAAAATGGGTTCTCATTCCTTTCTGCACACCAGACAGAGAACCTCCTCCACTTGAAGGCATAAGCCTTTCTGGTGGATGGCTTCTGGGAGGCCAGGAGGATTTCCTCGACCTCACCTGGAAGGTTGAAAGGGGCTAGTGCTACCCTTTCAGCAACCATGCTGTCAGCGTTAGGGACCCTCCCTCCTGGGACAGGAGGTCCGGGTCCAGGCCCAGTGGTACTGGGGTTGCCACCAAAAGGGAGAGCAGCAGGGGGAACAGGGCTGCCTGGGCCACCTGGGTGCAATCAGGATTACTGAGGCGTGCTCACTCTGAATCTTGAAAAGGCACTTGGCTATCAGAGGTGTCGGTGATAAAGCAGGCCCTGTGACCAGGATATCAGGAAGGCGTCCGCTGCCACCCTCCTGCAGTGTGGCTGAGAAGAGCAGAATTTGGGCAGCTGTGAGTTGTCTGGGGAGGCAAACAGGTACAGCCAGGGTCTTCCCCAGAGGCAGAAAAGCCTCCTCGTCACTTTTGGGTCCAGGCGCCACTTGTGAGGCTGAAGGACCTGGCTGAGGCTGTCCTGGCATGGTAAGTACACTGTCCTCAGGATATGATTGTGCACTGCAAAGGAGTGGAGGGGGCCAGTGACTCCTGAGAGAGGGAGTAGGAGCCCGTACCACCCTGCTTGTTCACATAGATCCTGGAGAAGGACCACCTGTGACTCCCAAATATAAAAATGGGAATGAAGTAGATACCACACCATTCACAGAAGATGATGTGTTAGAACAACTTGCAAAACTGAAAGTGGACAAGGCCATGGGACCAGATGGGATACATCCCAGGATACTGAGAGCTCAGAGGTTCTTGCAGGGCCGTTAAAGGATGTTTTCAGCAGATCCTTGGAAACAAGAGAAGTTCCTCAGGACTAGAGAATGGTTGATGTGGTACCTCTTCACAAAAGTGGTGACAGGGAAGAAGTGACAAACTACAGGCCCGTGAGCCTTACCTCAGTGGCGGGAAAATTAATGGAGGCGCTCCTGAAAAAGTGAATAGTGGACTTTCTCAAAACCAACAGGTTTCATGATCTGAGGCAACATGGTTTTACCGAAGGACGATCTTGCCAAACAAATTTGATTGAGTTCTTTGACTGGGTGCCCAGAGAACTAGATCAGGGACATGCGATGGATGTCATCTACCTGGATTTCAGCAAAGCCTTTGATACTGTTCCTCATAGGAGACTTATCAATAAATTCAGTAGTTTGGGGATGGGTCCCAAGGTGTTGCACTGGATCAGAAATTGGTTGACTGACAGACAGGTGGTGATGGTAAATGGAGCTCACTCGGATGTAAGGAGGGTGATTAGTGGGGTGCCCCAGGGTTTGGTCCTGGGCCCAGCACTGTTCAATGTATTTGTGAGTGATATTGCTGAAGGACTGAATGGAAAAGTCTGTCTTTTTGCAGATGACACGAAAATTTGCAACAGAGTGGACTCCCCTGAGGGAGTGGGTAACATGAGGAAAGATCTACAAAAGCTGGAAGAATAGTCTAATACTTGGCAGTTAAGCTTTAATGTGAAGAAGTGCAGTGTCATGCACTTGGGAAGCAGAAATCCAAGGGAAATGTACGCGATAGGGGGCGAGAGGTTGGTGTGCACGGACCAGAAGGACCTTGGTGTGATTATTTCTGAGGATCTCAAGGTGGCAAAACAGTGCGACAAGGCAGTGGCAAAAGCCAAGAGGATGTTGGGTTGCATACAAAGAGGAATTACCAGCAGAAAGAAAGAGGTACTAATGCCACTGTATAAGTCACTGGTGAGACCTCACTTGGAATACTGTGTTCAGTTTTGGAGACCATATCTTGCAAAGGATGTAAAAAGACTGGAAACTGATCTGCTATGAGGGGACATGGGATGAGGGTGAAGGGAGATAGATTCAGGAGTGATATGCAGAAGTATTTCTTTACGGAAAAAGAGTAGTGGATCAGTGGAATAGTCTACCAGTGGAGGTGGTAGAGATGAGGACAGTAACTGAATTCAAAAAAGCATGGGACCAAACACAGAGGATCTCTAAAGGTAAAAAGGGGACTGTTGTAGTTGTTATGGAAGGACAGACTAGATAGAAATATGACGACAGAAAAAAAGACCACATGGCCTATCTTTCTATGTTCAGAGGAAGGTGACAAAAATGATTTGGAGCCTGCGTCAGAAACCTTTTGAGAAGAGACTTGAAGACCTAAATATGTACACTCTGGAGGAGAGGAGGGATAGGGGAGATATGATTCAGACCTTTAAATACTTAGAGAAATAATGAACAAACAAACCTCTTCCAAAGATGGGGAAACTATAAAACTAGAGGGCTCCTAGGGGTAAAACTGAGAGGCAATGTCAGGAAATACTTTTTCACTAAAAGGATGGTGGATGCTTGGAACGCTCTCCCAATGGAAGTGGTGGGGGCAAATACAGTGACAGAATTCAACATGGCATGGGACAGAGTGGATCCCTTTACAGCAACAGGATAAAATAAAAATAAACTTAACTATCTAATGGGCAGACTAGATGGACCATACTGGTCTTTATATGCCATCATTTACTATGTTACTAGGATTGTCTGTATGAGGACCGTGGGGTTGCTCAGGAGGTGGCGAAAGGCCTGAAGGCCCAGGAGGATGGCCCAGAGCTCGAGGAGATTGATTTTCAGGAGGGATTCCTCTAGTGACCAGATGCCCTGGGTGTACCGGCCCTTGCAATGTGCACCCCAGCTTACAAGGGAGGCGTCTTCCATCAGGGCCCCCTGAGGGGTTGGTGCCTGGAAGGGCATTCCCCGCCCTGAGGTGATGTAGGGACTGCCACCAGGTGAGGGAGGCCACCAACTGGTGGGTGGCCTTCATTCTGACCCTCAGCATGTCCGTTACCTGCGTCCACTGGGAATGGAGGCACCACTGGGTTGTCCGCATATGCAGGCGGGCCAGAAGCGCAATGTGAACTGTCGAGGCCATATGGCCTAGCAGGCAAGCTGGCATCAAACTGGAGCTCTGCACATCCCTTGCCAGTTGCATCAAGCAGTAGGCTCTCTCCACAGGGAGGAAGGCCCTGAACCGCAGCGTGTCCAACTGGGCCCCTATGAATTCCAAGTCTTGGGCTGGAGAGAGGCTGGACTTGGGGTAGATGATGATGAACTCCAACTGCTGCAGGGTGTGGATAGTGAGCCTTGTGGCCCGCCTGGCCTCGAGAGGTGTGCTGCCTCTGATGAGCCAGTCATCCAGGTAAGGGAAGAAGTGGGCTCCTTGGAGGTGCAAGTGGGTGGCTACGACCACGAGGCATTTCGTAAAGACCCTTGGAGAGGAGACAAGGTCGAACAACAGCACCCTGTACTGGCAGTGCTGCCCCCCCCCACCACTAATCTCAGTAATGCCTGTGGGGGGGTGGATCAGCATGTGGGTGTAAGCACTGTTCCCTCTAAGCTGTGCGCGCGCACACATCTTGCCGAGCGAGCGCACATACTTTACAACAGAGCGCACAAAAATTACAGCTCTGATTCGGATAGGAAACACAGACATCTTAAAATTTAAAAGTTATGATTGTAATTACTAGAAATTTCCCACTTCATTTAGTAATCGTCTATTTTCATTTAATTTGATTAAAATCAATGTGGTGTACATAAAAATTTGACTACACGTCAGAATACAGTAAGTATATAACTCCAAGTGTCGTTATGTGGCGCACAAAAATTTAACCTTCCTTCAAAAGCTGCACACAGCTGATATTTTATGCGCACACAGCCTACAGAAAATTAGAGGGAACATTGGGTGTAAGCATCCTTGAGATCCAAGGAGCAGAGCCAGTCTCCCTGGCTGAGGTATGGCAGCAGTATCCCAAGGGAGAGCATCTTGAACTTTCCCCTCACCAGGAACTTGTTCAAGTTACGCAAGTCCAGAATGGGCCGGAGATCCCCTGTTCTTTTTGGGACAAGGAAATACATTGAGTAGAAGTGAGTGATGGGGTACTGGTTCCACCACCCAGAAGTGATGGGGTACTGGTTCCACCACCCTGTCTCTGAGCAAGCCTGCGAGTTCTGTGGCGAGCAAGGGCTGGTGGAGGAGAGGCTGGGGTGGCTCTCCGAGGAAGAAGTCTGGAGGGTTCTGCTGCAGATGGAGGAAATACCCTTCCTGCATCACCCGCAGAACCCACTGGCCTGTGGTGATGCAGGCCTATCTGTGGGCGAAAGAGGCCAGTCGACCCCCTGTGGGCTGAAGTGGGCCTCCCAGGGGAGGGGAGGCCCAGCCCAGGGAGTCAAAAGATGCCCCCCGGTTGGGTGAGAGCTAGTGTCTGGTGCTTGGGGACCTTGAACTTCCTAGGCCCATGTCCCTGGCCTTTTGGTTGTGAGGCCTGGTGAGGCTGCCCCGAGTGAGGCTGGTAGTGGCCAGCCTGGGAGCCTGGCGCCGGGCACCAATGCTGGCAGCTGCAACTCTCGCTGCAGACTCAAACCCGTCATAGGCGGCTTGTGAGAGGAATTTAGAACACAGTCTCGGAACATCTGCAGAGGTTCCCCGGCGAGGCCCACCGAGAGTTCCTGTATCAGGCACTTAAGGTATATTCCAATGTACAATTCATATGCCTGTATTTGGCACCTGAGCATGGAGCCCTGGTAGCACTTGCGCCCCATGGCATAGAGGGTCCAGGCTTCCCTACCAGGAGGAACTGAAGACTGGGACACCCTGCCACCTGAGGGAAGTGCATGAAATGAGAGTCAGAAACTGTAAAGATGTCTTACACATTGAAACATGGAACGTACGATGCATGAACCAAGGGAAGTTGGAGGTGGTCAAGAATGAAATGGAATGTGTACAACTTGATCTGTTGGGTGTCAGCGAACTGAAATGGACTGGCATCGGGCACTTTGCATCAGATGATCACATGGTCTACTATGCTGGAAATGAAAGACAAAGAAGAAATGGTGTTGTATTTATAATAAAGAAGAAACTTGCAAGAACTGTAATGAAATACAATGCAGTCAGCGAACGCTTAATCTCTATTTGTCTACGAGGAATGCCTATCAACACAACTATAATTCAAGTATATGCCCCAACAACAGCTGCAGAAGAGAATGAAATTGAGTTCTATGAACAAGTACAAGCTGAAATTGACAGAACATGCAAACAGGATATCCTGATAGTCATGGGTGACTGGAACGTAAAAGTTGGCAACAAAGAAGGCGGCAAAGCAGTTGGAAAATATGGACTTGGCAAGAAAAATGAAGCTGGAGAAAGATTCATAGAATTCTGCAAGACCAACGATTTATTCATCTCAAACACCTTCTTCCAGCAACACAAGCGGCGACTGTACACATGGACTTCACCCAATGGATTGTATAAAAATTGACTACATCTGTGGAAGTCAACGATGGAAAAGCTCTATAACGTCAACAAAGACAAAACCTGGAGCTGACTGTGGTACAGATCATCAACTACTACTATGCAAACTCAAGCTAAAGTTGAAAAAGAGCAAACCACTCATGAATGCAGCAAAATATGACCTTGAGAATATAGAGTTATGAAATGACATCAAGAAGGTTGTGTTGGAAGAAAGCGAGACGTCTACAAAATTGCCCAGAAACGCAGAGAAGCTAAAGCCAGAGGAGAAAGAAAGATAATCACAAAACTCGGAGATTTCCAATGTGCAGCAAGACCGGCCAAGGAAAAGTACTACAACGACGCATGTGCAGAAGCTGTTAGAGGAAGAACAAGATCGGCTTTCCTAAATCTACAAGAGTTAAAGAAAAATTTCCAGCCTCGAATTGGAATGTTACAAGATGCTCAAGTTTCTATGTTGAATGATGCTGAGAAGATCAAGAAAAGGTGGAAGGAATATACAGTTTTTATATGATAAAGATCAAGTGGACCAACAGCCGTTTCAACCTGTACCTTATGATCGGGAACCATTGGTGATGAAAGAAGAAGTTGAAGCAGCATTGAAAGCCTTATCAAAGAACAAAGCAAAAGGCATTGATAGCATTCCCATAGAAGTATTAACAGCAATCTGATGCAGCTCTTACCATACTTACAAGGCTCTGCCAAGAAATATGGAAGACAACATCATGGCCAACTGACAGGAAAAGATCTGTGTTTATACAAATACTAAAGAAAGGTGATCCAACTGACTGTGGAAATTATCGCACAATCTCTCTGATCCCACATGCCAGCAACATTCTACTGAAGATTATTCAAAAGAGACTACAACCATACCTGGAACAAGAACTACCTGAAGTGCAAGCAAGGTTCAGGAAAGGGCGAGGAACGAGAGACATCACTGCGGATGTGAGATGGATCCTTGAAAAGACTAAAGAATACCAAAAGGATATCTATTTGTGCTTTATCGACTATAGCAAGGCTTTTGACTGTGTAAACCATGAGAAACTCTGGGCCACATTAAGAAGTATGGGTATACCAGAACACCTGATCGTTCTCTTGCACAATCAGGTTCTCTTGCACATTGATCAAGAAGCAACAGTTTGAACGGAACAAGGAGAAACAGAATGGTTTAAAATAAGCAAAGGTGTAAGACAAGGCTGCATACTTTCCCCCTGTTTAATTTATATGCAGAACAAATTATCAGAGAAGCAGGATTGTATGAAGACAGAGGTGTGAAGATTGGTGGAAGACTCATCAACAACCTTCACTATGCTGATGATACCACATTACTGGCTGAAAGTGAAGATGATCTGAAACATTTGCTTCTTACAATCAAAGAAAAATCTCAAAATGGGTCTGCACCTTAATGTAAAGAAGACAAAGATCATGACAACTGGCATAATCAACAGGTTCATCGTTGAAGGAGAAGAAATTGAAATCGTGAACAACTTTAACCTTGGGATCAGCTTGGGATCAGCTATCAATAAAGAAGCAACAAGCAGTCAAGAAAGCAGACGTATTGCTTTTGGTAGAATGGCTATGAAAGACCTAGATAAGATTCTCTCTCCATACAAAGATGCGATTTGTTCAAGCCATGGTATTTTCAGTATCATATGGATGTGAAAGCTGGACAGTGAAAAAGATAGACAGGAAGAAAATTGATGCCTTTGAATTATGGTGCTGGCGGCGAATACTGTGTATACCACTGCCTGAAGAACAAACCAGTCGGTACTAGAGGAGATCAAACCTAAGCTTTCTTTAGAAGCTCAGATGACAAGACTTCGACTTTCATACTTTGGACACATCATGCGAAGAGAGAGATCATTGGAGAAAGACACCATGCTTGGCAAGATAGAAGGTCAGCGCAAAAGAGGAAGGCCAGCAATGAGATGGATCGATACAATAACAGCAGCTACGGGTACCAGTCTGTCAACAATGAGCCGCCTGACTGAAGACCGAACACAATTTAGGATAGCTATCCAGGAGGGTCGCCATGAGTCGACTCCAACTTGACAGCACTTAACACCACTCTTATTCTAGTTAGTAATATAGTTTACAATTAGACATTTTTAACTTTTACTATTTTTATTTCTGGCAGTTTAAGGTTTATTTATTGATATCAATTTGTCTTGCATATTTTTAGCTTTTTACCATATACACACACACACACATATCCATGAGTTCAATCTGTCATAATAAAGGAAATAGCCCCCTTTGACACGACGGTTAAGTAAGCTAGCACTAGCTTGAGGCTCCGTTGCACATGTTAAAAATAAGGGATACTTTTTTCAATTGTTACAATATATAATTTTATGCAAACTATCAGAATGATGATCAAACCAATCAGTAGGTGTCACCCTTCCCGCGGTTTAGAAATCATTTTCAGCGCAAGTGCGGGTGGCTTTTCAGTCTTTATGACTGTACCTTACAAACGCTGGTACGACAGAAGGTGATTACCTCTGGAGACAAAATTCTGTAATGAGAATCTCACAAGATTTTTTCCTTCGTTTATAGTATTGTCTATGTTACTTTTTACCCTAAGTAAAAAACCGTGACAGCACGAGAGAACGGTTTATATGATTATATGAATAATTTTATAATCTAGCGCATAAGCTATCGGGTTAAAGAATGAAATCATGTTTTACTTATTTTTATTTTGAGCTTTAAACATTTGAAGTAGTATCAATTTTAAGGCCACAGAAGTTTAGATGTTTTTAGATATGTAGCGGCTTTTATTAGGTTAGTAATTTATTAATAGGTAAATGTTTTAACGAAAACGTTTGGTGATATATTCTCTTTTTGGTTTTTTAACCCCTTTTTACTTTTATTTTAGCTAGTAATACAGTTTACAATTAGCACAAACGAGATTGTGAATGCATAATTTATGCACTATCAGGTTCTGTTGGCTCACGCCTGTTTCAGTTTATACATATGTCCTACGACATCTTACAATTATCTAACAATAAGAGGTAATGACATATCATCAATTTTTAGTTGACACCCCCCCAGATTTTGGTTTTAATTATGCTTTTATGTTTTTATTTATGTTATATCAGTATGGTTTCAAATGTCATTTCATAAGTGTCAAGATAATTTAACATTTGTTCAGTGGTTTTAAAGTTCCTGTTTTTAATATTTTTTTAATTGTTTGTTTCACAAGTATTAATTATTTCTATTAATTTTATATTTACTATTAGTTTTTAATTATTGATTTAACTGTTTTATGAGTTGTTTTATATAATTTGTTCATGTATTTATGAATGTAGCACGCCAGAATTCCCCTGAAGAAGGTAATTCGAAACATGCCCTGTGTCGGGCATTGTGGTGAGTTTATTTGGTCTACTAATAAAGAACTCCTTCCTTCCTTACCACGTTTTTTGACTGGGTTTCTTCTTTCCATGTGGCTTTGTGCTTTTCTTGGTGGACTAATAATATTTATATACCTTTCCTCCAGAAACTTGCCCAAACTTCTTTTCAACTCCACTGTTTTAGTCACCTTGGCCACATCCTTCAGGAACAGATGCCACAGCTCAGTTTTACACTGCATGAAAGAATAATTTCTATGATTTGTTTGCAATCTACTGGTTGTTAGTTTCATGGAGTATCCTCTTGTTTTAGTGTTTGAAATTTTGAACATCCCTGATGTAGCCTCTTTTCCAAGCCCTCAACTGTTCACAAGAGAGGTGTTCCAACTCCTTTATCATTTTTGTTGCCCTTTAACCAGTTTCAGTTTTGCTATATCCTTTCCAAAATGGGGACATCAGAACTGCACACAGTATTCAAGGTGCACTCACACCATGGACTTACATAAAGATATAATGACATACTCACTTTTGTTCTTCATTTATTTTCAAATGATCCCCAATATTCCATTTGCTTTTTGGGCAACCATAAAGTGGGCAGAATTTTTTTTAGTTAATATATTTTTCCAAACACTCTAATAATGTCACAAAGTTGACCTATTTGTCCTTCTACACAAGTTATCCGCTATATCAGCTTCCCTTCTCATTCCATGAAACCCATAACATCAAATGAGGTCTTCACACACACAGCTACTAGTCATTCCACTGTACTGGAAACAGATTTGAGTGGATGCATAATTCTTCCTTCTCCTATTTAGCTCCCTCACTGTGGAACTTTCTTCCACTAGATATCAGATCTGAAAGTTCCCACAAGAACTTAAAGAACTAGATTAAAATGTGGCTTTTTCAGCAGTCCTATAGCAACTTCCTTTGAGCTGCAGCCTCCTCTCCCCTTTATCTTGTGTGTTCCATACATCCATGCAACACTTACTTCAAATATTAACATTGTTGTCCTATTCGTTCCTTTTCCCTAATGTTGTTACTGTGTTTAGTCTGCTTGTTTGACCATCTTAGTTGAAGTGTAAAAATTGTTAACAATGGCCATACATAACATTATAGTTTGTAAGCCACCATGATGGCAATTTTAACTGTCCAATGATGCTATAACAAATACTCTAAATAAATTAATAAAAATAATTATTTTTTTCTTGCATGGTGGTTCCTAACATGGAATCTACTATTGGATACCTGTAGTTGGGAATTATTTTTTTCCTGCCTGCCTCACTTTGTACTTGTTCATATTAAATTTCATTTTGCTATTTAGAGAACTATATGCATGAAAAAATAATTTCTACGATTTGTTTGCAATCTACTGGTTGTTAGTTTCATGGAGTATCCTCTTGTTTTAGTGTTTAAAATTTAAACATCCCTGATGTAGCCTCTTTTCCAAGCCCTCAAATGAAAAATGAACAGCTGTTCTGGAAGCAGTGCTGACTACAAGCCTCCAGAGAAGGTGAGTGAGGGTTAAACTGGGAGGAGAGCAACCTGAGAGGAGGGTGAGAGATCAAGAGGGTGGAGATCAATTGATGAGAGACATCAGTAGAGAGTTGAGACAGGCTGGGATAGGGAAAGGGTGTGTTGCGAGAATGTATATGGGAGAGACATATTAGCAGGCAAAGCAGTGGGGAAGAGTGAGTTGGAGAAAATGAGCTGAGAGCAGCAGACATCGTTAAACTTAAATAAACCATTCTGAGACTGCATTAGCAGCTTGGTTGGCTATATCACTAGTTGGGGGACCCTCTCCTCTTCTAGTCTACAGTGTCAGACACTTTGCCCAGCAAAGGTCCTTACTCTCATGAAGAATTAGGGCCAAAGGGGCCACCATTTGAAAAATAGTGAAGATCACTGCAATAGCCAGTCTAAGGGGCATGTTTACTAAACACCGTTGCTGTGCGGGTTCCCGTTAGTGTGCTGGTGCCATATAAGGAGTGGGCGGGCCAGGCAGAAAAAAGCAAAAAACTGGACCATACGTGTGTGCGTCGCGCTAATGTGCGGGGCCCACATTAGCGCGTGGGAAGGCTAAGTGGGGCGCTGCTGCAAAACCAAACAACAGAGCCGTAGTACAACGGTGAAGACACCGACCAATGGTGCAGGGGCCAGGGGTTCAAACCCCCATTGTGCTCAACAAAAAAGACCAGCTGAGGCACCAACATTTATGGGCAAAAGTGGTTAGGAGGCATATTAATTTTGGGCAGCAGAAGGCGGCGCACTGTTATTTTTATTACGGCATGAGGCGGCGTACTGTTTAGTGTGGGCGGCAGATGGCGGCGCATTGTTAAGTTTGGGCGGCAGAAGGCGGTGCGCTGATAAATGTGGGCAACAGAAGGCGGCGAGCCGGTGGGCAGAAGGCGGCGCACTGATGTGTGAGGGGGCAGTCCAATAGTGGGAGGGATAAGTGGCGCGCTGATGTGCAAATAACAGGAACGGAGCCATAGCACAATGGTTAAGACACTGACCACTCGTGCAGGGATCATGGGTTCAATTCCCCACAGTGCCCATTGAAGACAGCTGGCTGAGGCATTATTTTAGGGGCATTTCCATGTTGTGCGGCATAAGGCGGCGCGCTGTTAATTTAGTGCGCCACAAGATGGCGCGCTGATGGCTACAAGGCTGCGCGCGGATGCACAAACACAGGAACAGAGCCACAGCACAATGGTTAAGACACTGACCAATGGTGCAGGGGCCAGGGGTTCAACCCCTCACAGTGCCCAGTGAACAAGGCTGGCTGGGGCAGTATGTATCATGGTGAGGAGTGCTGTAGGAGGCCTTCCATTTATATTTTATTTCCCACCACTAGTAAACCCGCTATCACAGTGTGTTAACATACGGATGCCCGTAAGGCACATGTTACAGTGCACTGTCCGCCAAGGCACCCTAGAATGTCCCCTATAGGGCACCATGTATGTTGCGACACAGGATAATGTATAGTGCACCCTATATGGATGGCAACCATAAGGTGGCCTATAGGGCGCCCTATAAAGCACCCTCAGAGGCACCTAATGGGTATAGTAAGCTGTGTGTGGTTTTGCCGGCATAGACATATGTACAGTAAATAAAAATAAAGCTGTGGACGGCCCTATCAAAGGGCCCCACTGTGGGTTTGAACCCATGACCTCTGGCTGTACAGGGAGTGACGTAACCATTGGGCTACAGCTCTATAGCTGATAGCAAGCCCCTGGCTGGCTGCAGAGAGCCTGCACGTCACCCCACAGACAGTCTGCTGTTGTAGACAGGATAAGGTTAGGCCACCCGTACCCATGATGCACTGCACATGCAAATCAGCTGTCCACAAATGCACACAAGATGGGGAATGCACCCCAACAGCTACCCGGCCTGGTAGGGGGAATTGTCCATGTGCACCCACACAGCACCTCGGCCTGGTAGGGGGTCCTGAGCGGGTGGACTACCAGCAAAGAGTAGCTACACACCGTCACATTGTGCGGGTACTGTGCTCACCCTGAGGGTGTGATGTGGCGGCCAGGACCAGGTCCACAACACCAGCCATGGCTGGATGAGGCCATGACAGAGCTCCAAAACAGTACTAACCTGTGAGATAGGAAGGTGCTGCAGAAACATCTTGGATATCTCTGTCTGTCTCAGTTAGTGGAAACCCCCATGGACCCCCTAGGTGTTCAAGGCACCACCCCCACCCAGGTGGCAAACAGGGCCTCCCACCAACAGATCCCCATTCCCTCCCCACGGCAGTAGAGTGGACCATCAAACCCCAGTCCTGCTGGGGAACAGACACCCTACAGGGCAGTCCAAGCAGCTCCACACACATCATCAGACAGACTTTAGGCCTGGATATCCAAAGATGCACCCCAGCACTATCAGATATTCACCTGCAGCAAGCCATCAGCCACTGCACCCTGCAAGGCACTCCATCAAGACACATACCAGCTGTGAACAGTCTGCTGGTTAGCCCTGATGGAAATGCATGCACCCAAAACTGGGGTGGCAGCACACACAAGCAGAGAGTTCTGTGAGGAGACCCCAACAGGAAACCCATATATATCACAACAGAGAAACACAATACAGCACTATGGGGGTGCCTAGCCATGCTGTCATCACTGCACACTCAGGGTGAGAGTGCTCCCCCAGCAGCACATACAGAGGTCACCCTGTCTGTGTAGGTGGTGGCCTGGCACTACAATGTCACAGCCAGTGCCCTATGCCCTGTGCAGATGCATCCTGGCCAGCCCACCATGTCTGACCTATACCCATGGTACCTTGCTGCTCATTATGCACATTGGCAGGCCAATACTGGCAGTAGTGCTGGCAGTGTGGGATGGGGAAGGTGTTTGCAGCCAACACACACTGTATAGACAGACACACACTCCCACACCTATGCCAGCATTGTGCTACTATTGAGGGGGTGATTAGCCTTGGCCACCACACCGGTCCTGGGCACGGCACAGGCATGGATATGGTACGCAGTACTGCTGGGGGTCACTCCCCAGGGTGGTGAACACCATCAGAGGCCAGGCCTGGAGCACGCACCGCAGACACCAAACAGATTGTTCGGATGGGGTCAACTAGCAGTATGTGCGTAACGTAGGGATATCAATCAGCCTGTACTCTTAGCAAACGTTTCAGAGCTGTGTACCTCAGGTGTAGGGTGACATTGTTAAGGTATGCAGGTGCTGGTATTGGGAGATGCACGCAGGGTCCAATGTTCTGCCTCTACAGGAGACATTGGCCAATGGGGCCTGTGGGTGTGGGTGTGGGTGTGTCTGCCCCTGTTGGCTGCTGCTTTACGGCAGCACTTCCCCACTCCAGCCCAGTTTTGCATCACACTGTTCGGGTCTTCCTGCTGTCCCTCATGAATATGCATGAGCTACATCTACATACCGTGCATAGATATACAGCACAGGCATTTGTATGAGTGGGAGCATGGAACCTGACTGGTGTGTGGCCCACCAGGACTGCATTTGGGGGATTCTGCTGTAGGTTCTGCCCCTGTTCATGGTGTCTGTGCTCAGTGGGGTAAAAGATAGACGTATTACCATTGCATATGTCCTCGTCACGAAAGGTGTGTCCTTACTGTCACTGTTTATTTGTGGGGAAAATATGTGGGCAGGATTGCTGGTAGCCCCAGCTGGTCTTTGAACCTGTGACCTTCTGTTCTTGCATGCACTGTCTGTGTGCACTGCACCACCGTGTAGCCACAGCTTGGCTGAATTCCCTGGATAGTCCATGACTGTGGATCCGGCAGGGCCTGTCTGTTGCTGTGGACTGTGCCAGCCTGCACATGGCTAGGCCTCTGTCTTCTGTCGCTAGCAGCCACTGCCCCATGCACCACATGTACTCGTCCGCCAACAAGCTGGCATGAGCTTCTCCCATAAAAGGCAGGTGACCTGATTGGAATGTGGCAGTACGGGACTGCATTTGGGGTACTTGGCTGTGGGTAATGCCCATTGTTGTGGTGTGTGTGCGTTGTTGGGTAAAATATGGGTGTTTTCCCCATGCTTATGTCCCCTGCAATACAGGGGTGTCTGGGCAACAGTGATATTAATGGGCAACCATAGCAAACACTCCCAGGAAAGCTCCACAAAAGGAAATGTTTTTTGGAAGAGTCTCCGCTCCGTAAACCCTTCCAAAATTCATTTCTTTTTTCTGGAGCTTTGCTGGGTGTGTTTTCTGTATTTGCCCATCACTATAACTGTTCCCCAGCTGAATTGCTATTTTTAATAGTTCTGTTGTGGTCATTTTCTATTTTTATTTGCACTTTTGTGCTGTGCACATGTATCACACTGCTCACGTTTTGCTGGTTTCCCCGGTTTTCCTGTACATTGCTGACGGAAATGGTTTCTCTTCCCTTTAAATGTAGTTTTTACATGCAAATTCGGGCCCGATACTGTGCGGGGAGCCTCTCCCCTCCCACTCTCCACCCATTGACCCCGTCCCTCCGCCCCTCCGGAGCCTTCCTCCGCCCTCCTTTAGCCATTCCACGCCTCTATCGGACATTTGCGGGCCCGCACTTGTATGGGGCCCGTTAGTGTGCCGCGCACCTTTGCGGGGGTGACACGCACGTGTGCGGGGCGTTTAAAACGCGTTTATTAGCGTTTCAGTGCCGCGTTTGTGTGCTATTTTGCGGCGCGCACATTTCCGGTTTTTAGTAAACATCCCCCTAAGACAGAAAGTATTGCTTGAATTGATATATATACTTGAATTGTTGGTGGTCGGAAGAGAAATGCATGTACTTACTGCATGGGTATAACAGTTAGCAGCATGTTCATACCATGTAGGTTTATAGCGGCAGTTTGCTGGCGCACGATGGTTCATGAATCTGTCAAAGGAAGAACTCCTTTTGGGACATGTCATTTCTTTTCTGAAACAAAAAGAATATGTATTATTAAAAACAGCACAATATGCAGAAACATTTTGTTGTATTGCTTCAAATATAGAATATATGGAAGTCCTTTCTATTCACTGTGGCTTCTGTTCAGCAAATTTGGGAGATGTGCAAAAAACTTATGCATGAAACAGAACAGAATATCCCCCTGCACCAGATGACTTTTTCGCATATGAGAATATTACAGGCCAGTTGCCCCTAAGCATTTGACTATCTTATATAGCAGGAGTTCTGCTGAACTGAGGACCATTTATTTTGGCACTGCGAAAACTTTGTAATAGATCTATTTAAGATGTTTTTTTAAAATAATGTATCCCTTATTTGTATGCTATTAAAATTCTTCTAAACTACATGAAGTCAAACTGTTTCCCACAAGTCGCAAAGAGATAAAGGTCTTGTTCTCGGCCACTCACCCATACTCACACACATTCCATTTCTGAAAAGAGTCTATGTCTGAGACTTCTTAACTACACATAGTCCAATAGTTTAATCACTATACTACTCTCCAAAAGTTCTGCAAATCTATTTTAATTTAAGTTTATACAAATACTTAAGAGTTGGCTAATACAGTGTGCAAATTTCTGTGTGACATGAATCTTTTGGAGACATTTAGAAACAATAAGATTTCACTACCAATATTAAATTTCATACTGAATCAGAAAAAAAAGCTGTTCAGTTAAGAGTTTAAAAATGTGTTTTAAGAGCAAAGTATTCCTTCAAGTAAAACCCAGGGTACTAATGAGCGATATACAAGCCAAGCATCTTCCATACACAGTGTGTGAATTTTACAAGCTGAGAACCCATAAGCATGGAAGAAATAAGTTCTTTCCTTTGAATGGAACATATTTTAACATGGAACTTTCTCTCGCGCAACAGGTTTAATGCAGTACCAAGTGATTTATTCCCAACTAATTTAACTGAGCACTACTTACTTCCACTCGATTTATAGGAGCAGCAGGCCAAAATAAGGCAATTAAGGCATGTGACATGCTTTCTGTGGATTATGGAACTGCCCCAAGATCCATGTCAGGTACTATCTGACACTCCTTCAAAAGAGGGTAAGAGATCAATTTCATATATTTAGATATTTAACCTGCCCTTACAAAAAGCCCAGGATAGGGTGGATAATAAACACTTATAAGGAAGGAACTATAATACCACCTTTATTTCATAAAGCCAGGCCCGACACAGGCCGTGTTTCGTTTATGCCTTCATCAGGGGCTTTGGCTATAACAACATATAAAAAAATTCATTTAAAACAAACAAATTCATCATAAATATACATATATAAGGCACTCAAAACATTAAAAAATCCATAAAAACTGTAAATAAATAATTAAATAAATAATTAATTAGATGCTAACTGCTAAAGTACAGCGAAAGTCTGTGAACCAACAGACAGATAAATAAATAAATAATTAACTAAATGACTGTATACGTATGATACGTGTATAATCACATATATAAGAACTTATAGACACATGGTCACACTAATAAATACTCAATAACTTAATAAATTAGTGACACACAATGAAATATCTATTTACTCTAAATGAATCCAACTAATAATAATAAATAACATATATATAAAAATACATATATTACATATAAAAACATACAGTTATAAAACTCGACTGAAAAAGTTAAATGGCTGAAGAGATCATTAACTAAAAATTGAAAATAAATCAATAAAAATTATTAATTATTATGTAGTAAATGAACTAAAAAATATATTTTATTAATTAATTAAATCACCCATTTATAAACCTATTTGTGACCAAGAAACAACATAACCCACAATTTGATGTACTGAAAATCATTTATCACATTCTTACCTATATGATTTTCTTGCCACAATGATAACTGAAGGGAAAAGAGGAAAGAAAATAGAAGAGCTAATCCAATTAACTGTACCCTATAGAAATCTTCAATGGTACAAAAATCAATAACCATAATTAAAATTATAAAGATAAAAAATAATAATGAAGAAATAAAACAGAAAACTACACTACTGGAGGAAACGCTGAAGCCAGGAAAGCGCAACAGGTAAAGCAAGTGAAGTCTATAATTAATAAACGTACTTAATTGAATATTATCTTATTGTCTTATAGGTTGCATGAAATGATAGTATAAATTTATGATCCACCACAACTATTCTACAATTATACGTTTTTTATTTCTTCACCTGAAAGTGTTTTAATTTTGATTAATTAGATTATTCACCAATCATCCCTCTATCAAATTACATCTATACTTAAAACCATTTTACTCGGAACCATTACAACCCTGCTATCTTCTCTATAATATTATGATTTAATATAATAAACACTGCCATGATTCTTGATCACTCGTCCAATCAAGTGAATATATCTCTATAAAACTAATTAACCATTTAAAATATAAAATCAAGCATATAAAATGTTTTTTAAAATACAATTAGTATTGACCGTGAACCATAGCTAAAAAACAGTTCTTTAAAATCACCTTGTGTCTTTCTATAAAGGCCTTCTCGCTTGCCGGGTATATATGCCAATTCTGGCAAAGTGCCAACTTTGCCGTTGCTTGCTCGTCCGACTTTTAAAATCTGCAAATGCGCGGGAAAACGTTGTCATCAGATTCAACATAAATTGCTTATACTTAAACCTTTATATCGCCCAACTTGTTACAAACAATCAAACGTATCTTATTGGTCACCAACATTCACAAATACTGCCATCATAGACCATAATTCATGATATATACCTTAATATCCATAAAAATTACACTATCCACAAAAAAATAAAATAATAAATAAAAATAATAATAATAACTTGCACTAATGCCAAAGGCTCTTTCATATTCAGTCCACAAAACCTAGGTTAAAACCTGGAATGCATTGCTTATATGCACCAACATTCACCAATACTGCCATCATAGACCATAGTTCATGATATATACCTTAACATCCATAAGAATTACACTATCCACAAAAAAATAACCTAACGTTTCCCGCGCTTTTGAAGAATTAAATAGTTTCACGCAGCTGCGGGCGTCTGTAGTGTCACTCGTAAAAAGAAAGGAGCAGTGCGGGGACGTTTTGAATACTTCTTCTAATCTTGGGTGAGTGTTACATGGGTCTGATGCAGATGCCACGTTTTTATGACAAATAGAGAATCAAGTTTGATTGTTTGTAACAAGTTGGGCGATATAAAGGTTTAAGTATAAGCAGTTTGTGTTAAAAAGGCCAGTGGGCAGTATTTTCAAATGTCGGGTGTAAACGCGTTTCAGGATTTCATTAATGAATAAGAGTGTGGTTTGGATCACGATTCACATATTAAGAATAAGGTATTCTGTTGAAAGGGTCTTGATCATTGAATTAGTCAGTGTATCAGATATGGTTGGATTATGGTGGAAGGGTTTCCGATGACTGGGCAGTTGGTTTTGTGAGATAGAGTAGTTCATTTAAAAAAAAAAAAAAAAAGAGTATGGATAGTGAGCAATTTATGTTGAATCTGACGACAACGTTTTCCCGCGCATTTGCAGATTTTAAAAGTCGGACGAGCAAGCAACGGCAAAGTTGGCACTTTGCCAGAATTGGCATATATACCCGGCAAGCGAGAAGGCCTTTATAGAAAGACACAAGGTGATTTTAAAGAACTCTGTTTTTTAGCTATGGTTCAGGGTCAATACTAATTGTATTTTAAAAAACATTTTATATGCTTGATTTTATATTTTAAATGGTTAATTAGTTTTATAGAGATATATTCACTTGATTGGACGAGTGATCAAGAATCATGGCAGTGTTTATTATATTAAATCATAATATTATAGAGAAGATAGCAGGGTTGTAATGGTTCCGAGTAAAATGGTTTTAAGTATAGATGTAATTTGATAGAGGGATGATTGGTGAATAATCTAATTAATCAAAATTAAAACACTTTCAGGTGAAGAAATAAAAAACGTATAATTGTAGAATAGTTGTGGTGGATCATAAATTTATACTATCATTTCATGCAACCTATAAGACAATAAGATAATATTCAATTAAGTACGTTTATTAATTATAGACTTCACTTGCTTTACCTGTTGCGCTTTCCTGGCTTCAGCGTTTCCTCCAGTAGTGTAGTTTTCTGTTTTATTTCTTCATTATTATTTTTTATCTTTATAATTTTAATTATGGTTATTATTGAGTTTTGTACCATTGAAGATTTCTATAGGGTACAGTTAATTGGATTAGCTCTTCTATTTTCTTTCCTCTTTTCCCTTCAGTTATCATTGTGGCAAGAAAATCATATAGGTAAGAATGTGATAAATGATTTTCAGTACATCAAATTGTGGGTTATGTTGTTTCTTGGTCACAAATAGGTTTATAAATGGGTGATTTAATTAATTAATAAAATATATATTTTTTAGTTCATTTACTACATAATAATTAATAATTTTTATTGATTTATTTTCAATTTTTAGTTAATGATCTCTTCAGCCATTTAACTTTTTCAGTCGAGTTTTATAACTGTATGGTTTTATATGTAATATATGTATTTTTTATATATATGTTATTTATTATTATTAGTTGGATTCATTTAGAGTAAATAGATATTTCATTGTGTGTCACTAATTTATTAAGTTATTGAGTATTTATTAGTGTGACCATGTGTCTATAAGTTCTTATATATGTGATTATACACGTATCATACGTATACAGTCATTTAGTTAATTATTTATTTATTTATCTGTCTGTTGGTTCACAGACTTTCGCTGTACTTTAGCAGTTAGCATCTAATTAATTATTTATTTAATTATTTATTTACAGTTTTTATGGATTTTTTAATGTTTTGAGTGCCTTATATATGTATATTTATGATGAATTTGTTTGTTTTAAATGAATTTTTTTATATGTTGTTATAGCCAAAGCCCCTGATGAAGGCATAAACGAAACACGGCCTGTGTCGGGCCTGGCTTTATGAAATAAAGGTGGTATTATAGTTCCTTCCTTGCCTCCACGGTTTTTACTGGGTTGCTGTTGGTACGTGGACTGTGCTTTTTCTGTTGGATAATAAACACTTATAAAACATGATGATGAATATATATATTATCTGCAATTTAAATTTTTGTATCAAAAAATCATGAAAAGATGGTCAATGTAAAAAGATGTAATAATTGGATTTAGCCCAAACATTTTCTCGGAAGTTCAAGGTGAGTTACATTCAGGTACACTAGATATTTTTCCGGTCCCAGAGGTCTTGCAATCAGTTTGTACCTGAGGCAATAGAGGATTAAAGTCCCCTTTTACTAAAGCCCGTTAGCTGGTTAACCAGTGTTTTAATGCACAGCAATTGGCAGTCAGGAACACCAACACTTGAGCATGTCTGCCACTGCATGCTAAAACAAACATTAACAGGTGATCACGGGATGGGGTGGGAATGGGCAGAGTGTGGGCATTGAGAGTGCATTACCGCTAGCACCAGGGCAATTGCCATGCACTCAGCAGCAATGGGGCCCTTAACACAGGTGAATCTAATGATTCCTCTATGGGAATAGTAAGTGAACCCGCCTTAGCGGAATGCATATTTGAGTGGCCCATCATGCATTAGCTGCCAAGAACATACTGGTCATGCCCCCGACAACTAACATGGAGGCTTTACAATTAATATGCATTTGGTGCATTAATTGCAAATCCTTTGTGGGGTTTAGTAAAAGGGGCCCCAAGTGACGAAGGACAAGCTTAACCACTTCATCCACAACAGTGGAAAATTCCCTTACCCTCAGGAAAATGCCAGATGCCTTAAAACTAGCAGCCATCCATCCGCCCCATCCCAAAGAACACTGCACTGAGCAAGGAAAACCCAGCAGCCTTCAGACCTATATCTAGTCTCCTTCTGGCAAAGGTTATCGAAAAAGCTGTCCAACACCAGCTCCAGGACCACATCGACAACTATGAACCTCTAGATCCACATCAACACGGGTTCCGCCCACAACACAGAGTTGAAACCCTGCTGATACACCTCTTTGATAACCTTCTCAAGACGATAGACATCAAAAGAGGGGTCTTCATCATCTCCATCAACATCACGTCAGCTTTTGACACAGTCGACCACAGCACCCTGCTAGCACGACTTCAAAGTATTGGGTTGCACGGCACAACCCTGAACTGGTTTACCTCCTACCTCACTAACAGACAGATACAAGTCAGATGTGGCCCAATAACCTCTCGTTTTCAGCGTTAACTAGGGTTGAGAGAAATGCTGTCAATGATTTGATTGGTAGATCTGATTTGGTGATCCGAAATGCGGATAAAGGGGGTGCTGTGGTGGTGTGGCCCAGGGAGGAGTATTTACAGGAGGCTTTCCGTCAACTTTCTGATTTAACCACCTATGAGGTTTTATCCCAAGATCCTACAGTATGTTTACAATCGGTAATAAAAGATCTGTCTGGGGCAACCTTGGCAGCCAAATTGATTTCCAAAAAAGAGTGTCTGTTCCTTAATGTACGAAGTCCCTCTATAGCTAGGTTCTATTTGTTGCCCAAAATTCATAAAAGCTTGCAACGTCCTCCGGGACGACCGATCGTCTCCACTCGTGGGACAGTATTAGAACCTCTTTCAGTGTTTGTCGATTCTTTTTTACGGCCTTTATTGTTGGACATTCCTGCATATATTAGAGACACTATGCATTTTTTGAACATTTTGGAACAGCACTCTGATTTGGCAAACTCTTCAGAAATTTTGTTGGCCACTTTAGATGTGGCTTCATTATACACATCGATCCCACAAAGGGATGCAGTAGTAGTGGTTGAAGAGTGTTTACAGCGAAGGGGAGACTTGGCATGTGAGATGGTGGAGTTTGTGACCCATTTGGCTCGTCTAACCATTTTTGAGAATTATTTTATGTTTGAGGATCTTTTGTATCATCAACTATCGGGGGTGGCTATGGGTGCTACCTGTGCCCCCTCGAT
This sequence comes from Ichthyophis bannanicus, assembly GCA_033557465.1. Taxonomy (NCBI): domain Eukaryota; kingdom Metazoa; phylum Chordata; class Amphibia; order Gymnophiona; family Ichthyophiidae; genus Ichthyophis; species Ichthyophis bannanicus. Next base: position 306,787,549 of record CM066041.1, read on the forward strand.
AGCCAATTTATATATGGCGAAGTATAAAGCCAAGTGGATTCATGCCTCCCCCTTTTCAGCACATTTGCGTATATGGTATCGTTTCATCAACGATGTGTTTGTTTTATGGCAGGGTACATCTGAGACTTTTCAGGAGTTTGTTGTTTGGCTTAATGGCTGTGAACCGCACATCCAGTTTACCAGTGTGTGCAGTTCCATCCAAATTGTGTTTCTGGATGTGGTTGTGGTTAGGGCTGGTTCGGGTTGGGTAACTAGTGTTCATAGAAAAGTAACTGACAAGAACACTTTATTGCATTATGAGAGCCCTCATCCGATGGGTTTGCGCAACAGTTTACCTTTTTCCCAATTTATTCGGTTTAGAAGTAATTGCTCAAACATTTCTGATTTCAAATTGCAGTCTAAATCTTTGGCATGCAGTTTACTAGCCAGGGGGTACCCCCGTAAAGTAGTGTATCAAGCCTACCGGAGAGCTTTATTTAATAATCGCTCTTTGTTGTTAGTTCCCAAACATAGGGGGGCAACAGTGGATGTGGAGGGGCCCATCAATTTGATTTCAAAGTATTCCCCTTTTAGTTTCTCTATACAACGGATTATATGTAGACACTCTGGGTTATTGTGCACCCTTCCAGGGTTGGAAGGGAAAAAGGTCCGGTGTGTCTGGCGGCGTCACCGGAATTTGCGGGAAATTTTGAGTCCCTCCGTTTTGTGGGCAGTTTCTGGGGATGCTGTCATCAGGGCAGGGGGTCATCGCCCGTGTGGGCACTGTTCTATATGTGGAGTGACTAGCGAGCTTTCTCAGTTTTCCTATCGCGGTGTTTCACATAGGTTTCGACATTTGACTTCTTGTGACTCCGCTTTTGTAGTGTATGGCATTCTTTGCCCGTGCGGGCTTTTATATGTCGGTAGCACCTGCCAGCCGCTTCGCAAACGCCTCATAGAGCATAAAAGCAGACTTAAATGTGCAGTTCGGGAGGCCCCTTTGGTCCCGCATTGCTTGGAACATAAACATCAGTTTGGGGATTTGCGATGTTTCGGTTTGGATCGGGTATTGTCAGGTAGGGACGGCATGAGTAGGGAGCAGTCCTTATTAGTATGTGAGCAGCGGCATATTTTCAGTCTAAATACCATCGTTCCGTTTGGGTTGAATCTTCGGATAGACTGGGTAGTGTGTTTTTAGGTCAGGTGGGCGGAGTTCTCCTGTTGGGGAAGCCGCTGACGTCAGTTGGAGAGTATATCTGGAGGTCAGAGTTAAAGTACTCTGAGCATGCGCGGCGTTTTTTGGCAGCATTGGTGAAGCGCTGGTATGGTTGCCGCTTGAAGTAAGTGGCGTTTCTGGTTGGTTTTGGTTGTTTGGGAATATGTGATGGGCTGGGGTGATGTGTGTTTCTCTTTTTAATTATTGTAGTTTAGTGTATGTTTGTTTCTGTTTTACAATAGAATTCCCCTGATGCAGCGATTCTGATTGCGAAACGTATGGGAGCTCCATGTTAGACGTCGGGGCAGCAGTTTGCAGTTCACCCCCCTCAAGATTTTTTCAAAGTTAAGTGGGATTGAAAGAGGGATTGTGCTGCGATTGCATTTGAAACTGATTTTGTGAATTTTGCCATTGTGGTGTCTTTAAACGTGCATATGATGGAGGAGGCAACAGGTCATTGATGTGAATGGGCTTTTTGTTTGGCAGTAAAATCTTGACTGAGGTCTTGATTACTTGTGCATTCGCCCAAATTGGCTGAGACCGTGCCACCTCTGTTCCATATTTGCACTCACAGAAGTGTTGATTTACACGTTGTCTTGATGACGAAACAACTATTGTTGTATTAGAGTGAGTTTTTTGTTTTTGATTTTTACACTCTATAACTTGACCACTGAGTTTTTGGATTACCAATAACCTCCCGAGCATTCTTCAATAACGAGGAGTACCACAAGGCTCAGCCTTCTCTGCACTGTTATTTAACCTCTACATATACCCCATCTGTGAAATTATCAGAAGACACAAAATTCAATACGCTATCTATGCTGACGACAAAGATATACACCGCAATCAACATTGACAACCCAGACTACTCAAAAATAGCGGACTGCCTACAACAAATGACGAGCTGGCTCCTACAAAACAACTTCACCATAAAACTACAACAAAATGGAAGCTCTACTCATAACCAGAAACCCCACCTTTAAATTCATCACAATTCCAATAAAACCAGAGGTAAAATACCTCGGAGTCACCCTTGACAGAGAGCTGAACCTCCAAACCCATATCAGCAAAACCACCAGGAACGCCTACCTAAAGATGAGAATCAGATGCCTCAAACCAATTCTCTCCCAAGACCACTTCCGGACGGTTTGTCAAACCATCATCACACCTTGTTTGGACTACTGCAAAGCACTGTTACTTACCTGTAACAGGTGATCTCTGGGAACAGCAGGAATAAGTCTTCACATATGGGTAGCGTCGGTACCGACGGAGCCTGCGGGGGAACGCTCCCCAGCGTCCAGTAAGAAAGCTTTTGGGAGCATCCCACAGCGCCTGCGCGTTGCCTTCCCGCCTTTCCCAACCGCCTGTCTCAGCTTTAAAACTCGAACTGGAGAGAAAGAGAGAAAGAGGAAAGGAAAGATAGATAGAGAGATACAACTCCTAGGGGAGGTGGGTGAGTTGCGAAGACTTATTCCTGCTGTTCCCAGAGATCACCTGTTACAGGTAAGTAACTGTGCTATCTCCAGGAACAAACAGGAATGAGTCTTCACATATGGGGACTCCCTAGCTGCAGATGCCAGGGAGAAACCCCAGGTTGTGTGTCCTTGAAAAGGACTCTACCTCCCCCCATGGATCTCTGGCATCCGACCAGGGTAGGTGGGTAGGAGTTGATAAGGAATGGAACAGGTGTTGAGAACACCCTGACCAAACGAGGCATCCCGGCGGGAGTCCTTGTCCAAACAGTAATGGGCTGTGAAGGTATGAACCGAGGCCCAGGTGGCCGCTCAACAGATTTGGTCGATGGACACAGAGTTTAGATGAGCCATTGAGGCTGCCATGGCACTCACATTGTGAGCTGTGACATGGCCCTCCAGAGAAATGTTCCTACTCTGGTAGGCGAAAGAAATACACTGAGCAATCCAGTTGGACAGTGTTCTCTTAGAGACTGGAAGTCCTAAATGAGAAGGATCAAAAGCAACAAAGAGTTGAGAAGACTTTCACTTTTTACTTACAAAGAACACAGCAACATAGAGAGCTCTCTTACAATCCAAGGTATGAAGATTCCTCTCTGCATTTGATGCATGAGGTCCTGGAAAAAAGACAGGTAAATATACCTCTTGGTTCAGATGAAAAGGTGAGATCACTTTAGGCATAAAGTGTGGATTGGTCCTGAGGACTACCTTATCATAATGGAACCTTGTTTAAGGAGGATTAGCCACCAAAGCTTGCAACTCACTGATGCTGCGTGCTGAGGTGACTGCAATGAGAAAAATAACTTTCCAAGAAAGGAATTTCAAGGAGGTGGTGGCTAAAGGTTCAAAGGGTGGCTTCATAAGCTGGCCAAGAACGAGGTTTAAGTCCCATGCCACTGGAGGTGGTCTAATGGGAGGTTTAGTTAAAAGAAGGCCTCTCATGAATCTTGCTATAAGAGGATGAGAGGAAACAGGTTGTCCATTGAGAGGCTTGAGGGACGCTGCAATAGCACTCAAATGGACTCTTACTGAATTCGTTTTCAGACCTGCATGGGATAGATGCAGGAGATACTCTAGTAGAGAATTCAGAGGTATTTCAAGAGGGTTTAGACCTTTCCCTGAACACCAAATGGTAAATCTTTTCCATTTGAAAGCATAGGAACGTCTAGTAGAAGGCTTTCTAGAGGCATGAACAACATCTCTGACTTGCTGAGAGAGATGAAAATCTTGAAGGTCTAGGCCCTCAGCAACCAAGCCCTGACATGGAGCGACTGGGGGTTTGGGTGCCACAAAGTTCCCTCTTCCTGGGACAGAAGGTCTGGTGCAGAGCCCAAGTCCAGGGAAGGAGCTTGAGAGAGATGCAGAAGTAGAGGGTACCACACTTGGTGTGGCCAATGTGGTGCTATGAGGATCATGGTCCCTTGATCTCTCTGAAGCTTGAATAGTGTCTTGGGAATTAGGGGAATTGGTGGAAAGGCATAAAGGAAGTCTTGACCCCAGTGAAGGAGGAAGGCATCCTTGGCCTGAACTCCCTGACATGGAATTCTGGAACAGAACAAGGGAAGTTTGGCATTCCACGGACTTGCAAAGAGGTCTAATGTCCGGGGTTCCCCAAATTCGAAAAATCCTGGCTACCTGGTCCATGTGGAGGGACCACTCGTGTGAAAGCAGAACTCGACTGAGTCTGTCCGCCCAAGAGTTTTGAACGCCTGGAAGATATACTGCCAGAAGATGGATGTAATGCTCTCTGGCGAAGGCCCACAATCGCAAAGCTTCGTTGCAAAGCGACAGAGAGCCAGTCCCGCCCTGCTTGTTTACATAGAACATGGCTACTTGGTTGTCCGTATGAATGAGGACTGTCCTGTAGCTGAGCAGGGAATGGAACACTCTGAGAGCTAAGAATATTGCTCTGAGTTCCAAGAGATTGATATGCAGAGAAGTCTCCTGTGTAGACCAGATGCTCTGGGTGGAGAGATCCTGCAGATGAGCTCCCCAACCCATTGGAGAAGCATCTGTTGTCAGAGTTGCTTGGGGTAGCGACTGCTGAAAAGGGGACCCCAGCAACAGATTTGGAGGGGACTTCCGCCACTGGAGAGACCAAAATAGGCGACTGGAGTTTGCTATTTTGTCTGACAGGCAACCTGATGCCTGAGTCCATTGGGTGGACAAAGTCCATTGCGCTGCCCTCATGTGAAGGCATCAAAAAAGCATGGGACCAACACAGAGGATCTCTAAAGGTAAAAAGTGGACTGTTGTAGTTGTTGTTATGGAAGGACAGACTAGATGGGCCTTGTGGTCTTTTTCTGTCATCATGTTTCTGTGTTTCTATATGGAACCACATGCACGGTGGATGCCATGTGGCCTAATAGCCGCAACATCTCTTGAGCAGTTAAATGGGACTTTAACTGTATCTGGGAGGCTAACTGCACCAAGCGTAGGCAACGGGCCTGAGGAAGATAGGCCCTTGCAGTTGTGGTATCCAGCAAGGCCCCTATAAACTCCAGAGATTGAGTAGGGGTGAGATGCGATTTTGGGATGTTTATTACCAGTCCCAAATACTGAAGGACACGCATTGTGCAGGTTAGAGAAATCTGGGCCTCTGACTGGGATGGAGCTCAAATAAGCCAGTCGTCCAGATATGGGAAAACGAATATTCCTAGAGTGCGTAGAAATGCAGCTACTACTGCCATGCATTTCGTGAACACTCTTGGTGCAGAGGCCAGACCGAAAGGAAGCACCCTGTATTGGTAGTGCTTTCCTTGACAAAGGAACCAAAGGAACCTTCTGTGTGTTGGATGGATGAGGACATGAGTGTACGCATCCTTGAGATCTAGAGAACAAAGCCAGTCCTGACTCTGAAGGTATGGCAGCCGAGTACCGAGAGAAATCATCTTGAATTTCTCTTTGAATAGAAACTTGTTCAATTCTCTGAGATCTAATATGGGTCTGTAGCCCCTTGTTTTCTTTGGAATAAGAAAATAAGGGGAGTAGAACCCTGAGCCCTGTTGAAGAAGGGGTACTTCTATTGCCCCTTGGGCAAGAAGGGTAGCAACCTCCTGACCCAGAAGGTTGAGGAGAGATGTTGGAGAATTGAACTGTCTCACCATGGTGTGGGGAGGAAGGTTCAAGAAATGAAGCTTGTACCCTTCCCTTACAATGGAGAGGGTCCATTGCTCTGCTGTAGTTTGCTCCCATCTGGGAGAAAAGTAAGCCAACCTTCCTGGAATGGTGAGGGGCTCTGGTTCTTCCAGAGCCAGAAAGGCTAAGTTCTCTAGTTGCAAGTCAAAGGCCCTGGGGAGGCTGAGGCTGCTGAGTCGTGGGAGGCCTGGCAGCCTTCGACTTGGCCTGTTTAGGTGGTTGCTGACGCTTTGCAGCAAAACGACCTGAAGATGATGCCTGCTGACCATAAGCAGGATAGTATCTTCCCTTTTTAGAAAAGGTTGTCTTTTTGAACAACCTTTTCTTAGCAGGAGCAGAGGTAGACTTTGAAAGTCGATCCAAAGCAGAGTTCTCAGCATCCATCCGAGTGGCCTTTGCTTTCCAATCCCTGCCAAAAAGGTTTTCACCTGTACAAGGAAGATTTCCCAGTTCATCTTGGACCCAAAGTTCCAAATCAGAGGCTTGTAACCAAGCAATTCTGCGTGCACCTATGGCAATAGCCGAGGCTCTGCTTACACACTCAAAAGAGTCAAAGGCTGCACGGTTGGAAAATTTAGAAACATCTTGGGCATGTTTAAGCCAAGTGAGAAATTCCTGCCTTTTATCTTCTGAAATAAAAGGGGCTAAAGTCTGCAGATGATCTGTGACTTCTTTTAGAAACATCCCCATATAGAGACTATAGGAGTTGATTCTGGCAGCAAGCATATTAGCTTGGAAAACCCTTTGGCCAAAAGCATCAAGGATCCTGCATTCACGTCCTGGAGGATTAGATGAGTGTCTCTTTGCACTCTTTATTTTCCTCATGGCAGACTCTACCACAATAGAGAGGCGAGGAAGCTGAGACTTATGAAAGCCAGGACAAGGAGGGACACGGTACATGGTGTCTAATCTACGAGAATGAGGAGAGGTGGTAAGAGGAGTCTCCCACATGCTCAACATGAGATCACAGAGAATCTCATGAATAGGTAAAGTAGCTGCTTCTTTAAGAGCCTTAGGATATTGCAAAATATCTAGTTGCTTGGCTCTAGGCTCTGACTCAGGGGCCACTGTAATGGAGAGGCCCCTAGCCACTTCCCTAATGAAGTCCTGAAAAGACAGGTCTTCTGGAGGAGACATTCTTCGTTTTGGAGAATCAGACTCCTGAGGAAGAAGTACCAGTGCATCGACAGAAACCTACGACTCAGAGTCTTCGGAGGAATTGAAGTATCGCCTGTCTGGATGCTCCTGTAAAGCCAGATACGCGTACCGAGTGGGATCGACATCGGGAGTAAGCGGTACCGGTTCGGTACCGATGGGCATCACAGGACAGGGTACCATTGCAGTAGACACCGAAGCCGATGTCGATGCAATCGGTACCGGCACCGGAGTCGGTACCGGCAACGGAGACTTGCGGTACCGGAGGCGTTGAAGCCTGCATAAACGCCGTTAGGGTGCGCTGCATGGACAGAATCTTCTGATCCATCGACGCCACCAGAGTCTGGATGTCGGTACCAGTGGAGGCCACCGGTACCCCAGAACACGGCAACAGGTGATCGGTCGAGGCCGAGCCATCGATGTCATCCTGTGACCCCATAGACAATGCTTTGGAAGCCGGAACTTCCCGCTGGGGTAATTTTGCCGGTGCGGAATCCTCAAGGACAAGCCCGGAGGCATCTCGATGCTTAGAGAAAGATTTGCCCTTCGAGGACCGGCTAGATTTATGTTTGGTTACCTGAGATCCATGGGAGGAAGAAGCAGCCCTGGAAGACGTCAGTGCCACCGAGGCTGCATCAGAGGGAAACAGGGTACTGAGCTTGGCTGCTCGGTTCTGCCGACCTCTTTTAGACATCATGGTACAGGACACACAATCCGTGATGGAATGGTCAGGACCCAAACATTTTAGACAACAGTCATGGGTGTCGGTGACAGAAATAGTACTGCCACACTTCGTGCACTTTTTGAACCCGGAAGCGGGCTTCTCCATGAGGAGAAAATATGTTCAGGCCTAAGGTCCAAACCAAAAATGCACAGTCGAAGAAAAAAACAAAAAAACCAAAACTTTTTTCTAACAAAGAAAAGACCGGCGGTACCGGTCTGACGTCGAAGAAGGCAGACGCGACACAGAAAAATAAAGAAAAAAATAAAGAATTCTTCTGCGGTGACAGGAACACGACCTGCTGGCTCCGTGGAATAAAAAAAGAACTGGAGAGAGGCGGTTGGGAAAGGCAGCGCGCAGGCGCTGTGGGATGCTCCCAAAAGCTTTCTTACTGGATGCTGGGGAGCGTTCCCGCGCACGCTCCGTCGGTACCGATGATACCCATATGTGAAGACTCATTCCTGCTTGTTCCTGGAGATCCACATCTACCTGGGACTCCCAAAACAAACACTCAGACTCTTGCAGTTAGCGCCAAACATCGCTGCCCGCATAATCATTAGTTCCTCAAAGCAGGATCACATCACCCCCATCATGAACCGCCTGCACTGGCTTCCAATTGACTCTCGCATCCAATATAAAACCATACTAAAAATTTTCAAAATCAAACAGGGTCTCTCAGCGAACAGTCTACTATCCATCATCAGCTTCGACACAAACAGGCCAAGGAGGAAAGGCACCTCTGACACCATCGCAACCCCCCAAGGACTTCAAAACAAAGCAAACCACGTCAAAGAGAGCAACATCCCTCGCAGAGCCAGCCATATGGAATTCCCTCCCTGACAGCCTACGATCAACTGTCGACCTGAAGGGCTTCAGAAAGTTACTCAAGATCACACTTTACATAGAGCATTATGGTGACATCACGTAAACTGTCCATAGACCCAACCCACACTCTGCTCCTTACACCCCTACAAAGTACCCCCCCTCTCCAGCCTACCCCTCCCCCCAACTGTATATAGTACATTGTAAATAGTGCACACTGTATATATTGCATCTATTAATTAATCTTCACAGGTACTACCCGCTCACAAAACACTTCTATCTAATCATTGCATGCCAACACCCCCACCCATTACAAATCTGAATCATTTGATGTGAAAACCGCCTTGATTTTACGATAAGGCGGGATACAAATCCATTTAAATAGATAAATAAAAGTGACTTGCCCAAGATCACAAGGAGCAGCAGTGGTTATGGTTATAGTTATATTTTATTTGATATACCACAACATTGCTTAGCAGTCTATGCAGTATACAATAATTAAAGAAAAGTAGTGAAAGTAACTCCATAGTATAGACAGGACAGCATAGAAACAGCATAGAAAAGATAGGCAAATGGAATAACATTAAGGGAATTCTGTGCATTTATCTTTGACTATAGGGCTGTCTTTACTATGCCCAAAGAGTGCAGTCGTACCAGAATAGCTACTCAGGTAAGTTAAATGCAGTCCTAAAAAGGAAGGTTTTCAGAGATTTTTTAAAGCACTTGAAATTTAATTCTGTGTGGGAGGTGGCCTGGCAAGCCATTCCTGGTTTACCTGGTTCTCAGCCCACTGCTGTAACCATTAGGCTATTTCTCTTAATAAAAGCAACAAATTATCTAGCAAAATCTGAACAACATTGTAGTATATAGCAATGCTTAGATAAAAAACACTGATATATACACTAGTGGTGGGCATTTATCACGCTAATAATCCAATTTACTTTTGAAAATTAATGGATTTGTAATGTGATTAATTTTTTTAAAACTGCTCCAGTGAAATGCTCTGGGCCAGCATTTCTTCTTCTCCCTCCCAAATGGTGTTTTCGTTCACTTTCCTTAAATGTGGTATTCCCGGCAGCGACAGCAATTCATGAACATTGCATCTCACTGTCCCCGAAGCCTTCCCTCTCTTGCATTCCAGGTCCCCACCGGTAACAGGAAATAACTCAGAGGGAAGGCTTCAGGGCTGGTGAGGCAGTGTTAGGGACATATTTGCTAAAGAGTAGTTTGGGGTTAGCGTGCAGTTTTGGTTAGTGCTCAAAAAGTAGTTCAGGGTTCCATGCCAAAAATCTTGCGCTATTCTGTTGGTGATGGTGACTGGCTGGGATGAGGCTGTTCTTGGGACAGCACACCTAGCGCAGGCTTTTGTGGCTGACATTACCTGTGTTCAGTACAGGCAGCACTGCTACATCTCAATAGGTGGCATTACTGCACCTGCAGCTGGCTTGCTGTATTGAAGCATGTTAATTGCTTGGGGAAGCATGTACCCACCCTCCCTCTGCAGTTAGCCCAAAGCCCCATACTGGTAATGCAACCCATAAACGTAATGATAAAGCAGTATATAAAAAGGAGTTAAAAAATAAAATTTGCACATTACTGGAATGGGGCTTAGTAAAATGCTCCTTAGTGAATTGCTGCTGATGCCAGGGATACTTCATTTATAAGCCAAGTGAGCAAAATCAGAGATGCTGGACTCACAAGGCAAACGGAGGGTGGGGCGGAAGATATGTTGGCACTATTGGGGTGGGGAGGTGAAGGGAGAGAAAGATAGGTTAAGAATGACGATGATCCTTTAAATTCATTGCAATTAATTGCACGATTACAATTTTTAAATCGTGAGATCAATTGTAATTAAAATTATTACTCCCAATACACACACGTCATCGATTTTCTTCCTGTATCTTTTTCACTGTCCAACTTTCACATCCATATGATGTTATTGAAAATACCATGGCTTGGACAAGTCGAATCTTTGTATGGAGAGACATTTCTGCTCTTGAGAATCTTGTCTAGATTGACAACTTTAACCTGCTTGGATCAAAAATTTCAATTTCTTCTTCATCAATGATGAACTTATTTATTTTATCAGTCTTCTTTACGTTAAGGTGCAGGCCCATTTTAAGACTATGTTCCTTGATTTTGAGAAGCAAATGTTTCAGACTGTCTTAATTTTCAGCGAGTATTGTGGTAACATCTGCATAGCAAAGGTTATTGAGTCTTCCACCAATCTTCACACCTTAGTTGTCTTCATACAGTCCTGCTTCTCTGATGATATGCATGTATCTTAACTTTTTAAAACTATTTAAATTCATAGTTAAAGTGATTGCGATGCAAAATTATGCAAAGCAACTCGGTGACTATGAAAGTATAGCTAAAGTTATTCGCAAAAGAGACTTCATAAATTCTATTTCCTTGAAAACAATTATTAACTATATTGCAATGAGCACTAACAATTTTGTGAAAAACTGCATAGAAACGTGCTATTTAGTTACTGGGCTAATTTATACTTAAACCTTAGTAGCAAAATATGCTAAAATGGAAAGTGTGATTTGGCTTATTCCAATAATTTCCTGCTTTATGTATTAAGAGTTCTGAACTCAGTCCTTGGGACATACTCGGCCAATCCTGTTTTCAGGATATATGCAATGAATCTGTGTGAGAGATTTACATAGCTTGAAAACCTGGTTGAATGTGTTCTGGGAACTAGTTACAAACCACTGCTCTTTCTCTCTCTGTATATAACATGCACCCCACCCTGTTCTCAACAAACACAAATGGAAAAGAAATCTTTGAAATCTTTGAAAACTCATACCTTGAATTGTTTTAAGGTTCCACTGGTCTCTACTGTTTTTGCTGCTATAGACTAGCACAACTACCTTTCTAAATATAATACAGTTCAATGTATTTCACAACACTAGTATCAGTAAGGTTTGCCTTACAACACTGCAGCAATAAGGGTCAATTTGACCCTAATTTTTATATTAGAGAGTTCGAAGTCTCCAGGAATATTTTTTTTGGCACAGCCATAAATTAAAGTTCACACTGCTCTGCACAACACTTGATAAAAATGCAAAAGAAACATTTTTAATCTGAGCACAGTGGCTTTGCTATATCTTTTTGCTTAATTATATAGACTATGTTCATATACAGCTAAACAGGGAAAAAGGTTATTCGAAAGATACTAGCATGTAGTATTGTTTAGAAAGCTAACCAAGTACTACCTTAAATATGAACTTCCGATTCCTACTTTGTGTACATACATAATCACACCTACACTACATATAGATGGAAAGCAACAAGATTTCTTAGTGGATGGATACTGTGACATGAAAGACCCTTTAAAAAAAATCAATGTCTGAAGCAACTGTTTCATACTGTATTGCATTTATACACAAACACCACTGAATCTGCAGCCTTAATAAATTCTGAACCAACGTTTTTTCTGTCTTTCAGAAAGACCATTAAATGGTCTGAATCAGGGTTCACAGTAGTAATGTTTGAAGGGGAACCAGGCTACAAGGTCCCCCAATCCAGGATGGTTGCTGCAATGCACCAGGTAATTCAGGGTGGCAAGGGAGTGAGAAGAGAAGATTAATAGGCAATGCAATGTGTGCCTTCAAGTCAATGCTGACTCCTGGCAACCCAGAAGCTCCTAGGTTTTCTTGGCAGTGTGACTGAAGCAGATTGCCAGGTCTTTCTTCCAAGGCAATGGAAGGTTAAGTGACTTGCCCAAGGCCACAAGGATTGTTAGTGGGAAATGAATCCTGGTCTTTTGGTTACTATCAATGCTCTAACCTCTAAGCTACTCCTCCACTTCCTTATAGGGGAAGGAGAGAAAAAGCCCCAGATTTGCAAATAAACACTTATGACATCAAATCCCAGGCTGTGCTAGGTCTATAAAGAAGCAGGAGGAAACAGCTAGGTAGGAAGAAGAGACTATGACAGAGGTTCCCAAGTTTTTTGGTTGTGTGGACCCTTTGTGAACCTCCAAAGAGTTCAGTAACTGATTTTTGCAGTTTTCCGGGTCATGCTGCTTCTTCGTAACTGAACAGATGTTGCAGCCATCATACTGTGATTTTCTTCAGGGCGAAGTTGTTAAGCAGTATCTTCTTTTATATAGTAGTTCTCAAAGCTGATTAGTGGGATTGAAATGTCAGTTCCAGTTACAAAGACACAGCATGACCCAGAAAACTGAAAAGATAGCACAGTTACTTACCTGTAAAGCACAGTTACTTACCTGTAACAGGTGATCTCTGGGAACAGCAGGAATAAGTCTTCACATATGGGTATCGTCGGTACCGATGGAGCCTGCGCGGGAACGCTCCCCAGCGTCCAAAAGGAAAGCTTTTGGGAGCATCCCACAGCGCCTGCGTGCTGCCTTCCCGCCTTTCCTAACCGCCTCTCTCCAGTTCTTCTTTTCCGTGGAGCCAGCAGGTTGTGTTCCTGTCACCGCTGAAGAATTTCTTTATTTTATTTTATTTCTATGGTCGTGCGTCTGCCTTCTCGACACTGGACCGGTACCGCCGGTCTTTTCTTTCTTTATTCTAAACCCCCCCCCAAAAAAACTGTTTCTCTCACTTCAGTGCATTTTCTTCTGTGGCCTTAGGCATACAAAATTTTTCCTCATGGAAAAGCCCGCCTCTGGGTTTAAAAAATGCACGAAGTGCAGTGGCACTATTTCTGTCACCGACAACCATGAACGGTGTCTAAAATGTTTAGGTCCTGACCACTCCATTGCGGATTGTGAGTCCTGCTCCATGATGTCTAAAAGAGGCCTACAGAATCGAGCAGCTAAGCTCAGTAGCCTGTTTCCCTCGGATGCAGCTTCGGTTGCATCGACGTCTTCCAGGGCTTCTTCTTCTTCTCAGGTAACCAAACTTAAATCCAGCCGGTCCTCGAAGGGTAGATCTCCCTCTAAGTATCGAGATGCCTCCGGGCTTGCCCTTGAGGAATCCGCACCGGCAAAATTACCCCGGCGGGAGGCTCCGGCTTCCAAAGCTTTATCTATGGGGTCACAGGTTGACATCGATGGCTCGGCCTCGACCGATCACCTGTTGCCATGTTCTGGGGTACCGGTGGTTCCCACTGGTACCGACATCCAGACATTGGTTGCGTCAATGGATCAGAATATCCTGACCATGCAGCGTGCCATCACGGCATTCATAAAATCTGCGACGCCTTCGGTACTGCAACAAACTCCGTTGCCGGTACCGACTCCGGCACCGGTGCCAGTACCGATTGCATCGACATCCGCTTCGGGGTCGACTGCAGCGGTACACTGTTCTGTGATGCCCATTGGTACCGAATCGGTACCGATCACTCCCGATGTCGATACCACCCGGTACGCGTATCGGGCTCTGCAGGAGCATCCAGACAGATGATACTTCGATTCCTTTGAAGACTCTGATGAATCAGAGGTCTCTGTCGAAGCATCGGTGATTCATCCTCAGGAGCCCTCTTCTCCAAAAAGGAGAACGTCTCCTCCAGAAGACTTGTCTTTTCAAGACTTCATTAGGGAAGTGGCCAGGGGCCTCTCCATCTCAGTGGCCCCTGAGACAGAGCCTAGAGCCAAAAAATTAGATATTTTACAATATCCTAAGGCTCCTAAAGAGGCAGCCACTTTACCAATACATGAGATTCTTTATGATCACATGTTGGGCATATGGGAGACTCCTCTCACCACTTCCCCTCATTCTCGCAGGTTGGACACCATGTATCGTGTTCCTCCTTGTCCTGGCTTCCATAAGACTCAGCTTCCTCACCACTCCATTGTGGTGGAGTCTGCTATGAAGAAGATAAAGAGTATCACTCTTCTGCTCCTCCAGGAAGGGAATGCAGATCCTTAGATGCCTTTGGCAGGAGAATTTTCCAGGCTAGTATGCTTGTTGCCAGAATCAACTCCTATAGTCTCTATATGGGGATGTTTCTAAAAGAAGTTACAGATCACCTGCAAACTTTATCTCCTTTTATTCCAGAAGATAAAAGGGAAGAATTCCTCACCTGGCTCAAACCTGCCCAGGATATTTCCAAGTTCTTCAACCGTGCAGCCTTTGACTCTTTTGAAGGTGCCAGCAGAGCCTCGGCCATTGCCATAGGTGCACACAGAGTTGCTTGGTTACAAGCTTCTGATTTGGAACCTTGGGTTCAAGATGGACTAGGAAATCTTCCTTGTACAAGTAAAAATATTTTTGGCAAAGATTGGCAAGCAAAGGCCACCCAAATGGATGCTGAAAATTCTGCTTTAGATAGACTTTCAAAGTCTACTTCTGCTCCTTTTAAAAAAAAGGTTGTTCAAAAAGGGCTTTTTCCCAAAAAAGGGAAATATTATTCTGCTTATGGTCAGCAGTCCTCTTCTGCAGGTCGTTTTGCTACAAAGAGACGGCAACAACCGAAACAGGCCAAGCCTAAGGCTGCTAGGACTGCTACGGCCCAACAGCCTCAGCTTCCTCAGGGCCTTTGACTTACAACTAGAGAGCTTAGCCTTTCTGGCTCTAAAACATCCAGAACCTCTCACCATTCCAGGAAGGTTGGCTTACTTTGCTCCCAGATGGGAACAAATCACAGCAGAGCAATGGACCCTCTCCATCATAAGGGAGGGGTACAAGCTTCATTTCTTAAACCTTCCTCCTCACACCATGGTGAGACAGTTCAATTCCCAGACATCTCTCCTCGACCTTCTGGGTCAGGAGATCACTACCCTTCTTGCCCAAGGGGCAATAGAAAAAGTACCCCTTCTTCAACAGGGCTCAGGGTTCTATTCCCCCTACTTTCTTATCCCAAAGAAAACAGGGGGCTACAGACCCATTTTAGATCTCAGAGAATTGAATAAGTTTCTATGCAAGGAGAAATTCAAGATGATTTCTCTCGGTACTCTCCTTCCATACCTTCAGAGTCAGGATTGGCTTTGCTCTCTAGACCTCAAGGATACGTACACCCATGTCCTCATCCATCCAACACACAGAAGGTTCCTTCGGTTCCTTTACCAAGGGAAGCACTATCAATATAGAGTGCTTCCTTTCGGGTCTGGCCTCTGCTCCAAGGGTGTTCACAAAATGCATGGCAGTAGTAGCTGCATTTCTACGCACTCTAGGGATCTTCGTATTCCCATATCTGGACGACTGGCTCATCTGAACTCCATCCCAGTCAGAGGCCCAGTTTTCTCTAACCTGCACAAGCCGTATACTTCAGTATCTGGGACTTGTAATACACTTTCCAAAATCCCATCTAACCCTTACTCAGTCTCTAGAGTTCATAGGGGCATGGCTGGATACCACAACTGCAAGGGCCTATCTTCCCCAGGCCCGTTGCCTACGCTTGGTGCAGTTAGCCTCACAAATTCAGTTAAAATCCCATTTAACTGCTCGAGAGATGTTACAACTGTTAGGCCACATGGCCTCCACTGTGCATGTGGTTCCTTACGCTCGCCTTCACATGAGGGCAGCTCAGTGGACTCTATCCAACCAGTGGACCCAGGCATCAGGTTGCTTGTCAGACAAAATAGCAACCTCCAGTCGCCTCTTCTGGTCCCTCCACTGATGGACGTCCACTCAAAATCTGTTGTTGGGGTCCCCCTTTCAACAGGTGTTACCCCAAGTAACCCTTACAACAGATGCCCTCCAAGAGGTTGGGGAGCTCATTTTCAAGATCTCTCCACTCAAGGCATCTGGTCTCTAGAAGAGACATCTCTACATATCAACCTCTTAGAGCTCAGAGCAATTTTTCAAGCTCTGAGTCTTCCACACCCTGCTCATCTACAAGACAGTCCTCATCCACACGGACAACCAAGTAGCCATGTTCTACGTAAACAAGCAGGGCGGGACTGGCTCTCTGTCGCTTTGCAACGAAGCTCTGAGATTGATGCTCTCTGGCGAAGGCACACAAATTCATCTCATGGCAGTGTATCTTCCAGGGGTTCAAAACTCTTGGGCAGACAGACTCAGTCGAGTTCTGCTCCCACACGAATGGTCCCTCCATGGGGACCAGACAGCCAGGATCTTCCGAATTTGGGGAACCCCGGACATAGACCTCTTTGCAAGTCCGTGGAATGCCAAACTTTCCAGGTTCTGTTCCAGAATTCCGTGTCAGGGAGTTCATGCAAGGGATGCCTTCCTCCTTCATTGGGGGCAAGACTTCCTCTATGCCTTTCCACCCATTCCCCTAATTCCCAAGACACTCTTCAAACTTCAGAGAGACAAGGGGTCTATGATCCTCATAGCACCACATTGGCCACGCCAAGTGTGGTACCCTCTACTTCTGCATCTCTCCCAAGCTCCCTCCCTGGACTTAGGATCTGCTCCAGACCTCCTGTCCCAGGAGGAGGGAACGTTGTGGCACCCAAATCCCCAGTCTCTTCACCTCAGAGCCTGGTTGCTGAAGGCCTAGACCTTCAAGATTTGCATCTTTCTCAGCAAGTGAAGGATAGCCTTCATGCTTCCAGAAAGCCTTCCACGAGACGTTCCTATGCTTTTAAATGGAAAAGGTTTACCATTTGGTGTGCAGAGAAGGGTCTTAACCCTCTTGCAATACCTCTGAATTCTTTACTAGAGTATTTGCTGCATTTATCCCATGCAGGCCTTAAAACAAATTCAGTGAGAGTCCATTTGAGTGCTATTGCAGCATCCCTTAAACCTCTCAATGGACAACCTATTTCCTCTCATCCTCTTATAGCAAGATTCATGAGAGGCCTTCTTTTGACTAAACCTCCCATCAGACCACCTTCAGTGGCATGGGACTTGAATCTGGTTCTTGGCCAGCTTATGCAGACGCCTTTTGAACCCTTAGCCACTACCTCCTTGAAATTTCTTTCCTGGAAGGTTCTTTTTCTCATTGCAGTCACCTCAGCTCGCCGCATCAGTGAGCTGCAAGCCTTGGTGGCTAATCCTCCTTATACAAGGTTCCATCATGACAAGGTAGTCCTTAGGACTAATCCACACTTTATGCCTAAAGTGGTCTCACCTTTTCATTTGAACCAGGTGGTTTATTTACCTGTCTTTTTTCCAGGACCTCATGCTTCAAGTGCAGAGAGGAATCTTCATACCCTGGATTGTAAAAGAGCTCTTGCTTTTTACTTACAAAGGACACAGCAACATAGAAAGTCCTCTCAACTCTTTGTTGCTTTTGATCCTTCTCATTTAGAACTTCCAGTCTCGAAGAGAACTCTGTCTAATTGGATTGCTCAGTGTATTTCTTTCGCCTACCAGAGTAAGAACCTTTCTCTGGAGGGCCATGTCACAGCTCACAATGTGGAGGGCCATGGCAGCCTCTATGGCTCATCTAAATTCTGTGTCCATCGACCAGATCTGTCGAGCGGCCACATGGGCATCGGTTCATACCTTCACAGCCCATTACTGCTTGGACAAGGACTCCCGCCGGGATGCCTTGTTTGGTCAGACTGTTCTCAAACACCTGTTCCATACCTAACCAATTCCTACCCTCCATCCCTGACTGGATGCCTGAGATTCATGGGTGGAGGTAGAGCCCTTCCCAGGGACTCACAACCTGGGTGATCTCCCAGGCATCTCTAGCTGGGGAGTCCCCATATGTGAAGACTCATTCCTGCTTGTTCCTGGAGATAGCACAGTTACTTACCTGTAACAGGTGATCTCTGGGAACAGCAGGAATAAGTCTTCACAACCCACCCACCTCCCCTAGGAGGTGTATCTCTCTATCTTTCTTTCCTTTCCTCACTCTCTCTTTGTCTCAGCTTTAAAACTCGAACTGGAGAGAGGCGGTTAGGAAAGGCGGGAAGACAGCGCGCAGGCGCTGTGGGATGCTCCCAAAAGCTTTCCTTTTGGACACTGGGGAGCGTTCCCGCGCAGGCTCCGTTGGTACCGATGATACCCATATGTGAAGACTTATTCCTGCTGTTCCCAGAGATCACCTGTTACAGGTAAGTAACTGTGCTTTCCCTTCCTGGAGGAGCAGAAGAGTGCCTCTTTGTACTTTTTATCTTCTTTATTGCAGACTCCACCACAATGGAGTGGTGAGGAAGCTGAGTCTTATGGAAGCCAGGACAAGGAGAAACACGATACATGGTGTCCAACCTGTGAGAATGAGGGGAAGTGGTGAGAGGAGTCTCCCATATGCCCAACATGTGATCATAAAGAATCTCATGTATTGGTAAAGTGGCTGCCTCTTTAGGAGCCTTAGGATATTGTAAAAATATCTAATTTTTTTGGCTCTAGGCTCTGTCTCAGGGGCCACTGAGATGGAGAGGCCCCTGGCCACTTCCCTAATGAAGTCTTGAAAAGACAAGTCTTCTGGAGGAGACATTCTCCTTTTTGGAGAAGAGGGCTCCTGAGGATGAATCACCGATGCTTCGACAGAGACCTCTGATTCATCAGAGGAATCGAAGTATCGTCTGTCTGGATGCTCCTGCAGAGCCCGATATGCGTACCGGGTGGTATCGCCATCGGGAGTGATCGGTACCAATGGGCATCACAGAACAGTGTACCGCTGCAGTCGACCCCGAAGCGGATGTCGATGCAATCGGTACCGGCACTGGAGTTTGTTGCAGTACCGAAGGTGTCGCAGCTTGTATGAATGCCGTGATGGCACGCTGCATGGTCAGGATATTCTGATCCATTGACGCAACCAATGTCTGGATGTCGGTACCAGTGGGAACCACCGGTAGCCCAGAACATGGCAACAGGTGATCGGTCGAGGCCGAGCCATCGATGTCAACCTGTGATCCCATAGATAAAGCTTTGGAAGCCGGAGCCTCCCGCCGGGGTAATTTTGCCGGTGCGGATTCCTAGAGGGCAAGCCCGGAGGCATCTCGATACTTAGAGGGAGATCTACCCTTCAAGGACCGGCTGGATTTAAGTTTGGTTACCTGAGATCCATGTGAGGAAGAAGCAGCCCTGGAAGACGTCGATGCAACCGAAGCTGCATCAGAGGGAATCAGGGTACTGAGCTTAGCTGCTCGATTCTGTAGGCCTCTTTTAGACATCATGGAGCAGGACTCACAATCTGCAATGGAGTGGTCAGGACCTAAACATTTTAGACACCATTCATTGGTGTCGGTGACAGAAATAGTGCCGCTGCATTTTTTAAACCCAGAGGCGGGCTTTTCCATGAGGAAAAATTTCCTAGGCCTAAGGCCAAAGAAGAAAATGCACTGAAGTGAGAAAAACAGTAGTTTTTTTTTTTTTTTTTTAGAATAAAGAAAGAAAAGACCGGCGGTACTGGTCCAGCGTCGAGAAGGCAGACGCACGACCAAAGAAATAAAATAAAATAAAGAAATTCTTCAGCAGTGACAGGAACACGACCTGCTGGCTCCGCGGAAAAGAAGAACTGGAGAGAGACGGTTAGGAAAGGCGGGAAGGCTGTGCGCAGGCGCTGTGGGATGCTCCCGCACAGGCTCTGTCGGTACTGATGATACCCATATGTGAAGACTCATTCCTGCTTGTTCCTGGAGATCATCATACTAGCTGCGGAAACCCAAAAGAACAGGTCAGGGACACGCAGTTTGTCCCCACCACTCTTCTTTGCCCCTATCACCATAAGCCTACTGTCATCACTAGCTCACTTTATCTTCTTCCCCTTTCTGTCTCCACCATTCTCTCTCCCCTACCAGTCTGTCTCTTTCTCTAACCAATTCCATTCTCTCTCTCTCTTCCCCACAGCCAGTTCTGCCAGCCTCTTTTCTCTCTTCTGTTTTTTGCTTTTGTGGACTCCTTGTAATGGTCTCATGGATCTCCAGGGATCTATGGATCATAGGCTGGGAACCACTGGACTAAAATATGGAAAAATCAGAACACTAAGTATAGACCACTGGTTCTCAACCCAGCCAGGTTTTCAGGATATCCACAATGAATATGCATGAGATAGACCTGCATACAATGGAAGCAGTGCCTGCAGATGTATCTCATGCATATTCATTGTGGATATCCTGAAAACCTGACTGGCCTGGGGGTCTCAGAGGACTGGGCTGAGAACCACTGGTATAGACTGAAGCTACAGCTTCAAAAGCCAAGTTCCCCCTCCTAGCTATATTATAGCAAGAAATTCCAAACTGCTGAAAAGAATGTCTTTTTGAAAACTAATCATTTTCCATTTTACTCATCCTGAAACCAAGGGTAGATTGTTGCTATGAAATGCGTAGCCTTGGTGTAATTTCTTAAGGTCTGTTATACCACATTTTGCCAAAGTATCAACGCAGTTTAGATAATCTTAAAATCATAGTTAAAAAGAGGATAGGAAATATAAAAGAGCAGTTATGGAAACAGTAAGATAAATAGAAAAGCAATAGGAATATAAGGCAGCAGCTCAAACCCTGAAGCTCATTCTTCCTAGTGTTCCCCCAAAAGCTAGTACAAAGTAATAAGCCTTGAGGATTTTCTTCAAAGATGATTTGGTTCTAACGTATAATGGAAGAGTTCCAGAGGGCAAGGGCAAGGGCCAGAAAAAAAGAAAGCAGACTGGCATGTGGATGCATGCTGGTCTGAAATGTTGAGGATGAAGAATCCTGGAGGGGGTGTAAGTGTCAGATAGATAGGAAGACCAGAATAAAATGCTTTCTGAGATAGCAATAAAAACTTGAATTTTATGTGATAAGAAATTGGAAGTCAATGAAATTTCTTTAGAAGCAGAGTAACATGGTTGGATTTCTTTGAGTAAGTTATTAATTTGATAGCTCAATTCTGAGTAAGTTGAAGACGTTTAATGGAAGTAAGGCGTAAGCCATAAGCCATTGAATAACAAATTACAGTAGATGAGTCAACGTAACTAGAGCAATCACAAATTTTAGTGATGATCTATCTCAGAAAGGCTGAAGTGCCCCCAGTGAGAAAACGTAGGATTTAATTGTAGCACACATTTGATAATCAGGCTACAGTCATTGGTGTGAGGTGTCGGAGGATCTGGGGCTCTGACTTCTGCAGAAACCTGCTAGCCAGGATGTGTCGAATCCAGCAGGCATACCAGAAAGCAGCCCCGCTGCCGGAGTAAGGACCGCCGACTAGAATAAGAACGTCCCTCTATTGTATGCAGCTGCGGGTCACAGACCGAAGGGGCATGATCAAAGGGGCAGGACGTGCCCCTTTGGAGTACCGGTGGTCAGCAGTAAAGTTTTTCATTATCTCATCGCTGGGGAAACAGAACAAGAAGGGAGGTGGTAAAGGGGAACTTATTACATCTACTCAAGGTAAAATTATTGGGCCTCTTGATAGGCATTTGGCTCCCCTTCCTGTGAGTCAGTCTTCGACAGAAGGAGTTTCTTTGAGCTCCAGTGGTCAGCCACCATCTCCACATCCATTGCCTCCTTTATGTTCTACCATGCTTGGAAGGTGTTTCTTTAACCCTGGGAGGTGAAGGTGGCACTCAGGTCCCGGTGCCCAAATTAGTGAGCTTGTGTGATTTTCCTCAAGTTTGCCCCCCACATCTCCCTCAGAAGAAACCTCCAAAGGCAAGCTATTAAGAGCATTGATACTAAATTATCTTCTACTGTTATGTCGTCATGCAATTTCACTCAGGAAGCTGTTGAGAAAATGGTTGATTTAGATAAATAGAGTTTCTGTTTTGGGTAATTCTCTGGCATACTTGGATATTCAGGTGCAGTCTACCAGTGCTTCAAATGTTTTGCATATTAAAGATACTTTGTTGGCTCAAACACCATTAGAAGCACTTGAAAATGCCTCACGTGCCAGGAATCTTCGGTTCTTAAAAACTTTCCTGTAACACATTTACTTTCCCCAGAAATACTTAAGAAGAAGTATTTTGTGGAAGTTCTCCAGCTGACAGATTATCATATTGAGATTGTCAAAGCATTTTATATCCCTACTAAAGCTCGAGTGGTGGACCCAAATGAAGGGTTCCTTTGATCTTCTTCATTCTATAGCTAGTGAGAATCTGACAGATCTTAAAGGACTGGTCATATGTGATAACTAACAGTAATACTTTGTTGGTTACATTTATTTCAGAGTTTATTAAGTTAAAAATTCTTAAACCTTTCTTTGAATATAAAGATGCTATTTTTTGTGGTCAAAAATTGAATGTTTTTCCCAATGTTACTCGAGCAACAAGTAAAAAGGAAACAGTTTTTGGGTTTGAAATCTAGGGTCTTGGGTCTTGGACCTTGGTGCTACATTTTATCTGTGCTTCCCCTGCAAGTGCATAACTACCTTGCAGAAGAAGAAGACGACATTTGTTTTTCTTGATGTTTATCATCTCGAGAGATTTATTTTAAATAGACAGAAGTGATGGAGTCAGGTTGGTGGCCTGTTAAGCAATATTTCCTCCCAGATGGCATTATTAGTACCCAATTGCTCGTATTCTTTTATTTCTTTGTATACTGACACTGTTCTCATGATGTGAGCTTCAACACATTTGTCTCTTTAACATAATATCCTAATATTTTCATAGAAGGGTGTGACCAAAAATGGAAGTAGAAGTTGTGGGTAATAATGGGCCACCTGTCACCCACATAGTTTGGTATTTAGAGGACTAAGCTTAAAATGGTTTCCTTCTAGCCATTTTGCAATGGAAAAGAGGCTATTAGTGAGCGGCTATAATTCCAAAGAGTAGGGATCTAAAAAATGTTACCAGTTGGATATCATCCCAAAGTAATGGCCAGATATTCGCAAAGATTGAACCAAGAAGGGCTAATGAACAAATAAAAGACTGAATAAGATAGGAGAAATAATGAAGCCTTAAGGGACCCCATATTTACAGGAGTTTTGACCACTTTTCTGAGAAAAAAGACTTGATCAAAAGGATTTACAAGGAAAAAAAACAAACAAATACAAAACAAAGGAATGTCCCATCCCAACCCCCTATTTAAAAACACCCCTTCACAACCACTCAGCCACGCTTAGCACTCTCACCCACAAATAACCAAGTTTTCAAATGCTTATGAAATAAGGATGCCTGTGAACATATCTCCTCTGGGAGACCATTCCAACACACACAGGTCACACCCTGGAATACCCGACCCCTATGAGCGGTTAGACGAACCACATCCAAGTCTGGTGTAGCCAAGAGGCCTGCCTGAGGGGAATGCAAAGCCCAAACTGGAGTAAACCAAGACAACAATCCCGCAAAAATAAGGGATGGGAATCCCTCAGGCGGGAATCTCACAGCTATTTTGCCATGGACATGTTCAAATCAGAACTAACTTAAACATGCAATTGGACGAGTTAAAGCATGAAATACCAATCAGCTAGGATCTAAGACTTTGACATTCATAGTCTATGTGTCAGGAACTTATACTATATGTATTTATGTTTTTACCATATTTAGATTATGTTCACATATATAATTTAACAAAATGAAGTTATTTGTTTAAATCTTTACCAACTTCTTCTATTACAAAAGCTGAATAAATTACCATGAGGAAGTAATATGTCTTTTGGATACACTGACTGGATAATGTGGCACGGGAAAAGCCATGTTTTAAGACCCTTTTTACTAAATCCTGTTAAAAACAAACATTAAGTGCAAAATCTTAATGCATGGTAAGTGCAAAGCCTTTGAATTAACCATCAGGGGCATGACAAGCATGGTCCCAGCAGTTAATGCCTAACGCAATTAATGTGGGTACACCTAAGAATATCCATTAAGCTATCATTAGGCATATCCATACTAACTGGCATATTGATGGTGATCGTACACCAACATGCTCTTCATGCCAACACTCTACTGCTAACTGGTCCACTCTCTGCATCAGCGCACAATTGCCAATTAATGTGTTTTGGCAGCCAGTAGCTAGCATGTCCGTGTGTTCAGCATTCATCGCAATCAGTTATCCCATGCTAAAGTGTGCATTAACCGGTTAGTGGCATTTAGTAAAAGGGACCCTTTTAGTGCAGAAATCTGGATGCCACAAAGGTCAAAATTGCCCCTTGACATTTTTATAATATTATGTAATATAGTCTGTGTAATTAATGTCTAATGTAAAAAACATAACCCTGAATCTAATACATGGAAATCAGCATTCAAATCTTGCTTCTCCAACTCACTCATCTTTGCTTGTGACCTTAGACAAGTCATTTTACCATCATTGACTCAGGTACAACCTAGATGTTAACCCTTTCTAGGCCGAGCCCTAACTCTCGGGATCCAAAATTCTGACTAAATATTCCTATCAAATGGTATATAAAATACATGACCATAGCAGAAGGAAAATCCCTATTAGAACATATTGAATAAGACGGGTACAATTTTCCTGAAATATGCAAAAATTAACCCAGCTGCAGAATGTGGATTAAAAACTTAAAGTAGGCCTTCAAAGGGTTAAGTCCATTGGACACCTTGGCTAGAATTTGGAAAAGCGAGTAATTAAATCTCAAAACCAAATGCAAACACTATTAATGTTATTAAAAAAAAATAAAAGGAGCACAGTGCTTGAAAAATTAAGGGGTATGTTTACTAAACCGTCTTAATGTGCGCCCGGCGATAATGCTGCTGGCTGCCATAAAAGGAGTGGGCGTTTCAGTCTTAAAGCAACAAAACGGGAGTATCGCGCGATAAAGCGCGCTGCTGCGCACATTATCGGGCGAAGCGCCACTAAGCGCGTTAACACGTGGTAATCTTAAGTAGGCGCCCAGACATGCAAACATAGAAACAGAGGTGTAACACAATGGTTAATACACTGACTGATGATACAGGGGTCATGAGTTCGATCCCCCAGTGTGCCTAATGCATAAGGCAGGCTGAGGCATCAGCTGTGACATGTAAGTATTGTTTCTGGAGGCAGTTTATTTGTATTTTAATTATTGCTGCCAGCAAACACACCCTCATGTGCCGTAACCTAAGGTGCCGCATAAGGCACCCTAAGGCACTCCATAGGGCACATTATAAAAGTGCACCCTATAATGTCCCCTATAGGGCATCCTATAAGGCGCTCCATAGGATACCTTATAAGGCACCTTATATGGACGGTAACCATAAGGTGCCTCAGAAGGCGCTTTATAGGGCACCCTATAAAAGCACCTTCTGAGGCACCTTATGGTTACAGTACGCTGAGGGTGTTTTTGCTGGCAGCACTAATGTACATTAAAAATAGATAATGCTTTGGACAGCACTATCAAATAACCCCACTGTGGGTTTGAACCCATGACCTCTGGCTCCACAGGCAGTGAAGTAACCAGTGGGCTACAGCTCTATAGCTGCTAACAAGCTCCTGGCTGGCTGCAGAAGGACTGCACGTCACCACACAAACAGTCTGCTGTGATCACCAGGATAGGGTTAACCCACCTGTACCCATGATGCACTGAGCATGCAAATCAGCAGTCTACAGATGAACCAATACAAGCATTGTGGAACCTGTGTCCCTTGGGGAAACTGCTAGGTACATATGACCTAGATTGGCCACTGTTGGAAACAGAATACTGGGCTTGATGGACCTTGGTCTGACCCAGTATGGCATATCTTATGTTCTTATGTAACACAAGATGGGGTATACACCCCCACAGCACCTGGGCCTGGTAGGGGGAACTGACCGTGTGTATTACTGGCACAGAGTAGCTACACACCGTCACATTGTGCGGGTACAGTGCTCACCCTGAGGGTGAGGTGGGGCGCCCAGCACCAGGTCCACAGCACCTTCCGTGGCAGAAATAGGCCATGCTGCAGGTCCCCAGCAGTGCTAGTGTGTGAGATAGGTAGTTCCTGCAAACACACTTTGGATACATCTCTATTTCTCAGTCAGGTTTAGCCCTTATGGACCCATAGGCGGATTATATACCACCACCCAACCCACCCTCTGGGGCTGAGGGTGGGAAACAGGGTCTCCCACCAACAGATCCACATTTTACCTCCCTGCAATGGCAGCAGTAGAGGGGACCATCAACCACAGTCCTGCTGGGGAACAGACACCCTTCAGGGCAGTCAATGCAGCTCTGTACACATCTATACAGCAACAGCATACAGACATTAGGCCCGGAAATACTCAGCTGCACCCCACCACTATCTGATATTCTCCTGCAGCAAGCCTCCAGCTACTGCACCCTGCAAGGTATTCCAGCAAGACACATACTAGCTGCAGACAGTCTGCTAGCTAGTCCATAGTGCATGTTCCTGGAGAAGATGCATGAACCCAGAACCGGGATGTCAGCATACACACCAAGCAGATAAGTCAGTGATTGGGCCCCAAAAGGGAACCCATAAATATCACGAGAGAAATATTAGAGCGCACTATGGGGGAACCTAGCCATGCCGTGGTCACTGCTCAGTCAGGGTGAGAGTGATCTCCCAGCAGGACATGCTGTGGCCACCTTGTCTGTGCAGGTGGTGGCCGGGAACTACAATGTCCCAGCCATTGCCCTATGCAGATGCATCCTGGCCAGGCCACCCTGTCCGGGCTATACCCATGGTACCTTGCTCCTCATTATGCACATTGGCAGGCCAATACTGGCAACAGTGCTGGCAGTGTGGGCTGTGGAGGGTGTTTGCAGCCACCACACACTGGATAGACAGACACACACTCCCACACCTATGCCAGCAGTGTACAACTATAGAGGTGTTTGGCAGCCCTGGCCACCGCACCAGTCCTGGGCACAGTGCAAGCAGGGCTATGGTACGCAATACTGTTGGGGTCACTCCCCAGGGTGGTAAACACTGTCAGACACAAGACCTGTAGCACACTCCACAGACATCAGAAAGGTTGCCATGATGCAGTTCAATCAGAAAATTGTACTTCAGAATTGCTATCTGCCAGTAATCATAGCAACCTTTGATAGCTGTGTACCGTACTCCTGGGTTTAGGGTGGCATTGCTAAGGTTTGCAAGTGCTAGTATTGGGAGATGCACGCAGGGCCCAATGTCCTGCCTCTCCAGGAGGCATTGGATAATGGAACCTGTGGGTGCGAGTGTGTCTGCCCCTGTTTGCTGCTGCTTTATGGCAGAGGTTCCCAACTCCAGTCCTGGTGTGCCAAACACTGTTCGGGTTTTCATGCTGTCCCTCATGAATATGCATGAGATACATCTGCATACCACGGGGGCGGCGCATAGAAATGCAGCACAGGCATCTTTATTAGAGGCAGCATGGAACCTGAATGGTGTTTGGCCCTCCAGGACTGCATTTGGGAGACTCTGCTCTAGGTAGTGCGCATGTTTATGGTGTCTGTGCTCTGTAGGGTAAAATGTAGGTGTTTTGGGCATGTCTACGTCATCTGCACTACAGGTTCTGTCTGTATTAGCACGTTGTAGTAGTGGGTAAAATATGGGGGCTGGGTTGGCAGGAACCACAGCTGGGACTTGAACCTGTGACCTCCTGCTCCTGAACACACTGGCTGTGTGCACTGCACCACCGTGTTGCCACAGAGACAGTGCATTCCCTGGGGATACCATGACTGTTCATCAGACAGGGCCTGTCTGTTGCAGTGCATGGTACCCACCTACACAGGGCTAGGCCACGGTCTGCTCTGGGCAGCTGCCACTGCCCCCTCCACCACCAGTACCCCTTTGCCATCTTGCTGACATGCCCGTCTGCTGGTGGAGTGCAGTCTCAGGCCATCCATTGTGTGGGTAGGCGGCTGCCTATGGTGCAGGTTCAGGGGTGCCTGCATAGCTGTCCATGCTTCCCCCCAGCACTGCCTGCCAATGTTCTGTGCCCTTGGGGGTACTGCAGTGCCAGGTCCCACAGTACCTGCTGGGTACTATCCCCTGTGACACTGTGGGAAGCACACTCGGGCCCATGCTGGGCCCTCATCAGTTGCTGTCTGGCTGCTCTACTGTTTCAGCATTCCTATGGGCCACCTAGGCATCACCCTCATCCGCACTGTGGCCCAGCTGCAGCACAGCATGTGCCGTCTGCAGCCCTCTGTGTTCCCTTTCCCAGCATCTGTCCAGTTGCCCATTCCGACATTCCCGCCCTGCTGTTGTGGAACATGTGCACGCCATAGGAAACCTGTCCAATGGAGAGGGAAACCCTGATCAGCGCTATTTCACTGTGGGATCATTCACCTTGTATGGGGATGGAGCGTAGACCCTTCCAAAATTCATATCCTTTTTTTGGAGCTTTCTGGAGAGTGTTTTTTGATGTTTCCCATTACTATCACTATTGCTCAGCGTGGTTATGTTTTTTTTATATTTTGTTGGGGTCATTTTCAGTGTTTATTTGCACTTTTGTTCCATGCACATGTATCACACTTATCACTTTTTTGTAGGTTTCCCTGATTTTGCTGTACATTGCTGGCAGAAATGGTTTCTCTTCCTTTTAAATCAGCTCTAACGTCAGGGTTTCACTGGCGTTAGTTTTCAGCCTCGGATTTCACAGCGTTAGTGCGCAGAAAGCCTCTCCCCTCCCTCTCTCCACCCATTGACCCCTTCTCTCCGCCCTCCGGGAGCCTTTCTCCACCTTCAGCGCTCGTTTGCGCCGCAGCGCGCGTTATCTTGTGCTAAGGTACTTTATCGCGCGATAACGTCACAGAGCGCACAATAAGACGGTTTAGTAAACATACCCCTAAGTGTTGTTCAACTGTCCTTTGATAAAGAATTTTTAAAATATTGAGGGAGTGTTAAAAAAAACAAAAAACAAAACCACACATCCCTCATTCATGTCCTTATATTTGGTTCTTTCATTGAGCTTTAGATATATTTTTATAGTAATTTAACATGTTCTAAATACAGTGATTCATCTACCAATATGGCATATACAAAGCATTTTTATTAGAACTATAACATTATGTATAAATGACAGCTGGCGTGAACTCTTATCAGGAAGTATACTCAAAGTACAAAAACAGGAATCTTAGCATTAAAGTGCATTTGAAAAGTAACATTAATAAAATATAAAGACTAGAG
This sequence comes from Ichthyophis bannanicus, assembly GCA_033557465.1. Lineage (NCBI taxonomy): Eukaryota > Metazoa > Chordata > Amphibia > Gymnophiona > Ichthyophiidae > Ichthyophis > Ichthyophis bannanicus. The sequence goes on from CM066041.1 coordinate 306,816,797, forward strand.
ACACATCCATCAACCGGTGATTATACTTTGCTTGTAATGTTTACAGCATTCAAGCAGTTAGTGAATGGCATAATCAGTGAAGGAAAAATATAATGGCTAGAAATTTTTTAAAGTATATTCACTAAGGGGCATGCTTACTCAAGGTTAACACATGTTAAGTGCACACAGCCCTTTTATTTCTATCGGTGCAGTGGCACCTAACACATGTTAAAACCTTTACTAAATATGCCCCTAAGTATAAGATGAAATTCTATCAAATCACTAATTAGACATCTAAGATTCATAAAGACACTAGACCTAGTTTAAATCCAAACTAACCTAGTTAGTCTGCTTTCTTTCCAACACTTGAATACGAGCATAAATGCAACATGCAGAGAAATACAAGGCTCTCTTCAAAAGGAAGTAGGAAGCAAAAATAAAGCTTGCTGATCTGTTGTCCTCCTCTCTAATCTCCAAAAAAACCCACAATAAGCATGCACAAAACAGAAGAATAAGACATACTTGAAAGGGCTGGTCCAAAAAGGGATTTGAAATGAAACTCCAATTGCAGCTCACATATGAGCAATCCAATACTTCTCTTCAGAAGAAAGCTGTAACAAACCACTCATGGTGATAAATCCCCCTGTAGGAGAGGCTTACAGATCCCTTGTGCACTGTTGCAACAGGAAACACTTTGATGATCAATAATGATACATGAAACACATCCAGCCTTTTAAATCATATCAGCATTCTGTTCTATTATCTCTTTCCACTATACCTCCATCATAAAATGAACATGTTTGAGCTAACATATACAAAGGCTGATACATTCCTTCAGCTTAGTTCTCTAATGCAGGATGGATGCCAAGTGACCGACTGAAAAAGGTAAAGCAGAGCCAGGGGAAAGAAGACAGATGTCCCCATGGATCAAGGGCAGTCCTAACATTCAATTATAAGGGATTGATTTTCAGCTTTAACCTTCCCCCCTCAATCATGAACATATGTGTCAAGCAACCTTAAGCTTCAGGGGGGGGGGGGGGAGCATGAGAAGTTACGCAGAAGCCCTCCGCTCCACACTAAACCTCGGTTATGATGGTAACCAGAGGGAGGGGGAGGAAGACATACCAGAAGAGGAAAAAACAACCACTGGATAGACCCAGATACAGTACCACATAGGCACGGCACTGAAGAGACCACATGACATTCACTATCAGTCAATTTAACAGACAAGAGTCAGGAGGGACTGACAATAGTCTTGTCCCTTTCCCTCTTGCTCTCTTTTATAGCCCAGGACTCAGTTGTTTTGTGAAAACAAACTGGGTTTCACCAACACCGACAAGGGCCCCCATATAACAAACTGATGACATATACAATTTTACAAATAGAAAAACATGTAATCGTTCTGTGCAAAAGTCTTTACTTGATTTAAGCATCACTGGATCAAATAATTGATTATTGCCCTGATGAAACCTTATCACATAGTGTTACACCTTGTGCCCCAGCGCAACCACCTACAAATGTATCGCCTCCTCCAAAATTATCTTCCCGCCCTTGCAGTACTGCCCTCTCTCAATTGCTTCCCCTAAACTACCTCTTTTCTTTCACTTCCTCTTTGCTAAGCACTGCTACCTCTCTCGCCCTCCCTATTTTCCTTCTTCATAGTTACTGTAAATACTTTTCCCTCTTTACCCTAGTAGTGCTCCTACCCCTTCAAAGCTTCCTCAATACAACTCCCCTTCATCATGTCCCTTGTACATTCCTCCCATTGCTTCCTCCAGTACTCCTTCTCTTCATTATTCCCCCAGTACGACTCCATCCTTCACAAACTTCCTCCAGTACTGCTTCCCCTCCCATTGTGCTCTCCAGCAGTTCCCCTTCCCTTCATCGCTTTTACCCAAAATGACCTTTCCTCATTACTTCCTCTAGTATTATCCCTCCCCCTTCACTACTTTCCCCTCATTACTTTTTTCAATAGTTCCCCTTCACCATTACTCATTCTACACTATTTCTCCAAAATTTTCCCAGTGTGACCCCCTCCCATTGCTTCCTTCCTCATCACTTCCCCCAGTGTGACCCCCTCCTCTCATTGCTTCCTTCCCCAGTGTGACCCCCCCTCTCATTGCTTCCTTCCCCAGTGTGAGCCTTCCCAATGCTTCCCGGGCCATTTCCCCATCACTCCCCAGTATGATCACATCCCATTGCTTCCATCACCACCCCCAGTGTGACCCCCTCCCTTTGCTTCCTGTACCATTTCTTCATCACTTCTCAAGTGTGACCCCCCACTCCCATTTCTTCCAGGGCCATTTCCCCATCACTTCCCCAGTGTGACCCCCTCCCATTGCTTCCTTCCCCATCACTTCCCCAGTGTGACCCCCTCTCATTGCTTCCTTCCCCATCACTTCCCATGTGTGACCCCCTCTCATTGCTTCTTTCCCTGGTGTGACCCCCTCTCATTGCTTCCTTCCCCATCACTTTTCTGGTGTAACCCCCTCTTATTGCTTCCTGGGCTATTTCCCCATCACTTCCCCCTCCCATTGCTTCCGTCCCCAGTGTGACCCCCTCTCATTGCTTCCTTCCCCATCACTTCCCCCTCCCATTGCTTCCTTCACCAGTGTGACCCCCTCCCATTGCTTCCTTCCCCATCACTTCCCATGTGTGACCCCCTCCCATTGCTTCCTTCCCCATCACTTCCCCCTCCCATTGCTTCCTGGGCTATTTCCCCATCACTTTCCCCAGTGTGACGCCCTCCCATTGCTTCTTTCCCTGGTGTGACCCCCTCTCATTGCTTCCTTCCCCATCACTTCCCATGTGTGACCCCTTCTCATTGCTTCTTTCCCTGGTGTGACCCCTTCTCATTGCTTCTTTCCCTGGTGTGACCCCCTCTCATTGCTTCCTTCCCCATCACTTTTCTGGTGTAACCCCCTCTTATTGCTTCCTGGGCTATTTCCCCATCACTTCCCCCTCCCATTGCTTCCTTCACCAGTGTGACCCCCTCCCATTGCTTCCTTCCCCATCACTTCCCCAGTGTGACCCCCTCCCATTGCTTCCTTCCCCATCACTTCCCCCTCCCATTGCTTCCTGGGCTATTTCCCCATCACTTTCCCCAGTGTGACCCCTTCTCATTGCTTCTTTCCCTGGTGTGACCCCCTCTCATTGCTTCCTTCCCCATCACTTCCCATGTGTGACCCCTTCTCATTGCTTCTTTCCCTGGTGTGACCCCCTCTCATTGCTTCCTTCCCCATCACTTCCCATGTGTGACCCCTTCTCATTGCTTCTTTCCCTGGTGTGACCCCTTCTCATTGCTTCTTTCCCTGGTGTGACCCCTTCTCATTGCTTCTTTCCCTGGTGTGACCCCCTCTCATTGCTTCCTTCCCCATCACTTCCCCCTCCCATTGCTTCCTTCACCATTTCCCCAGTGTGACCCCCTCCCATTGCTTCCAGCACCGTTTCCCCACTGCGAGCCCTCCTATTGTTTCTTGCACCGATTCCTCTCCCTCTGTGCCACCCCTTTATAGCTTCCCCGCACTGCCTCCTCTCCCCCTTACCCATCTCTTCCTCGCCTCTTGCAACGTCCCGCAGAAACCATTTGGGAGCCGCGGCCGCCTCCACCGGCTTCCAGTCTTTGGCCCCGGCCGCTCGGGGCCGCTCATTGGCTCCGGAGGTGCGGCGGGTCGTCGGAAAAGCTGAGCGCCGGCGCTCTGACGGTGCTGATGGCGGCGGCGGCTCCCCGGGCAGCCGGCGTGGCGGAGAGAGGCAGAGCGAGCGAGTGAGCGTGAGCCTGAGCCCGGCGGGGGCGGTGCCGCTTCCCTTCCTCTCTCTCTTTTTTTTTTTTTTTTTGGTACTAACGGTCCTCCTCCTGGTGACGTCACGGCGCGCCACCCGTGACGCCACGGGGGAATCCGAGGCCGGCGCGGACCAATGGGAGGCGGGATTGCGAAGGCGCCAAAACCGGCGCAGGATTGTGAGAGGGGGAGGGGCGCTAAAACGCTTCACTTCTGCCACTAGCGGCAGCCTCCCGCCTTTCACACCTTAGGGCCAGCAGTAGACGTATTTCACAAGTATATACGCTTCGGAGCGGGTTTAGACTGCGAGAGAAATCCTTTCCAGAGATAGACAGATAGATAGAAACACCTCAGCCAGATATATGCACTTCAGCTACCCTCCCACTGCCAGGCAGAATGTGCTGTAATTCGTTTTCTTCTGTGAAATAGAACAAGATAGAAGTATAAAAGCAGGGGGAAAAGGTCTATTTCTCAATATTTTCATTTCATTTTTATTTTCATTTAATCATTTGTTACCCTTAGTCTTAATAATGGTAGGCGGGGTACACAAGTAATATACTGTACAAAATTAAAAAACTAATCTGAACAACTATATATATTCTACAATGTTATATCAGTCTATTCTGTGCCAATTTTTATACATGAAAGGAAATAAAGGTCCATAAAAAATCATATAATATGTTGACCCATATTTTGGGTATTGTTTTTTGTGATGGAGTAATTGTATCTGGAAAATGACGAATATAAGGTTTTAAATGAGCAATTAGTGGCTTTTTGAGTTACCATTTCTGATTTACAAACAAAGAGAGTCATTTTAAATCACTTCAATGTGACTTGCATGTCTAAAAATGTGCACGTGGACATCCAAATCATGACGACATCCCCAGAGCAATTGCAGAAAGACTTTTTTCAGACAACTCTGCTGTGGGGACATCTAAATAGGCGGGGGGGGGGGGGGAGGGTTAACGGAAGCATGTCCAGGGTGGTGTTATGGATATAGATATTCCCAATTGATCTTAGAAACCTCAGGGACTTCTGTGTCCATGTTCACACTTAGACCTGCTCCAAGCATGAATAGGCATCGGAAACATGTTCACTTTGGCACTAAAACCACTGGAGTGTGTAGAGAACTTGGCACTTCACTATCCTTAGTATTCTCCACACTTGCAATGATATGTTGCGTGTGTTTGTGAAATTTGTTGTGGGTAAGCACCATTGCTGCATACTATGAATACTGCTGGGGACGTCTATGTAGAAGTTCCTAGAGACGTCCATATCAAGCATGTCCACGTTTGTGAAATCATGCCCAAACTTGGGAGTTCTTGCAGTTTTTAAGGTAGTTCTGGCTTGGACGTCTCAGATTGCACTGGGATGTCCTTTGTAAAATGTGCCTTCACAAGTTTTAATTTGCACAACTTTAAAATGTGTGAGCTCTAGTGCCAGTCGAGGTCTTCTGACCATTCATTCATCTTTCTTAAACATTCATAATATTACCTCTAGGCAACACAAATAAAATCTTTCACAAGTAAAAGCAATTTTTTTATTCACTCACCTAATGTTGGAGCAATAAGCAAAGGGCAGCTGTTTCAAAGTCCTTTTGGGAATTTCCTGTTTTGAAAGATGTTGAAAATTTAGGACTGACTTACCTATTCATCACTGTGATGATGATGTTACTCACCTTCATTACCAGGCTGACATCTCTAATGAGTAGCAAAATTTCTTCATTGCTAATGAATGAGGTAATCATTCTAATGAGTACCTCATTCATTAGCAATCAGGTAAATCGAGTGCTATCGAAATTAAATATTGGCTACTTATTTTAAGATGGACACTACTTGGTACCCAATGCATTGAAATTTTGCATTTCAGTGTTATCCATCTCATAGACCACAATTTTCCTTTTCTAAGTTCCCTGCTTTTGAAAGTAGAAAATCTTTACGTCTTCCTGGAATTTGGTTACTCTAATGATCAATAAAATTCATGTATTTAATTTTCTCATACACTTCAATGGAGTGTCTAAATTACATTTCTTTGTTGTAGGAACATCTGCAAGAGATTATGAATAGATCTTGCATAATTGCTGCAGGTCACTGGGCTGGCGTCCCTCCAGCTGTAAGTAACGTGTCCAGCTTGGGGGCCCCCTACTCCTTCCCTAAGTTAGGTTGGGGCAGTAGAGCAGGTGAGGTCCTTTAGGCTGAGCAGGGGAGGTACTCGTAGCTAGGTATCAGAAAGGGAGGGGGATGTGAGGTCAAGGTGGATGGCAGTTAGAGGGCTGGGAAGAAGGGCAGGCAGTAAGAGGTTGTCGGGGGGGGGGATTCTGATTTGAAATCCCTTCTCATTGGTGTGGGAAGGGATTTCATTGGGTATGAGGGAGTGATGTGGGGAGTAGGTGGGGTGGGGGTGGGCTAGCAGCAGAGCTTATTTACCAGCGGATCCTGGCTCTTCTCTCTTTCCTCTTGGTGTGGCGACGCAGTGGAGAGTCCTTTTTCCTGCCCATCTCACCTTTGTTCGGAGGTTGACTATTTGTTGCAGCTGGTTGGGGGGAGGGGGGATTACCTGAGCCAATCTGGTACTCATGCGTCTGTTTCAGCTTTATTTTTTTTCTTTATTTAATCTTTTCTTTTTATACTGCTTTATCCTTTAATCAAAGTGGTTTACATTAGAACTTAACAGTATACAGGGAACGCAAAACCATTATAGAACAAGTACAATTAACCATTATATAATAGAGCTTAAACAGGGGAGGGGATGGTGGACGGAAATAAGTTAACATATGTACAATGTCATGTATTTGAAGTTCATGGTTTTGAAGAGAAGATATTAGTCTGTGGCCTGGGGTTGACAGGTGGTAGTTTGGGTATTTTGACCGTCGGGAGGTTAAGTAATTGCCCCAAGTGGTATGTGTGCAGTAGAGTTTTGAGCTTCTTCCTGAAGTCTTTAATATCTGTGGTTGCATGCATGTTATCTGGAAATGAGTTCCATATTGAAAGGGCATTGAGTGAGAGTGCTATTGTGGATATGGATTGTTTGGTTTTCTGAAAGTCATGAGGTGTGATGATCGTGTTCGAGTTGTTGTGTCTCCTGGGTCGGGTACTTGTATCTCTTGTTATGAGGTCTACTAGGGTGTCGGCTGTTAATTGGTGGATGATTTTGAAGATATATAGAGTTGCTTTGAATCTGATGCAGGATTGTATTGGGAGCCAATGTAGGTGGTCGAGTATAGGGGTGATGTGTTCATGTTTGGGGGTTGCTGTTCATTTTTGGGGACTTTATGTCCTTGGACTGAGAGCAGGTGATCTCAGCTCGGAAGTTAGAGGGACAGATAAATGTCCGGTCTCAGGGATCATTACCTCGGGGTGCTAGTAATATGATGAGGCCAGTGGCGGGGCGGTGGACTGCTACTGGGACTGCAGTAGTGAGGGATATGATTCCACCATGCTAGTAATATCTGATGGGGGTGGGAGAGAGGTTTGGTACTAATGTTGTAACACCTAGTGTTCTGGCTCGGATTGTTTAGTGTCTTGCTACTAAATTTAAATAAAGCTGTGACCAGTGTTTATTCCAAAAATTCTTGTGTTGTTGAGTCATTGAAAAGGGGCAGTTGGGCTAAAGGGGGGAATGTGCGGGGCAGGGCAGCCTGCCGTGTATGGACTACCCTGGTCACCTATAAGTTTTATGTAATGTTTTGATAGGAAGGAGAAAATTATGCTTATCAGCAAAAATAATATTGACACTATAGAATTATTTTGCAGAAGGAATGAAACTGGAAGAAATTTTAAAAGTCTGAGGATTAGCCGTTAATTAAATGCAAAAAAAGAAAATAAGGTGGTATCTTTTTATTGGAGTAACTTAATACATTTTTGGACTAGTTTTTGATGGTTAAAACATTTTTCTTCAGGTCAGGACAATATGAGCAACAGATTACAATACCATAATATATAAATGAACCACTAAAGCATTCTACTGACAATCTCAGGGGAAAAGGGTATGGGGGAGAGGGAAGTGTGAGGGATGGGTGGCTGATAAAAGAAAAACCAGGCTGCTAATATTTATAGTTTATAATGCGAAAGAAAGCCCATATTTTTGTTAAGTCCTATCTGGTCTGATTGAAAGTGTCTTATCGTCTTAATTTCTCTTTTTTTTCAGTTTTACATTCTTGGATTAATTTAAATTTCCCTTTCAGGACCCTCACCATAAAATCATTGATGTGTTCTGGACCCATGAAATACTCTCCAGCAGCAGAGATGACAGAAGTTACACCTTGGTCTGTTCTGTGCTGTGTTATGTTATGTCTTGTCTAACATTTTGGCTTTTCTCCCCAATGTAGCATCCCTTTGCAAATTAGTAGAAAGATTAGCAGAAAGGATGTGATCTCAACCAATGCATGAGATGATGGGAGGTGGAAGAACTCTGGTACAGGATGTGATCGAAAGGAAAATGAGATTTATTGGTCATCACTCAGTTCTGGCAGATTTGCTAATCTAGTACTAGAGGGCATGAGAGGACAGTAGAGATAGAGGAAAGCAGAGGAGAGTGAAGGACAATTTTAAACATGGCAAAGATCTGGAAGTATGGGTGCAACATAAAGAATAGCTGGGAATCAAGAGAACTGGTGGACCATGGTGGCCTATGTTCATAATGAAGACAGCACTTGATGATTGTGAAATTAGATTTTGTTCCCTCTGAAACTCCCTGAACTTTATATTTGGATGAAGGAACAGTAAAAAGAGCAGAGAAGGACCACACCTCACAACACAGAAATATTCTTCAAATGCAATTTATTAGTCAACCCGACAAACTTTTGCAAACAGTCCTGCATCAATGGTCTATAAAATAAATAAATACACAAACACATAAAAAAACTTAAGAACTGTAAATGTATAAAAAACTGTATACATGAATAATAGAAGACCATATAAATCATGGATAAGCAGTACTAAAATGACTTCAAATGAATGAAAGCATATTGAAAAACAAAATCATAGCTAAAATAAATCACAGACTTGTAATCTGTAAAGAAATGAAACTAATAAATAGTACATAAAGCATGTGAAAACATTACCATACTGGTAATGTGGTTTTAACATTTTTAGCATTTTATTATATTTTATACTAGGATCCACATTTTTCATTCAGCACTTATTAATAATGTTTTATGTATGTTACTGTAGTGATGTTTGGGACTCTCTATGTTTGAGTCGTCCTATAATGGCAGCTAATCTAACTTTTTATATTTAGGTATTATACTTCAGTTCTACATTGCTTTTGTGGATATTTGACATATTTGTGTCCTGGTAAATGTGTTTTCATGTTTTATGTGATAATTCAAATTAAGCGCACCTCAAATACTTAAAAGTGTAGTAGGAGGAAGTCATCATCGGTCCATAAACTCATTCAGTTTTTAAATCAGAATCCTCATTTTCATATAATCATTCAGCTTCCATAGCCAATATCATAAATATTCATGGTACTTATCTAATGGTCACAGTAGCCAATAATCAGTTTCCTTATTCACTGAAATTGCGCTATATTTTGAACTCAGATCTGCATCAAGGAGGAATTCTTACTGCACTTTCTTATCCTTTGTCCATATACTTATATCAAGCCTAATATTGACTTATTAAGCATAGTGAGGTAGAGCATTTCTAGTAAATTAGCAGATTAAGATAGTAATAATTATAAAGATAAGACTAAGCCAAGAATACAATGACTGTTTTGAAAAACTAATGTGAAGGGAAATTAATGGAGCTGGAATATACAACATACAGTACACTGCCCCTGCCACAAACCCATCATGCTGCTGTAGTGCATGATATACAGCAGGTGGGGGGAGAGGGGGTGGTACATTCTCAGCCATTTCCTTTAGTTTATGCCAAGGTTTGTAAATAAGAATAGATGCCCATCTGCTATCTATGAGTAATTGACTTTCTAATATAAGTAGACCAAATGAGATGGAATTCATATTTTGGGACCTTAAAAACAGAGCAGTACTTCTTTCAGATCCAGTAAAGCCTTTGTGCTCTATTAAACAGTAAGGTAGAAACTGGACTGTGATAAAACAATACAGAAGCTGACAGTTTTCATCCTTCTTTTTCTTAAAGTGCTGTCAAGCCAATGCTGACTCCCGACAACCCAGCAGCTCCTAGGTTTTCTTGGTAAGGAATGACCAGAAGTAGATTGTCAGGCCTTTTCTTCAAAGGCAGTGGAGGGTAAAAACAGAGTAACACTATAACCAACATGCTCTTTAAGATGCAAACTGTGTCTTAAACTACTTGTTTTGAACACTTAAATTATTTATCTAAAATGGATTACTCTGATTGGTCCCTTCGAGATTAATCAGCTGAGCAAGCTGCAATTTTAGCCAGGTTTATTTTTCTGGCATTACCTAGGGCTTTTGACCTAATAAAGCTGAACACAAATGAACCATAGCCCAGCTGACTGATGACAAGTCTACAGTGCAAACAAAACTGGTCACCCTGACTTACAAAACCTCCCAAACAAATATTCCAGACTTTAATAGGGACCACTAATATAGATATTTTGTTTTACAGCTTTAAATACCTAGCAAGTACTGTGTAAATAATGTAAACCTAATTAGCCAACCACTGCTTATGTTACACTTTCTTTAAGCAATCTCGTCTATAAAATACTTATCCTAATGATCAAATCAACATAATTCTTGTGACAGATAGGGGATGTTTTATAAATACATGATGTGCATATTAGTTTTATACAAGCCAATATTTACATTCCCTAGGTTGTATAGCTATTGGCAAATCACTAGGTACTCGGTGGTTTGCTGAGTCTAGTAAACCTATTTATTGCAATTGCTATCACCTAGATTACATGACATGGTTTTCTCATGTTCTAGAAAATTAAAACATTTCTCCAGAGATAGGTCTGTTTACTGCAGATTTTTTTCTCCCCATATGTCTAAACCGCCTTTCCAATTTTAGCTCAAAGTGGTTTTACAACAATGCATGGGTTTTCAGTGGAAGTTAGCAAGTTTATAATTTTTCTTAAGAGAGTGATAGAAATATAGAAAACAATGGCAGAGCAAGAGCATATGACCTATCCAGTCCATCCATAAGAACTATTAAGCTCTAGGGATCTACTGTACTTAGGGCCAGTGTTTCCATCAGGTGAACTAGGCAGTTGCCTACAGCTCTGGTCCTCCGATGTGCCTACTGCCACCACTATCGTCCCTCTTGTGACAGGCAGCTGGAGCAAGAACTGCAGCAAGTCCCATGGTGTTTACCTTTAAGTTTCAGTGCTGCGGGGCTGTTGTTTCCTCCCCCTCTCTGACGCCTGAGGTGGAATAAGTTCTCCATGCAAGCCACCAGCCCTGGACATAAAGAGTTGACATTAGAATCGGCCCTGTACATCCAGGGCCAAAGACCACCCACTGCCCGTCCTTACACCACCCCCGTTTTGCTCCTTTCCCGCCCCCATCTACCTTCCCCATACAATGCACAGAGAAAGTAGACGGAGTCGGGAAGGTCTTGAATAGCAGGGGTGGATGTCCGTGCCTCAGTATGACCCCTCTAAGGTTCTGCTCTTCTTTTGTGCATTGAAGAACTTCACTCCCAACACTGTATTGATCCCTTGTGTTTCTGCAGCCCGATGCATAACCTTGCATTCTTTAGCATTAAAACTTAGCAGCCAAATTCTTGATCATTCTTCAAGGTTCACTAGATCCCTCTTCATGTTATCCACATTTTCCAGTGTGTCTACCTAGTTACAGTTTTTGGTATCATCCAGAGGCAAACCTTTCCCAACAGACTTCTTCCTTAGTGGAACACAAGATCTGGTGCAAGAGATAAGGGTATTGTGGCCACTTGGCAATAGTGATCAAAGCATGATCATGTTTGATTTAATAAATGGAGGAAGGATGGCAAGGGAATCCACAATACTATTGTTTAACTTTCAAAAGGGAGACTATGATAAAATGAGGAAAATTGTTAAGAAAAAACTAAAAGGAGCAGCTGCAAAGGTTAAAGATTTACATCAAGCACGGGCGTTGTTTAAAAATACTATCTTGGAAGCCCAGACCAGCTGTATTCCACATTTTAAGAAAAGTGGAAGGAAGCCCAAAAAACTGCAAGCATAGTTTAAAGGTGAGGTCAGAGTGGCTGTTGTTGCCAAAAAAGCATCTTTCGGGAAATGGAAAGAGCCGTGATGCTGGCCACCGGAAATTAAAGTGAACTCCCTGCAGTCTGACCCCTGATCTGGCCTCCTACGGCCAGGGTCGGGCTTTGGAGAATGTCCTCCGGCCCTCCCTCCCCATCCGCGCCATGGCATTTAAAAAATGATACGTCCAAGGAAGTTATTCCACCTTGGAGGTGGAATAACGTCCCCGCAAATGTCACTGGCCCTGTATATCCAGGGCCAGTGACCGCCCAGATTCCACCCCTTCCCCGCCCCCGTCTAACTTCCCCGCACAACTGGCGGGGAAGTTAGTCACGGCTGGGTGAAGGCACGAATAGTGGAGATGGATGTCCCATCAGGCCATCCATCCCTGCTATTTGTGGCACAGAATAACCCCCTATTTGTTCTTCCATTAGCACTTTGCTTTCCTGATGACTTTACCAACTTTCCTTAGCGTCTTCAGAATTTTAAATATAAGTGATCTTTAAATAGATTTTTTGGCTATATTGCTGCCATTGAATGGAATGACTTCCCAGGAGAAATTAGGAATATGTCTAATTACATGATATTGTGTAGACAGTCACTGAAAACAATTCTATTTAGAATAATTTTATTGTCTATATAAGTTGCTTGCAATGATGAGATAGGCTTTTGTAACTGGCTAATTTTGATCAGTTAAATGTATTTTGCATTCCTTGTAATCCACCCAGAGAGATTTGTAATTCACTTGGACAGACATTTTTGCCTATGTCACTTCTATCAAATGGAATGACTTGTTAGGAGAAATTAGGAATATTTCTAATTATATTGGGGCATCACTACTAAACTGTGGTAGCCTTTTGCACTCTGCTTCTAGGCTGCTGTTTTCCAAGAGAGTCTTTTCTCATTATTATTAAACTGTAGGCCCATCATCACTTGAACAAAAATATTGGGCCTGATTTTTCCAAGGTTTTACTTATAGGTACAGAACAGAAGAAAACCCTTGAAAAAGAGTAAGACTCTTTGTGTCTCAGCCTGACTGCAAAATATAAGCTGGTATTGCAAGTCTGACTAGTCAAACAACTTTCTTTGCCAGGCATTAAGCATATTGTGTTGGAATAAAGCTACGAAAGCCATAAAAGAGAAACCAGTAGGTAAAATTCCACAGAACTGATCAATCTTCCTCCACTGTGTGTGTGGAGTAAAGCTAAGAATCAGAATGAGAATTTTCAGATCTATTTTAATCCACAGCTATAATCTTTGCCGACTGTGTGTGTTACCTTCCATCAGACCAACATAAAAAGATATTGTAGTACCCAGGCATGTGAGACCATAGAGGCCATCAGGTGACACACATTGACAGAGTGAGATTAAAACACAATAAACTCCAGAAGGGGATACTTTGGAAGGCTGCTTTTTCGGTTACCTTTGATGTTACCTAATCCTTCACCAAATTAAACACATTTCTGCTACAAACTAACACAGTTTACATGGTTTTAGTTAGAACCAGAGTATTGCCAACTGCCACAGTAATACATCATGATAGATGCTAGAGCCAGTCACGCAAGCAGGAAATATTACACTTTTCTTGAGAAGCAGTCTCTTCCTTCAGTTTGTCAGATCTAGAAACAGCCATGTAAATACAGGATTACTTGGGGGAGGGGGGGTGTTCATTTCTATAAATGACTGCAATGTTATGTATATTATTGTGATATCTTTTTCTACATTTCTTACAGTTAGGGGTGGGGAATGCCACTCAACAGTGCAACAAATACCCAGTGCCTTGACCAATCTAAATTTAGGTTTGCACTACCAAACAGCATGCATTGACACTGTAGTAGGCAATAATGCAGCTTCCAAAAAATAATTACCACAACTCTAAAATGATGGCCTTATTGGTAATGAAAGCATCTCTCAGTACTTTTAGTTTTTATAGGTTATTGCTGTAATAAGAACTTGTTTTTTTAATGTCTTCCACAGTCTTCCCTGTTTCCTTGTAGCCATCTCATGGTTTTATAAGTGAAGACTGTAGAACTCTCTTGCCTTTGGACAGTCTATGGCCATAATATACTTTTGGAATTCCTGAATGGCCTTGTGCTGGGTGTGTGGTGCCATTTCATTTTTCATTTCATAAAAGTACAGGGAGTTAATTTTGGAGACCTTATTAGTGTTGTAGACGTCATAAAATGGGCGTAGAGATGTCTCCAGAGCCATTTTAGAAGCCAGCTCTGAGGACGTCCCCAGCTTGAGGACCCTGAATCTGAACAAGAGCATTCCTGGAAACCTGAAAGCATGGCTAAAGCATTCTCAGGAATCTGGACATCCCCGCCTGATCACAGAAATGTCATGGACGTCCAGCGTCATATCTAACTTTAGATGTGCTCCGAGGCATGAACAGTGACCTGAAAAGCACTTGTTTAGCTGAAAAACATCCAGAGGGTGTAGAAAAGAAAGCTCTCACTCACCCCTAGTACTCAGCACAATGTCAACAACAGCAACAGCAGTATCTGAACCCTAGCTACCCTGTTACTGACAAGCTATTCTAACCATTAGGCTATTTCTAGATATCCAGGTTCTGAAATGCAGTCCTGGTGATGTTTAGGTAGAAGCTCCTTCAGACGTCCATATCAGACATGTCCACGTTTCGTCCGCACCTGCATTTTTTTCAGGCATTCTGGCTTAGACATCCCAGATCGCACTTGGAAGCCTTTTCTAGAATTCCCATCACAATGTTTTGAGATTTTGGAATTCGTTAATGGAGGATGTAGTAAAAGCTGTTAGTGTAGCTGGAGGAAAGGTCAAGAAACCATTATTAAAGAGGACCCGGGAAATCCACTGCTTACCCCGGGGCAAGCACTGTGGAACCTGTGTGCCTTTTTGGGAACCTGCCAGGTACTTGTGATCTGGATTGGCCACTGTTGGAAACTGGATACTGGCCTTGATGGACCTTGGTCTGACCCAGTATGGCATATCTTATGTTCTTATGGAATTTTCCTTCATGAGGATAAATCACAACTGATTTGTTCAACCTGTAGGCTACTGTTGATGGTCTTTGTTTTCTGTAAACTGTTAGATTTATTGTTGCCATATTACTTAAAAAGATAAAAGCAATTCATTACTCAAAATGTCAATAACAAATGAGGATTTCTTTTTGTGTTGTGGTATATTTAAGAGTCTATAAACTTTAAAATGGTAGTTGAAAAAATATATAATTAAGTACAGCAAAACATCTCAGGACTATCAGGCTGTATTTACATGCGTAACTGGCTTTTTGGAATCAACACATGCTATTTGGCAGAGAGTCAGACACTGTGTGCAGTGTCTCTGAAAGGAAATAGAACAAAATGGCCCTCCCCACCCCCACCTCCACCCACCGAACAAAATGAACAACATGGCCGCAGGACTTTTCTCTCTCTGCACTCAGCTGATTCCCTCAGTTCTTTTTTTTAAAACTGCGCCAAAAATGTATATGTTCTTTTTATTCATTATCATCTTAAAATGAACATATGCGAGGAAGGAACAACAACTCATATGTCAGTTTCTGGAGCTCTTTTTTACCTCTGTAGTATCTGTGCCTGGAATCTAGTTGGAAGGTCGGGATCAACTTCAGCCTTCTTTGAGTCATTTTGGGGGAGGGGGAATGGAGGTATGAAATTTATTTATTTATTTATTTTTATTTATTTATTAAAGTTGCTTATATACCGCACTATTCGGCATCAGCGCGGTTTACAGTATAACAAAGTGACCAATACACACATTCTGTTTGGTTTTACATCGAACAGGAATATAAACTTGGATAACAGGAAATCCAGAGGTAATCGAATTGGTTCAGATTTTCAGAATCGTACAGCTTAAAGAACTCAGATTATTTGAGTACAGTACAAATCCAGGAAGAGCTTTGAATACATATACAAATCTGTCAATATTTACATCAGAGTCAGGTCAAGAAACACCAAAATAAATATAGAGATCCAAGATGAGCTCAGAATAATTTGGATTTATCCATGTCAGTTAAGGATATAACTTAGTTTCAGGGTTTCAGTCTGGTTATTTGAATGCCCTTCTCTCTCCTGGTTGGATAAGCTTAAGTTTTAACCCCCAAGGGCCTAGTTATTCAGTCATGTTAGATGTTTGATGTGTGAATTCCAAAACGCTAAGAATTAGCGGGCCCATGCTACTGGTTAATGCAGCATGGTAATTCCTGTGTTAAATGTGCCCTAGTGGTTAGGATATGGTACCTCAGGCTGGAGGGCTAGAGAGCTGGGGTTTAAGTCCCACCTGGGGATAGCAATCTCAGGCTTGAAAGACTGGAGTTTCTAGTCCTATAGGCACTCCTTGTGGCCTTGGGCAAGCCACTTAACCCTCTGTTGTCTCAGGTGCACATAGATTGTGATACCTTTGGGGACAAGGGAATGTATCCAGTACCTGTTTGTAGTGATTACATAATGTAAACTGCTCTGATTGAAGAATAAGGTGGTATAGAAAACTGGTTAAATAAATAAATTCCTGCATTAAACAGCTTACATGGAAAATGCCTTTGTGGGCAGGTACTGTGCCTAACAGTTGACATATGGATCATCACTGCATATTAACAGTTCATGTGATAGATAAAGTGATTCTACAAGAGACATATGGAAAGTTATATACTAGTAACATGTAAATCCCCATTCTAAAGGACTTAGGCACATGAATGGGTGCTTCCGCACACATTTTAGGTGGTTGCTGTTCCGTAAGTGCATGTGTAAATCTTATTTTGGTTTGGGTGTGCACAGGGATGGAGCTTCGGTGGAGCATAGGCAAGGCCTAAATTTACCCACACAAGTTATAAAATGTTATGACTTATGCACGTTATTTACCAATCTAGTTATGGACATTTTTGCCGGTTCTGGAGAAGGCGTAAGTGCCGTGACTAAGTTAAGGTGCCTCTGTATGTTCTTATTCTATAAAGTACTTGCATACTTTACTCTATACAATAGGCTCCGCACATGCATGTGCCAAGGTGCATTAACTGCGTGGGAGTTTATATGTTATCTCATGTGGTGTTGCTAACTGTGTCACACACTCGTATCTGCCATGCAATTGGCACAGTTAATGCAAAGGTTTTACAGTTACTGCATGTTAATTTTGACAATTACTGCACAGTAACTGCAAAACCTTACTGCACTTTAGTAAGCTGGGGCCTTTGGTGGAAGGAAGGGAGGAGAAGATTTGTAGCAGGGGGTATGAGTGCTTCAGGCCTCCATAGTTCTTTACACTGGACAGGGCTTTATGTTTGTTTTATAATAAACTGCACAGTATGGCACCAATACACTACTAACAACCAATACACTAATAACAATTCAGATATTAATAGGGTGGAGAGAGACCAACATCCAGTGCTAATAATTTGACACAAATGACACCTGAACTCATTTCTACCGGTCTATGGTAGACATGAGTTAGCAGAATAGTGATTAGAGCCAAACTAGAAAGACCAGGGTTCAAATCCCACTAGTACTCCTTGTGGCCTTGGGCAAGTAACTTAACCCTTCACTGCCCCACAGGGCTGGCCCATCCATTGTGCGAAAATGTTGTTCGCCTAGGCCCCCACGCTTTAGGGGACCCCACGCGAACTTTATTCTTGCACAATGGACAGCTTCAGAGGTGAGTTGGGGAAGCCGTGCAAGGCCCCGGCTCACCTCTGGACAGCCACCAGCGGCTGTGCAGAGGTGAGCTGGGGCCTTGTGCGGCTTCCCCAGCTCACCTCTGAAGCAGTTTAGAAAGGTGTGGGGTTCTTCCGGGGGGGGGGGTCTAGGATTGAATAGGAAAGGGCCAATAGGGGGCTTGGACTGGAAATAAGCTGATGGGAGGAGGGCTAGGATTGGAAATGGACTGAGTGGGAAGCTTGAACTGGAAATGGTCTGATGGGGGCTGGAATAAGACTGGAAATAGCTGATGGGGGGCTAGGATTGGAAATAGTCTGGGGGGAGAGCTTGGACTGGAAATGGGCTAATGGGGGCTAGAATAGGATTGTAAATGGCTTGGGGGCAGGGTAGGTTTTGAAATGAGCTGAGGTGGGGGAGCTTGAACTGGAAATGGGCTGATTGGGGGTTGGAATAGGATGGGAAATGGGTGATGGAGGGCTAGGATTGGAAATGGGGGAGCTTGGATTTGAAATCAATAGATGAGGGCTGGAATAAGATTGGAAATGGGCTGATGGAAGGAGCTTGGACTGGAAGTGGGCTGATGGGGGGGCTAGTACTGGAAATGGGCTGATGCGGGAGAATGGGAGAATGGGACTAGAAGGGAGCAGATGATGGGTGGGGCTGGAACTAGAAGGAAACTGATGTTGGGGGAGGACTAGAAGGAGATGGAGCTGGGGGGTGAGGATGGAGAGGGAAAAATATATTTTGTGTGGGAGGGAAGAAAACTCTACGATTGTCTGGGTTTGGGAGAATAAGAGGGGATTGAGGATGGAAGGCTGAAATCTGAGTGGATGAAAAAGAAATAAAAAAAGAAATGGAGGAAAGAGCAAAAGGGGAAAGATCAGTATGTTAAAGCAGATGTAGAGAGAGAATGGGGAAAAAAACTAGAAGAGGGAAAAAAGGACAAGTAGACAGCAGACAATGGAGAGTTAGCCGAAGACACAAAGAAACCAGAAGAAAGTGACTGGAGCAATTGCAACTGAAAAATAAAATACCCAAACAACAAAAGGTAGAAAAATACTTTTTTATTTTGAATTCATGAACTCGGATATGTCAGCTGTGGGAAATGTGCATTGCTAACGTCTTTGCGGTTTTGTTTAGTACAAGAGGTTATAGTTTTATTTCTCTAATGTTGCTGTATGTTCCAGCTTTGGCCTTTGAGTGTCCCAGTTTAATTACTGTCTTTCTATTTCTAAATTGTGTTTCCTTGTTCTTTGTTTGGTGACGGTTTATTTTCTGTATGTGTAACCGAGCTAAGGTATTTTGTTTATTCAGTTTCTGTTTGATAGTGCCAGTGCCGGCCTGTCCATTGTGCGAGAATGTTGTTCGCACAAGGCCCTGCGCTTCAGGGGGCCACGCATGAACTTCATTCTTGCACAATGGACGGCTTTAGATGTGAGCTGGGGAAGCCGCACGAGATCCTGGCTCACATCTGCACAGCCACCAGTGTGAAAAGTGCTGTTTTCACTCACGCTGGCGGCTGGTATTGTGAAGCGTGAAAGTGCCAGGAAATGCCCTTTAACCTTTCTCGGCATTCAGCGCGCTTCAAAGTAACAGCTACCAGCATGAGGGAAAACGGTGCTTTTCACACTGGCTGCTGTGCAGAGGTGAGCCAGGGTCTCGCGTGGCTTCCCCGGCTCACCTCTGAAGCAGTTTAGAAAGTTGTGGGGCTCTTCAGGGGACGGGTCTAGGATAGGACAGGAAATGGCCAATGAGGGACTAGGACTGGAAATGGGCTGACGGGGGGTTAGGGTTGGAATTGGGCTGGGGGAGCTTGGACTGGAAATAGGCTGATGGGGAGGGGGGAGTTGGATTGGAAATGGGCTGAGGAGGGAGCTTGGACTGGAAATGGGCTGATGGGGGATGGAATACGACTGGAAATTGCTGATGGGGGGCTAGGATTTGAAATGGGCTGTTGGGGGAGGGGCTAGGATTCAAAATGGCCTGGGGGAGCTTGGACTGGAAATGGGTTGATGGGGCTGGAATAAGACTGGAAATAGCTGATACGGGGGGGGGGGGGGGGGCGCTAGGATTCAAAATGGGCTGACAGGGGAGGCTAGGATTAGAAATGGGCTGAGGGGGAGCTTGGACTGGAAATGGGCTGATGGGGGCTGGAATAGGACTGGAAATGGCTTATTGGGGGACTAGGATTGGAAATGGGCTGAGGGGGAGTTTGGACCGGAAATGCTGATGGGGGCTGGAATAGGACTGGAAATGGCTTGGGGGGGGGGGCTAGGATTAGAAATGGGCTAAGGGGGGAGCTTGGACTGGAAATGGACTGATGGGGGCTGGAATAGGACTGGAAATGGCTGATGGGGGCTAGGATTTGAAATGGGCTGTTGGGGGGGTGGCTAGGATTCAAAATGCACTGAGGGGGGGGAGTTTGGACTAGAAATGGGTTGATGGGGTGTCTAGGACTGGAAATGGGCTGATGGACGGCTAAGATTGGGAATGGACTGGGGGGAGCTTGGACTGAAAATGGACTGATCTGGGATGGAATAAGACTGGAAATGGCCGATGGGGGCTAGGATTCAAAATGGGCTGAGGGGGTTGGCTAGGATTGGGAATAGGCTGAGTGGAGCACCTGGACTGGAAAATGGCTGATGGGGACTGGAATAAGACTGAATATGGCTTATGGGGGGGGGGGCTAGGATTGGAAATGGGCTGAGGGGGAGCTTGGACTGGAAATGGGCTGATGGGGGCTGGAACAGGCCTGGAAATGTCTGATGGAGGGGCTAGGATTGGAAATGGGCTGAGGGGGGATCTTGGATTGAAATGGGCTGATGGTGGTGCTAGTACTGGAAATGGTCTGATGGGGAGTGCTAGGACAGGAAATGGTCTGATGGGGGGTGCTAGGACTGGAAATGGTCTGATGGGGGTGGATGGGAAAATGGGACTATAAGTGAGCGGATGCTGGGTGGGGCTGGAACTAGAAAGGAGTTGATGTTGGGGGAGGACTAGAAGGGGATGGGGATGGGGCTGGGGAGTGAGGATGGAGACGGGGAAATGATATTTTGTGTGGGAGGGAAGAAAAATCTACGATTGGTCGGGTATTGGGAGAGTACATGGGGATTGAGGCTGCAAGAGTGAAATTTGAGTGGATGAAAAAGAAATAAAGGAAGAAATGGAGGAAAGAGCAAAAGGGGACAGATCAGTATGTTCAAACAAATATAGAGAGAGAATGGGGAAAAATCTAGAAGAGAGAAGAAAGGACAAATGGACAGCAGACAATGGGGAGTTAGCAGAAGACACAAAGAAACCAGAAGAAAGTGACTGGAGCAATTGCAACTGAAAAATATAATACCCAAACAACAAAAGGTAGAAAAATACTTTTTTATTTTGAATTCATGAACTCGGATATGTCAGCTGTGGGAAATGTGCATTGCTAACGTCTTTGCGGTTTTGTTTAGTACAAGAGGAAATTAATTTATAGTTTTATTTCTCCAGTGTTATTGTATGTTCCAGCTTTGGTCTTTGGGGTTCCCAGTTTAATTATTTTCTTTCCATTTCTAAATTGTGATTCCTTGTTCTTTGTTTGGTGGCGTTTTATGTTCTGCATGTGTAACCAAGCTAAAGTATTTTGTTTATGTAGTTTCTATGTGACAATGCCACTTGTTCTCTTTCCCCAGTAGGAGATGTATTGGTATTTTCTGAGATGTATTGGTTTAATATTTGCAGTGTTGCCTTTTTGATAGGTAGAGTATGGTGCTCTGTGAGTCCTAGTAGAGCTGTTACTATATGGCGGGTTTGCCTTGGTTTCTAAATGGGCAGTGTTTATAGTACTTCCTAATGTGCCTGGCGGTTGGCACTGGAGTATAGCAATGTAGAAATCTGGTAGTCTTTCTTTATCCAGGCACTCATTAAAAGGCATGTTTACTAAACGTTAGTGCACATTAACATTATGCAAATATTTATGCCAATGAGATCCCTTATGCAAATGAGGCCCCACAATGAGTCTTCCCACATGGCCCCACATCCCCATTGGGCTGCCCCTGTTGCCTCAGGTGCAAACTTAAATTGTAAACCCTTTGGGGACAGGGAAATGCCTACAGTACCTGATTGTAACTTACATTGAAATCCTACTGGAAAGGTGTGAACTAAATACTTCTTAATAATAAATGTGATTAGGATCTACAGTTTCAATATGCTGGACCTTATTTATAATCTGTGTTCTGTGCGATGCTGCCAACAGCAACATCAGTGGCCCATGAGTCAGAACTTCCTTGTTCATTGTCCTTCAACAGGCTTCTCGTTACTGTCATCAAGAAATTGTTGCCATTGGAATTGATTCCCATGTGTCAAGACCAAATGTGTCAGGGTATAGGCTACAGTAAATTGAAACAAAAAATATCCCTTCAGTATCCACATTGATACTGAAAAATCAATTAGGGGCCTTCTCAAGTACTGACTGTATAAATTAATTAGGAGAACCTCTTGACCAGACTGATGGAGCATCTTGACTTTGCTTAGAGAACAGCAGCCAGTGTCAGTCTTACTTTATACTAAATCATTAATTTCTAAATAGGGATCTGGCATGTGTCACTCTTGGCTTTGACTTCAGCTAATAAGGCAAAGAACACCTCCGACTGATTATGGGATTTGTTAAATTCATTTTGATACAGTATGGTAGTTTTTGGAAAAAGTATCACCGTATACTTAATAGCAGTGGTTCCAAACCTGGTCAGAACAGATAAAAGCAAAAGAATGATAGAAGGAATGAAGTGGCTGCGGCTGCCTTATCGAGAAAGGCTTAATTTATTTAGCTACTTTTATATAGACTGTCGAGGCAGTTTACAGGTTAGCAAGTTAAATGAAACTTGAGCTTATATATGAACATATGAACATAAGGAACATAAGTAATAAAATGCAGTTGGTGTTATTTTACATAATGGTGTTTATTCTACATAGTGGAGGAACTCAAGGCGGAATAAAAGAAAGGCTACGAGCAGAAATAGCTACTGTGTATTAATTTATTATTTATACATGATGCACAGAACAACTGGCAGAAGGACAGAGTGTTGTGCCCTCAATGGTGTGAGGGGTGTTAGACTTTTCTACCCAATTGTTCGATGAACAGGTGCGTTTTCAACTTCTTACGGAACTCAGTTAGGTCGTGGATGGACTATAGGCTCTTGGGGAGCATGTTCCTTATGCTTGGCATGTAGAGCGAGAAAGGTAGGGCAAAAGAGGACCAAGAGGAGATGCAATAGAAGAATATTACTACTACTACTACTAAACATTTGAATAGTGCTACAAGGTGTATGCGGTGCCGTACCTATGGATGTAAGACACAGTCCCTGCTCATCAGAATTTACAATCTAATGAAGACAAAGCACATAGAGCCTGATTCAGCAAGGGGCATGTCTGGGCCATCTGAACAGCCCCAATCAGAAAGGGCCCATTAGGACCCAATTCTACATCGCAGGAGAAAGTCAGCCCCACGAGTGCAGGATTGGGACCCTGGAGACAGCCCGGCAAGCCCCTGCATCGCCATGGGGACATCCTCCCCATGGCTCAATCTGCCTGCTGCCTTGGACCCCCTGTTTCCCCACTGCCCGACCCTGACAGGGGCAGCTGGGACTCGGATCAGATGGTGGGGACTCCCTCTGCTCTCTATCATTGCTGCTGGAGGGATGGCTGGACAATCGGGGGGGGGGGGTGGCCAGTGCTTATTCCACCTCTAAGGTGCTTATTCCTCTAAGGTGGAATAAGCTGGCCATCCCCCTGGTGATCCCTGGACGTACAGGGCCATCACTGGAATTGGCCCTGTATGTCTGGGGGTCAGCCCCACCCATGCTGTGCCTACTTTGCCCCTGTGTTGACCCCGTCCCCCATAGTACACACAATGGCTCTGTACAGGCAGTGGGGCCAGGAGGAAGAATTGGCTGAGAGTGGATAGTGGGGTTGGATGTCCTGTTGGTATTCACCTTCCTGGATTATGCCCATAGTGAAAATGGGGACTAAAGTATGGTAAGATATGCATAGAGATAGGAGCATCAGGATCCAAAAGCAGCTCCAAAGAGGTGGGATTTTAGTCTGGATTTGAATAGGGCTGGAGAAGGAGCCTGATGCACAGACTCAGGCATATGGAGCAACAAGATGGAATGGATGAAGTCTGGAGCTGGCAGTGGCAGAGAAGGGCACAGTTAAAAGGGATCTGCCAGAGGAGCGGAGTTCCCGAGGAGGGGTGTAGAGTGAGATAAGTGAGGAAAGGTAGTGAGGAGCCTCAGAATGGAGGCTATTGTAGGTCAGTAGGAGAAGTTTGAACATTATGAATGGAGTGGAACAGGTTAAAGTTAACAGGAAAGGATAATTTACTCTATCAAATAGTACTAGGAATAGGGGGTATGCCATGAAATTAACTGGTAGTTAGTAGCAGATTTAAAACTACTTTACAAAAACATTTCTTCAGTCAATACATTATTAAGGAGTGGACTTTGTGGACCAGTCTGGTAGCTAAGTGGTCTTCTTCACACTGGGTCATCTGGGACTGCAGAGTTAAGAATTCATAGCCCCTGATGAGGGAAGTTCTGGTCATCAGTAGAGTGTCTCTTTGTGGTCAGATTAGATTCCACTTGATGCAGCGCTCCAGAAGGAACAGCATGGGAGAGAGGATCTATTGAAATACTTGGGCATCAAAGCTGATAGAATCAGGATCTCAGCTCTGGTTCTTACTGAATTAGAAGAGAAAGGAGGAGCTACAGATCAAACCCCAAGGCTAGTACTAGTCATGTTTTTAAAAAGATTTGGACAAGGTTTTGGAGCACACATCTATTATTAACCAGACAGAAGTAGGGAATTGCTGCCTTTTCAAGATGACCAACAAGGAATGGATCTCTCCTTTAAGATCTGCTGGCACATCCAAGCGAACAAGATTTGCCATTATTGGAGACAGGATGATGGCCTCAGTGGACTGCTGGTCTGACCAAGCATGGCACGTTGTTTAGCCTTCAGAGCGTACCCAGCTAGTCAAGATATCTACTATGAATGTGCATAACAAATAAATGAATAAGATATATTTTCATGCACTGTCTTTACTGTATGTAAATGTATTTCATACCTATTCTTTGGGGATATAATGTAAACCAGCCTGGTTGGGTAGGTCCTAAGGACTGAGTATAAAGCTGCTGTTTTATTGCAATAGCTCAGCCAGTCATAAATATTTGCTAATATTTGCATGTGTTTAGGAGTGGAGGAGTAGCCTAGTGGGGATTAGAACATTGGCTTGGTAACCAAGCAACCAGGGTTTGATTCCTACTAGCACTCCTTGTGGCCTTGGGCAAGTCACTTAACCCTCCATTGCCTCGGAAGAAAGGCCTGGCAATCTACTTCCAGTGACACTGCCAAGAAAACCCAGGAGCTTCTGGGTCGCCAGGAGTCAGGACTGACTCAAAGGCACACATTGCATTGCACTACATGGCTGGGTATTTAGGTCTAATTCAAACCCCTTTTTTGCTATAATACAGGATGTGGTTCTTTCAGAAGATGGGGACTTGTAACTCTTTAAAGTGCAATATTTTCTTTTGAAAATAAATGCGGGGAAACTGTATTCCATAAGATGATTCCTTGCAAGCTGTAATACCTTTCATTGCACTATTGCAAGAATAATCTGAAAATATTAGAATACAAAGCTTTTGAAATCAGTACCCTCTATCTCTATGACAAAGATGCACAAACTTTGCAACACTATGGGACTTCATTATATCCACTCCAGGCATCCTCCACACAACCCCTTTCTCCACACCCCCTCAACAATTAAATATCTCTTCATGTTTTCTCTGAGTGTTTAATGTAGGCCACTCTAGGCTTCACCACCTCCCCCTACAAAGAGCCTACAAAGAGAAGTACCCCCTCTCTATTCAAAGGCTCAGAGTAAATATGAGGAAGTTCTTCCTTACTGTGAGTAGGTGCATGTTGGTGGGGGTCTACTGGCTAAAGAAAATGGAGGCCAATCCTTTAGTGGTGTTTGGGCATCCCTGGAACAAATATAGGAGGCAGTGATGGTAACAGGAATGAGAATTTGAGTGACAGACGGGGATGAGGAGGAAGTGGAGCTATTGTTGGATTAGGTACTTTATATATAGAGAGCTGAAGTGGTAGAGAGTCAGAGAGGGCGTATATCAGCTAGGAAGCTTGGATGGTTCAATTTATCTTTAACAGCCATTATCTACTATGGGCCTGTTTTCAAAATAATAGTCAGGTCCATTGATATATTGGCCTCTTGGGCTTGAAAGCACATTTTCCAAAGGAAATTACTATGAAGTTTTCCTCTGAAAATGTGGAGCCAGTTATCATCATGAGCCCAAAGAATTCTTAGACTCTGCAGCTGTATCGTAAATGCAATGCAGAGATTTAAAAATGAAATAATCACCTGTTTTTTGTTTGCGCTACCCTTCCAATTGTCTCCGTCCTTGACTCCACCCCCTCAGAACATGATCGTATGTATAACTGCAGTTAGATATTGCATTATTGTTGTGCGCCGTTACATGTGCAACAGTTTGTATATGCACATGCCGAGTGTTGAGTAGTATATTGTTATCGACAAATGCAAACATTTATATTTTATTAATTAGCGGTACGTTACAATAAAAGTATAGCAGAAACTGGGGCAAAGAGATGAGGACAGAGGCAGGAAACAGAGAAGAGGGGAAAAAAGAGGAAGTTACAACTTGTAGTGCTATTCAAGTGATCGTAGTAGCAGTAGTAGTAAATTCAACTTAGAGAGGGGGGAAGGAAGGTGGGAGGAAGCATAAATAAAACAGGCAGTGACCTAGGGGAATGAAATTAAGGAGAGAGAAGCTGAGGGAAGTCTTGTTGAAAGAGTCAAGTCTTTAAATTCTTCTTGACGTTAGGGAGGGAGGGTTCAAGGCAAAGAGGGAGGGGAAGGGAGTTCCAAAGCGAAGGATAAGAAAAAGAAAAAGAGAAGTTCTTTGAAATAATCAAGAGGAGAGCATAAGAAGGAATCAAGGAGAGGAGGGCAGTTTTGGCAGAACGTTCATGACGGTTGATACAGAATAATTAAAGCAGCCAGGTAGGGTGGGCAACATGAAAACAGAGCACAATGGACAAGAGAAAGGATTTTAAAATG
This sequence comes from Ichthyophis bannanicus, assembly GCA_033557465.1. Classification (NCBI taxonomy): domain Eukaryota; kingdom Metazoa; phylum Chordata; class Amphibia; order Gymnophiona; family Ichthyophiidae; genus Ichthyophis; species Ichthyophis bannanicus. The sequence continues at coordinate 306,843,457 of CM066041.1, forward strand.
AATACAGAAGCCAATAGAGAAAACTCAAGAGAGGAGAGAAGTGATTGAAATGATGGGCCTTACAGATGCGTTTGGCAGCTGTTGACTGGATTAACTGTAGACAGCAAAGAGAGTACTGGGGAAGACCTAGAGAAAGGGAGTGCAGTAGTGGAGGTAACAACAGCAAGAACAAGATGGCTGAACTGATGGTTGGTGACAATGGACTGGACAGAGCGCAATCAATGGAGGGCAAAAAGGAAGACTATGAGATAGTGTTCAAATGGGGCTTAAAGGTAATGGCTGAGTCAAGGGTCTCCCCTAGGATTTTAATAGAATTGCAGTAGGATAGTGTGGAAGAAGAGAGAGAGTGAGAAGAGGAGCAGTAAGGCAGAGGGGGAAGGCAATGCTATAGATTCACACTTGGAGGCATTGAGAACAAGACGGTGATTGGTAGCCACTGATGGATGACTTGAAGACAGGACTGCAAGGGTGAGATATCAGAAGAAGAGCCTGCTGTGTGTTATTTTTGCTCAACTCCTTTTACAGTTTTTCATAGCTTTCCTTCTACAGTTTTGCTGTTTGCTAAGTCTTTGTTTCCTGGCTACAGTTTTCGTTTTTGGCAGAAGCTAGTAGAAACCTTCTAATGCTATCACAGCTTCCTAAAAAACAATCTTTAGTGCTGGAGCCCTTGAGGCAAAAGAAAGAGGTACGTGTCCCTCGTTCAACGCTCCAAATATGGAGGAATATCATTAATACAAGCGTGTTCCAAGAATAACAAAAGCCTCCTCTATCCATGCATTTGGTCTCAGGCCAACACTGGCAAAATCCAAACAGAGTGCTCAGTTCCTTAAGATATCTACTAAACCCTGTTCAAAGCTGTTTTGACAATGTGGCATAAATTTATATTTTGTAGAAAAACTTCTGAAAATGCTCTCTTATTTTTCATGAAAAACTATTCACTCATCAAGAGTGCGCAGGCATTTTATCTCGTCCTTCTGACTTTGTTGCGGTGTTCTTGTGAATTCCATGTGCTTTGCATTTATAATGGTGTGCATTGTGCAACTTTGACAGCTCTTGCAGTCAAAAGACTTTGTTAAAGCAGTACAGCTTTTTAAAATAACCCTTTGTGAGCCTGGTACTTGTTGCACTATAACTGAAACATGTACTGGGGGGGCCTAATTACTGAACTTAATGGTTTTCCAGCATTAACACGTGTTTTGTAGTGCACGTGAGCTATACAACTCAGTACCATAGTACATAGTTAAATTTTTAAATGCATGTTCTAAAGAGTGTGTGTTCTATTTTTAATATGCATTTCTTACTGCATTCCAGAGAGAGAAACAAGATTTCACCAACATGTTTTGTTAAACTTGTTCCTCTTTCTGTTTAACTGTTGCTGACAGTCTTCGCTTTAAAGCCAGCTATTATCTCTTCTAGCAAATATCAGAATAGAAGGGACAGCTTTTCTGTTCCATGAAACTAGAAAAGAAATATATTACGGACTAGACAAAAGCCATTTTTTTCTCATACTATTTTAGAAAGCCCTTGTAGGTACGATCACGTCCAAATCGGCCATGGGTATTCCTGGGGGTGTGGCAGAGGCAGGTCTATTAAGATACACGTGCATGCACAATTTTTCGACCAGCACTGCACATTTGCTGTTGCCGTCAGGGATGTCCCAGGCTATACCTGCTCCAGGGCACGTAGAGGATTTGTGAAGTTGCTCATTTCATGAACGTAGAAACAGTAGATGAAGAGGGAAATGCCTGTTCACTCCGTCGATACTCTGTACTTCCTCAAAGATACCCAGCAGTATATAAGACACACATTTCTCCAGGCACCATGCAGCAACATGTCCCTGTTTGCAAAATGACAGGCCGGGACATGCAAGGGGGAGAAATCCACGGCCATGTTCTGTGATGATAGGGCAGTCCTATTCTGTGGATGGCCTCGTACAACATGTTCAAAGTTTCTGAAATGCGGAGACTTCCTACACATGGCTAGCACATAACTCTGTGAGTCCTCATTCTTTCTGTTAGGTAGTGGACATGTGTATCTTTTAGGGAGGAGAAAGGCCAATTTTACAGGCTCTTATACGTAGCAATCTTCTTGACTGCCCCTCCTACTGCATATTAGATATTTTGGCTTGGACGTCCCATCTTGCAGCCAAGTGTCCTTTCTAAAATGTGCCTTAACGTATTTGCTCAATGGTTCACTAGAAGACAATCATGTTTTGCTATAGGTTCAGAAATTCTGACTCACCTGCGTGTATCATTTCTGTCAAGCCAACTGAATCAAGCCCAAGACTAACAAATAACTCAATGAAGAGGAAGACTGGCAATGTGGGAGGAGCCTGAAGTGCTGGATAAACAATTTGCAGTGCAATAATGTTGCTGCATGCCAAAATAAAGTGTCCATGGATCATAAGCAAATGTGTGACGGAAAACATGGGTCTTATTCTTCACTTTCTGCATTGCCAAAGGGGACTCAAAACACAGAACATTGAAGGGCGCGTTTACCAAATGTTACTGTGCTATGGCAGCTCATTTTATTCCTATGCCACAGTGACACTTAATGTGCAGTACTGTCTGTTATCGTGCGCGAATATTTCGTAAATATGCCCCTGAGTGTAGCTACTGCTTATTTATTGTCTGCTTTCTTTCAGTTGGTCATCCTAGACTAATACTTGGATAGTGATGACAGGGGTAAACAAAAAAGAGGGGAAACACCCTACAAAATGTACAAGCAAAAACAGCACAGCGGAGGTGAAGTAGAATTGCACAGAAAACATCTTCATTCACCTGACACGGCCATATTTCAGCATCAAATGCCTGCATCAGGGGCAATTCATATCATATACTGATTTTTTAAATTCTGTTATATTGCATATTTTGTGATTGCGATGCAATTGATTGTTTGTGATATGTTTTTTTTTTAATAAAGATATTTTCTGAGGAATTCTGTTTTGCCCCTGCAATGCATTTTGGCATGCAAGTGATGACCCCTGGAGTTCTGTGCAGAGCTGCAAATCTCTAGTAGGACTATAGAAATATTAAGTAGCAGTACCATGTGAGTAGAAGTTCAGCTCTTTAAATTGGCATAAACGGGACTTGTCTTTCTCAGTAGTAGGTTGACATGAGTAACATGCAGGTATTTTCCTGTCCCTGGAAGGCACCTGTGGCAATGAGGAGTTAAGCAACTTCCCCAAGAAGGCAAGGAGCAGAAATGGCAATTGAATCTGGCTTTCCTGGTCTTTAACCTACAGCTCTAGCTGTTAGGCTACTCAGCTACTTCTAGTACCATGAGAATAAACTTGTCCATCTGTGTTTATTATAGCTAACTTTCATAGTGTGACATCATATGTTAATATTTGTTGTCAATAATTAAAGTAAACACTTCCCAAGCTTAGTAGGAAACAAGCGCTGTCTTTGCAAACTCTGTAAAACAAATACTCAATTATTTAACTTAGGTGGAGCCATTTTTCCAAGGGTTAAAATAATATATTTGGGTGACAGCATGTTAAAAAATACAGGATCTGATATTCAGGCTGCGGCGATCAGCATTTGCAAAATGCCTGGCCACCACAGGCAAAACTGAAGCCGGTGCTGCTGCTATCTGGTTTCGTTGCTGACTTCCTTTGCTATCCAGTCAGAGGCAACATTCAGCCATTAAATGGGCAGCAAAGCAACATAAAGTTAGGACAGCCACCACTGACCAGATAGGTGCTGGGATTGCCCCAGCCCCACCTAGGACTCTCCTGGCATTAGCCAGATTGTATCAAGGCAGTCTGTGGGGATAGTCGATGGCGCTGACTGGTCAATGCCACTGAATATTGGGCTTAGTGGGGTTCATGCCGTTAGCAGATTCAGCTAACCATATAAATCTTTTTGAATATTGGGCTTGGTTAACTAAGGCTCGTCCTCCAACCTGCCCTCTCCCTCCCCATTCTTAGTCTATGAGAAAAAAGTACTAAGTAAGGCAGGGGCATGCATGGTAACAAGGAGAACTAAAGCAGACATCAGCCGCTGTGATCGGGAGCCCTCTCTCTCCTCCGGAGCCTACCAATCAGATCAAATACTGGCTTCAAACCGCCACTGCAGGGGCGCGCCTGTACCTTGCTGGCCACACCAGAGGGCCCTTTGGCATGACCCTTAGGCGTAGGACCTTGGCGAGAATAAATAAAGGTAGCATAATCGATAACAAGTATTATAAGACCTGATCAATATGGTAGTCGCTCATTCGCCCTACTACTGTTGTATCGTCTTAATTTCCTCTCACTATATTCCCTATCTCTTTTCTATTTTATAGATGATGTTCTGTTATATATTTGGTATTGATGTATGACTGTAAACCATATAACAAATGTAACTTAATGTACGTCTTGACATTCCCTGTTCCATGTAGACCCATTGTCTACCACATTGGTCCCTGCATGTCTCTCCCCTGCCTTTGTACAGTGTACACCGCTTTGATTGAAGGAAAAGGCGGCATAGGAAACCTGTTAAATAAATAAATAAAAGCAACAGCCTGTGTTAACTGTAAACATTTTACAGGCGGCATGGTTTGTTTTCCGTCATACTATAATCTGCCACTGCATGGTAGACTAAGATCTCACTGTACAAAGTTGAGATGCCGTCAAAGTCTGCAGCAGTTGCTTTGCGTCTTTTTTTTACTACTAGTACTACTAATCATTTGTATAGCGCTACAAGGCGTAGGAAGCACTGTACAGACACATATAAAAGATGGTCCCTGCTTATCAGAGCGTACAATCTAGTCAAGACAGACAACACAACAGCTGAGGACAAGGATATATCTAGGGGAACGGTAAGGAAACACATAGGAAACTAAGCGGAACAGGATTCAAAAGCGACCTGTTTTAATTCACTGAATTACTGTGTTCTTTGTGCAGGCGGATTACATTTGTAATCATAAACTTACACCACTAAGGTAATCCAGGGGAGGTGATCTGTACAATATGACTTTTAGAAAAATGTGCTGTCGGTGAGTTCTAGGAACTTATTGCTTTAAAAAGCAAAAATGCCATCAAAATGAAGGTGAGGAAACTTGGGCTGCAGGGAGATGCCCTTGGCCATTGCCAAAACAGATTTTTGAGGCAGCCTTATAAATGCCTCCAGAGACTGTTAGAGATGCATCCAACATTATGGACAGCACAAACCTATGCAGGACATAGGAACATAAGATAGACCACACTAGGACAGAACAAGGCTCCATCAAGCCCAGTATCCTGTTTCCAACCGTGGCCAATCCAGGTCACACGTACCTGTTAGGTTCCCAAAAGGTATATAGATTCCATGCTATTTGTTCAATGGGTAAGCAGTGGATTTCCCTGGTCCTCTTTAATAATGGTTTATGGATTTTCCTCCAGGAACTAGTCCAAATCTCTTTTAAATCCAGCTATGCTAACAACTTTTACTACACACTCTGGTAACAAATTCCAGAGTTTGATTATGTGTTGAGTGAAAAAATATTTTCTACGATTAGTCTTAAATGGGTTTCATTGTAGTTTCATTGCATGCCCCCTAGTCTTTCTACTCTTTTAAGGAATAAACAGCCGATCTACATTTACCTGATCTACTCCATTCATTATTTTATAGACCTCTATCATATCTCCCCTCAATTGTCTCTTTTCCAAGTTGAAGAGCCCTAACCTTTTAAGCCTTTCCTCATAAGAGTATCCTTCCATCCCCTTTACAATTTTTGTTGCTCTTCTCTCTTCCTTTCCTTATTCTGCTGTATCCTTTTAAAAACATTTTTATTTATGTACTTTTAACATACAATCCAAGAATACACTTGTACAGAAAAGAGAGCAAAACAAAGCAAATATAACAATAAGCAAAGATCAACCCGCATAAAGAAACAAATATGCTCATTCCAGCCCCCAAAATGGGAGGACAGAGAACAAGTAACAATATCTTTTAACAAAAAACAAAGGAAATGACTGGTTTCACATCCAACATTATACATATTACTCTCAATCCTCAGGGGGATTGATGGAAGCTTCTAAGCACCGTGCGTTCATGAAGGCCAGCAGCTGGGAGGGCTCATAAAATATATAAGAAACAGATTGATACTTAATCAAACATTTGCAAGGATGTTTAAGAAAAAAAAAGACCTCCCAGCTGCTGAACCCCCTGACAAAGGAGAAGGAACTCCCGCTGATGTTTTTGTGTTTCTTTGGATAAACATAGATATATCCTAACCAACAAGCCACAAAATAAAACATTTATTTTCCTATAAAATAACTTCAGCAGCCATTCCTTATCAGGAAGTAATGCAAAAGTCACTAGCAAAGTAGAAGGTGTTACTACTTCTTCACGCGACAACTCCAACATTTCAGAAATGTTTCAAGTATCTACTTGTCGTGTCACAAGGGCCTCTGATGAAGACGTTTTCTTTCCCGATGGAAGATAAAATACTTTCACAAGCAGTGGATGAGTCTCAGAAGGCACCTCATTAAGATATGCCTTAAACATCTCTCTTGCTGTCATTACCAAACTCCTCAGAAAATTGATGTCTTAAGTTTGCTGCACGCGACATATTCTCAAGATGTTCCATTCTGGTACATACCACAGCCATACTCTTAATAGTACCTTGTAAATGGCTTTCAATATCTCCATTTTAGCTTGAAGCTCAGAATGAGAAGACTTGATCACGGCAACTTGGGACTTGACTTCCTCTATAACCTTAGAGTGATCCGAAACTCTCTCTGCCAAAGAAGATACCTGTGGGAGAATGGCTTTATCCAAAGAGCTGATTGTAGCCCATATTGTTTTGAGCATGATAGTCTCAGAACAGAGTGGCTCAAAACCCATCCAATCCATTGCGGGGGTATAATCCCTCTCTATACTGCCTGACGCTGACCAAACCTCTGCTGAAACAGCCAAACTTGCTGTAGCTCAGTCTCCTGGCGCTTCCAGAGGGCTAATGGGTGCAGGAGGCACTGAGGAAACTCTCGCAGCACTACAACCTCTGGTATCCAGCCCCATAGCAGAGCCGACACACTCCCAGACCAGAAGGAGTTCTGCTGCGTAATTCCCTCAGATGAGTGATGGAGGTGCATCACCTTGGAAGCTGGCTGAGAACCAGAAGGAGATGACATGCCCGAGACAGTTGCTGAGCCCTACAGCTCCCGCAAACCTGCAGCCGGGCTTTCCTCCCCTGGTATCATCGGCTGTCAAGGCGGTTGGAAAAATGCATCCAAAAGTGCAACAGGCAAAGCAGGCAAGGGGTGGAGGTACGTGGGGGCTGTGAGGGCTGCAATCCCCCTTAACCTTCCGCTTTCTTCCCATAGTAGAAATCCAGCCGCTCCAAACAACTCAGTCAGGCACCCTACTATATCCTTTTTAAGATATGGTGATCAGAATTGCACACAATATTCAAAGCATGATCGCAGCATGGAGCGCTACAGAGGCATTATAATACCTTTTGTTTATTCTCCATTCCTTTCTTTATGATTCCCAGCATTCCATTTGCTTTCTTGGCCACTGCTGCACATTGGGCAGAGGGATTCAATGTATTATCCACGATGATACCCAGATCCCCTTCCTGAATGGTGGTTCCTAATGTAGAACCTTGTAGTTTGGGTTGTTCTTCCCTAAGTGCATAACTTTGCACTTCTCCATGTTGTATTTAACCCTACTTTCCATTTTCTATCGTTCAACCAGTTCCCAATTCACAATAGTACATTGTTTCCTATCCCATGGCTTCTTAATTTCCCCAAGAGTCTCTCATGAGGGACTTTATCAAAGATTTTCTGAAAATTGAGATACACTGTATCAACCAGCTCACTTTTGTCTACCTGTTTATTCATACCTTCAAAAGAATGTGAGATTGGTGAGAAGAGACTTTCCTTGGTTAAATCCATGTTGGCTTTCTGCTATTAAATCACAATTATCTTTTTTAAGTACCATCAAGTCAGTGTTGACTCATAGCAACCCAGCTACCTCTGGATTTTCTTGGCAATGTATCACTTGAAGTAGATTGCCAGCCTTTCCTTCTGAGGCAATGGAGGGTAAAGTGATGCCCAAGGTCACAAGGAGTACCAGTGGAGATCAAACCCTTGATCTTCTAGGTACTAGGCAGTTGCTCTAACCACTAGGCTACTCTTCCACCATGATTAGCTACATGTTCAGTAATTTTGTGTTTTTTAATGGTTCCTACCATTTTGCGCAGTACTGATGTCAAGTCTGTAGCTTCCCAGATCGCCTCTGAAACCCTTTTAAAAAACTGGTGTTACATTGGCCACTCTCTAATCTTCAGGTACTACAGCTGATTTTAATTATAGGGCACAGATTACTAATAGTGGTTCTACAATCTCATATTTCAGTTCTTTTAGCACTCTGGGATCTATCCCATCTTCTGCAGGTGATTTTCTGCTCTTTAGTTTATCAATTAGCTATATTGCATCTTCCTGGTTTATCGAAATTTGTTTCAATTCCTGTCATACATTACCTTTAGATATCATTTAGATATCATTTCTGGCATGGATAAGTTTCCTACATCATCTTCAGTAAAGACTGAAGCAAAAATTCATTCAGTCTCTCTGCTATGGTCTTGTCCTCTCTTAGTGCAGCTTTTACCCCTCCATCATGTAAAGGTCCAACTGATTCACTCACAGGTGTTTTGCTACAAATATACTTGCAAAAGGTTTTATTATACATTTTTGTTTCCACGGCAAGCTTCTTTTCAAATTTTCTCTTTGCATGGCTTATTAGTGTCTTGCATTTAACTTACCAGCATTTATGATTTTTCTTCTTTTTGTCATTTAGCTCTTTTTCCATTTTCTGAAAGATTCTGTCTTAACTATAACAGCCTCTCTGACCTCACCTTTAAGCCATGCTGGCTGTCATTTGGCCTTCCTTCCACCTTTTTAAAGCATGGAATATATATGATCTGGGCTTTCAAGATAGTATTTTTAAAGAACACTCAGGCCTGATGTAAACTCTTAACTTTTGCAGTTGCTCCTTTAAATTTTTTCTTAACCATTTTCCTCATGTTATTAGTCTCCTTTTTAAAAGTTGAATGTTAGCGCAGTTAATTTCCTTGCTATCCTCTCTCCATTTATTAAATCAAATGTGGTCATGTTACAATTGCTATTGCCAAGCGGCCTCAAAACAGTTACCTCTAGCACTAGATCCTGTGTTCTACTGAGGCTTAGGTCTAAAATCGCATCCTCACGTGTCAGTTTCTGAACTAGTTGCTCCATAAAGCAGTCACTGACTTCATCTAGAAACTTTATCTCCCTAGCACGTCCTGATGTGACATTGACCCAGTTGATACTGGGATAATTGAAATCTCCCATTATTACTGTGTTGTAAACTTTTTTAGCTTCCCTAATTTCTGGTAGCATTTCATCAACTGTCTGTTCATTCTGTTCAGGCAGACAATAGTACACCCCCACTGCCATTTCCTTCCCCTTTTTACATAGAATTTCTATCCATAGAGATTTTACAGTGTAATTTGTTTCCCTAAACCCTTTCTCATGTTTGACTCAATGCCCTCTTTAACATATAGAGCCACCCTGCTACCAATGTGATCTACCCTACCCTTGCAATATAGTTTGTAGCTTGGTATCACAGTGTCCCATTGGTTATCCTCCTTTCACCAATGCCAATTATGTTTAGTCTTTCATTCATTGCTATATATTCTAACTCTCCCCTCTTATTTCTTAGATTTCTAGAATTTGGATGCAGGCATTTCAAAGTTCGTTTTTTGCTCATATTAACAGCCTGGCTATTTGATGACAGGGTTAATTTGGAATTTTTTAATTCTGATTTTTACTTGAAGGCACCTGGGTTACTTTTACCTTTTTTTGAAACCTCTCTATTGGGATGCCCGAACTTCCTTGTTTTGCTAGTATCCTTCAAGGATACATTATTTTGAACCATGAGCTCTAAATAGAGCCAAATAACCGCTGATTCCATTCTCCCCCCTTCCCCAGACTCCAAACACTAACCAGTCTGAATTTCTTTTTCACAGATATTGGAAAGAAACTTCACTGACTGCAGAGCTCCAGGTATTCATCTGTTTCCACATCCCAGGAATCTTCAAAAAAAAGAAGCTGATATTTATTTTTTTACTTCTGAAGCAGGCTTTCGAGATATCAAACCACCTCCTGTGGCATGTACGTGATGCAACTATGAGACGTAATAAAGCTGTCTTTTGTAGGTTTTTATTTTTTTTTTTATTTACAGCAAGCTGTGGGTGGTATGATTAATTTTCTGTAAGGAACCCATCAGCTTCTGTCATAATCTAATGCATTCCAAGTAGAGTACTCAAGATCGTCACAAGGAGGAAAGAGCTAAGGCTCCAGTCTTTCCATTGCACTTCAGCTGTTCTTGTTTGCCTATTAATCTGTGTGTACCCAAGATAAAAATGATTTACTTATTGGTGCAGACTGTACACCACAGTTTATCTAGTGAGCTAATAAAGTCCAGTACTGCAGAACTAACTGTATTTCAGCAAATATTTTCCTAATCGTTCTTAGTGACTGAGATGAGCGTATACAGAGGTAACGTCAAAAGAAGAATCCAAGAATGGTATCATAGCCCATAAAGAATCATGTCCCTGTAGCTATTTCTTTTTCTGAAAGGCAAGTGTCGCAGTCCAGAGCAGGGAAGGAAGGCAGTGGCCCTTTTTAAAGGGACTTTTTGATGAAAAGAATATAGACAGTCTTTAAAAAAGAAGGAACGTCATAAAACATGCTGGCATAGTGTTATGGGAAACAATAAAATAGAATTTCCTATTTCTCATTAGGTGTTTAAAGATTTTTTTTAAGGCATTAGCCTGGAATAGGAATAAATATATTCAGGTCTGAGAGCTCTTGGAGTCAAATGAGCACCTAATCACGGAATTAGATTTTGGGCAATTATTTGTAAGAATCCACTTTGAAGGATAAATTTAACTGGTTGGAAGTGAATACTATGCTAACAGGTTAAGGGGCCTATTTACTAAACTGTGTTAGTATTTAATTCATGCATTAAATTACCATTTTATTTTATTTATTTATTTAGCATACATTTGTATACCGCTACTTCCAGCGATCAGTAGCGGTTTGATTAACGAAACGGATTTGTACAATCATGTCAAAATTTAGAAATATACACACATTGATTTGGCGGAGAAAGCACAGCACACGTGGGAAGGTCATATGGGAATGATTCACACATTACATATTTACATATTTACTTATTTACATAAATTGCCACCATGTTTCATTGGGGGGTATCATTTCTACCCCTGGGATTATAACAGATTATATTGGCACTGGAAAAGATGTGTCTTGAGCTTCTTTCTGAATTCCATAAGGTCTTTGACAGCTCTTAGCTCCGGTGGTAGTTGGTTCCAGATGGACGGGGCCGAATAGGAGAATGCTCGTTGGCTAGTAGTGGTATTTACAGATCTGATATCTGGGGGAACATGGAGTGTATTTGAGTGGACTGTTCGCCTGCTTCTGTTGGGTGGTTGCGTGCTGATAAGGGTGGAGAGAAAGGATGGTGCTATGTTATGAATCAGTTTGAAGGTGGTTACTAGTATTTTATATTTTACCCGGGCAGCAATGGGGAGCCAGTGAAGCTCGATTAGTACAGGGGTAATGTGATCAGTGAGGTTCTTTTTCATGATGACCCTAGCCGCAACATTTTGGGCCATTTGGAGAATGTTGAGGGTTTTCTTTGGAAGACCCTGTAGGATGGCATTGCAGTAGTCGAGGTGCGTCATGATTAGAGCTTGCGCAACAGTCCTGAAATCTTGAGGATCAATGATGCTCCGTAGGGGTTGTAGGACTCTAAGTTTGTGGAAAATGGCCTTGTTGGTTTTGCGGAGGTGCTTTTCCATGTGCCAAGAGTTAACACAGAGCCTTAGCATTTAGTACATATGCCAAGAGTTAACACAGAGCCTTAGCATTTAGTACATGATAATTTCAAATTCAAACATCTAACACAAAAGGGGGCGAAGAATGGGAGGTGGGGGGAAGGAATGAGCTTGTACTGTGCCTTACAGTTAATGAGGAGGTCATAAGCAAAGCTTAAAGGGCGCATTTCATCTCTCTGTCATTGCCTGTTGCCGCCAATGTTTTGGCGGCAGGCAGCAGCAGAGGGACGAAATGCGCCCTTAAGTCTTTGCGCCGGCACACTAAGCAGGTCTGGTCTTTCCGGGAGGGACCAGACCTGCTTAGCGTGCCGGCGACTTGCAGATTGGGCGTGCATCCCCCCTCCCGCACCCCCATAAAGTGTCTAAATGGAGGTGTGGGAGGGGGGGCACGTGCCCGATATGCAATTCGCACAGGGAGCATTCAGTCTCAGTACGGCCCTGTCTATATCTATATTCCTAGTGGCCTGGTGACAAAGAAACCAGGGTTTGATTCCCAGTAGCACTCCTTGTGGCCTTGGGCAAGTCACTTAACCCTCCATTGCCTTGGAAGAAAGACCTGTCAATCTACTTCCGGTGACACTGCCAAGAAAACCCAGGGGCTGCTGGGTCACCAGGAGTCAACATTAATTAAGTGGAATGCATGGCACATTTATATACCAATTGAGAGGGGTCTCTCTCTAAATATATATGACTATACCCATATAGAGGGATCTAGATCTCTCTCTCTAGAGTCAGCATTGACTTGACAGCACATAAAAAAGTTTGTATTTTACCTACATCTATACTTACAGTGATCTCTCGCTCTTTATATAAATATATATCCAGATCTTTCTATATCTATAGATAGATAAATAGATAGATTTGTTTTACATTAAAAATGGCCTTAATGATTTATTTATTTCAAACCAACTTATAGACTGCAACGCTGATTACAAACTATCCTATGCAGTTTAGAAAGACATGCACATAATAAGACATACATGCATATAAACATACATTAAACCCCCCAAAAAACACGTAATTAGCAGACCCAGGGAGCACCAAATGAATCTCAACCTAACACTTAAAAAATAAAAATGTTTCAATATAAAGATGCCAAAAGAAATCCCAAATAGCGACAAATAAAGACTAAAAAGCAAAGGTCACCAAATAGAAAACCTAAGTTGCCCCTTCAAAAGCTATTTTTCAATTATTTTGACAGACAAAACCGATAGAAGGGAGCATGAGCCTCACCCTCATGAAACAGCTGTGTCCATTTTAATCAATACAGGTTCTTAGAAATACTAAAAATGCTGAAAAACACTTATCTTTATAGCAGCAGAGCTGAAGCTTATAGAATGTAATCAGGAAAAAACACAACGTGCACGTTTCAGATCAAATCACAACCCTGTCTCGAGTGCTGTAATTCCTGCCAGTCAATGAAGTTAGACTGCATGGCAGTAGGGGTAGCTAACTATTCCAGAGCATAGGAGTGGCTACACCAAAATCAGATGCTGGCTTTCTAACTAGTCTCACTATACTCAAGGTAAGAACCTCCAAAACCATAGTGTTGCAAGACCGTAAGACCCGAGAGGGATTGTACCAGTGATCACACATCTTAAATAGTGAGGTGAAACGGAAAAAGACATAATAAGTGAAATACTAACCAACAAATCTTAAATTTAATATGCTGCTCAATAGGCAACCAATGAAGTGAATTTAATAATATAGCAGTGCTCGATAGTAACCAGGCCACCCAGGGCCGGATTTACCTTGAGTGAGGCCCTACGCCAACAAAAACTGTGGGCCCCCAGCAGGGGCAGCCCAAGGGGGGTGCGGGGCCTCATTTGCATAAGGGGCCTCATTTGCATAAATATTTGCATAATGTTACCATATACTAACTTTTAGTAAACGTGCCTCTTAATGAGTGTATGGATAAAGAAAGACTAAAAGATTTCTACCTCACTATAACCCAGTGCCAACTGCCAGACACATTAGGAACTACTACAAACACTGCCCATTTAGAACCCATAGCAAACCGGCCGTATCCTAACAGCACTACCAGGACTCACAAAGCACCATACTCTACCAATCAAAAGGCAACACTGCAAATATTAAACCAATACATTTCAGAGAACAACAATACATGACCTACTGGGGAAAGAGAACAAGTGGCAATGTCAAATAGGAATTATATAAACAAAACACCTCAGCTCAGTTACACATGCAGAACATAGACCATCACCAAACAAGTAATCACAATTTAGAAACAGGAAGACAATAATTAAACTGGGAATCCCAAAAGCCAAACTTGGAATGTACAACACTGTAGAAATAAAACTATACATTAATTTGCTCTTGTACTAAACAAAGCGCAGACGTTAATGATGCACATTTACCAGAGCTGACATATTCCAAATAATAAATTCAAAATAAAGAGATATTTTTCTACCTTTTGTGCATTTTTTTCAGCTGCAATTGCTCCAGCCACTTTCTTCTGGTTTCTTCGTGTCTTCTGCTAACTCTCCATCGTCTGCTGTCCATTTGTCCTTTCTTCTCTCTTCTAGTTTTTTTTTATTCTCTCTCTACATCTGCTTTAACATACTAATCTTTCTCCTTTTGCTCTTTCCTCATTCCTATTTCATCCACTCAAATTTTACCCCTCCATCCTCAATCCCCACTTACTCTCCCAATACCCGGCCAATTGTAGATTTTTTATCCCTCCCACACAAAATATTTTTCCCTTCTCCATTTTACTCTTCCAGCCCCATCCCATTCTAATCCTCCCCCAACATCAGCTCCCTTCTAGTTCCAGCCTCACCGAGCATCCATTCCATTCTAGTCCCTGCATCAGCCCATTTCCAGTCCTAGCCACCCATCAGCCCATTTCCAGTCCTAGCAACCCCCCAACCCAATACCAGTCCTAGCCCCCCATCAACCCACTTACAGTCCTAACCCCCCATCACCCCATTTTCAGTTTAAGCCCCCCCTATAACCCATTACCAGTCCTAACCCCCCATCAGCCCACTTCCAGTCCTAACCCCATCAACCCATTTCCAGTCAGCCCCCCATAGCCCATTGCCAGTCCTAACCCCCCCCCATCAGCCCACAGCCCATTACCAGTCCTAACCCCATCTGCCCACCTCCAGTCCTAACCCCCCCCAGCCCATTTCCAGTCTTAGCCTCCCCCATAGCCCATTACCAGACAGCCCCCATCAGCCCACAGCCCATTACCAGTCTTAACCCCCACCAAAGCCCATTACCAGTTCTAAACCCCCCCAACAGCCCATTACCAGTCCTAACCCCATCAGCCCACCTCCAGTCTTAACCCCCCCGCCCCTTTACAGTTCTTGCCCCCCCATAGCCCATTACCAGACAGCCCCCATCAGCCCACAGCCCATTACAAGTCTTATCCCCCCAAAGCCCATTACCAGTTCTAACCCCCCCCAACAGCCCACAGCCCATTACCAGTGCTAACCCCATCAGCCCCACTCCAGTCTTAACCCCCCCAGCCCATTTCCAGTCCTAGCCCCCCCATAGCCCATTACCAGACAGCCCCCATCAGCCCACAGCCCATTACCAGTCTTAACCCCCCCAAAGCCCATTACCAGTTCTAAACCCCCCCAACAGCCCACAGCCCATTACCAGTCCTAACCCCCTCAGCCCACCTCCAGCCTTAACCCCCCCAGCCCATTTCCAGTCCCAGCCCCAGCCCCCCCAATAGCCCATTACCAGTCCTACCCACCCCATCGGCCTAAAGTAAAATTTAATTTAAAAAAAAACTGCTGGCTGCCACCGCGGGGCCCCCTCTGCTGCCGCGGCAGCATGGACTGACCCGCGGGGGCCCCCTCTGCAAGCTGAATCCGTCGGTCCCTCGGTCCCTCCATGCAGGCTGTGAGAGGCGCGAAGGGAGAGTGTCTCCCTCGCGTCTCTGTTAAGCCCGCAATTTCCCATCAGCCCCTGCGGGCTTAACAGAGACGCGAGGGAGACACTCTCCCTTCGCGCCTCTCACAGCCTGCACGGAGGGAGGGAGGGACCGACGGACCAACGGACCGACGGGTTCAGCTTGCAGAGGGGGCCCCCGCGGTTCAGTCCATGCTGCCGCGGCAGCAGAGGGGGCCCCGCAGCGGCAGCCAGCAGTTTTTTTTAAAAATTTTATTAAAAAAAAAAAGCTAATTTGTTCTATTTTTGTGGGCCCTTGCCAGCTGTGGGCCCTACGCCATGGCGTACATGGCGTATAGGTAAATCCGGCCCTGAGGCCACCACATTCTGCACTAATTGCAAAGCACATACATACTGAGCTTAGAAACCCAAATAAAAGCCAACAATATCAGACTAAAACAGATGCTGAAGATAAAGAACCTTAGTTAAAAGGCTGACTTTAGAAAGTTTCAGAGTCTGACCTCAGGTGAGCCTCTGTCCTGACTAATTTTCTTTCCCCATTTAAAAGAGCCCGTCTTTTTTATCCCAGCAACTGTATCTTTATCTTTATTTTTATTTAATTCCTTGATATACTGCCCAGGCTGAAAGGCATTAGAGCAGTTTACAAACACTTCAAGTAGATACTGGACATATTCCCTCGTCCCCGAAGGGCTCACAATCTACATGCGTACTTGAGGCAATGGTGGATTAAGTGGCTTGCCCAAGGAGTGCCTATAGGACTAGAGACCCCAGTCCCTCCGGCCCGAGATTACTGTCCCTGATCACCAACACTAGTCAACAGCTGTTGTCAGGGCCAGCCCACCCACTAGACAAACTAGACGGTCACCTAGGGCAGCAACCTCCAGAGGGCAGCAAAAGCAGGGCCTTCAAAGCTAAATGATAGATTTTCACAGTGGGGGGAGGGGGATGTGTGTATGTAAAGCTTGAGGTTTGTTTAGAGCACCAACATTTTGAACCAACTCTAGGGCCGGATCTGGCTGTTGTCTGTGGCCCTGGCTTGCTGTCCTGCAGATCAAGGATCAAAAGGAAGAGGAAAGGAGTCCAATCATGGGCTGCAGAAGAGCAGTCACAAGTTTTGTTATCAACCTTCCAAAGTAATTAATTATTTGGGCTCAAGAAAAGGACAACTGGCTTTTCTTGAGGCTTCAATCTATTCCCATGGAAGACAAAGATCATGCGATTGTACAATTACATTAACTGAAGTTTTGATTTGGTTATTTACTCTTAATAGCACAGAGAATCCTACTGTTTATTAGTGTTGCCATCAATGACATTTCATCCTAATTTTGTGTAAGTAAACCGACACGGCAATAATTTAGGGATCGATTTTCCAAGGGTTTAAATAGGGTCCTAACTCTGAGAGTTAGGCTACTAAATTGGCCTCTTCAAAAATGTACTAGGGATGAATGTTTCAATTTATGCTTAAAATTTCAGTAAACTCATAAATTTAAGAATGTAATAAGTGGGTAGCAATAGAGATTGATTTAAGCTAAGGAAAAAGTTACGAGTTTAGCATTGACTTTCAGCACTATGTACCTAAATAAGGCTTATAAATTTAGGAAAATGAAGGACAGGCCTAAATTCAGGAGCATAAATTTCAAACTCCTAAATTTAGTTAAGTTTTTAGATGAAAATCAGATGAAAAGTAGAACTTCCATGTTTCGTTGAAAATAGGGGTAATTTAAGCATCTAACTTAGGTTCCTAAATTAGTAGCTCAGCTTTTTTTTAATATCAGGCTTTTAGTTTTAATAAAACATTTAATAAGATAAATTCACACTGCACACACAGTTCACAAACAGGAAGACAAGGCAGCATTGAAAGAAAAAGAGATTGGCTTCCATCAGTGTTATTGATCTTGGACATATATGCCAAACCAATCAATATTTGAAAATGTTTCTCCAAGAAACAAGAGCAAACCAGTATTCATCTAGTTTTCTTGGAGAATATTTGTCAGAAGAGTTGCAGTTGTAATGATGGGATGGTCTTGTCTTTGCTCTGTCTTTGGCATCACTATGGCTAAGAGGAAAGACTTTTCCAGGGGAGATTCACCAGCTTTCTACCCTTTCCTTCCTTGTGAAACGGATATGGCTAGATTACAAGCGGGTGAATTGGGGGAGCATTGCTTTTTAGTCAGCACATATGCCAGTGATTGACTCCCGGCCTGGACTGTTCACAGGCTTCAAAGGTCATGCACTGACTGCCTACTTATTTGCAGCCTTGGGATCAATCTCCATGTTGAGAGGGTAAGGGTATTTGCATGGTGTTGATGGTTGAGAGGCAGCTCATGGATTCTATGGAGTAGTTGGACTCCAATGAAGAGTTTGTCCATTCTGTGGAGGAAGTTGAGAACATCCTGGATAGATTGTCAGTTGAATCTGTTTTTGGATTGAGTGCTGCTGTGATGCAATTAAGCCAAGAGATCTTAGAAGTCCATGAGACTGTCGAGATGGTGGAGCCTCAGGGGACAAGACTAAGATTTCATCAGGTAAACCTTGGAAATATTTAAATAAGGTGCTTGCCATTCCTGTTTTTTCTACATTGGAGAAAAAGGACGGTGTCTCTTCTGAAACTATGAAGGTCAGTGTTGCAGGATCTGAAAAGAAGTCCATTAATTTGAATGCATTGTCTGGCCCTTTAGTGCAGAATGAGTTGTGTACTGGAATAGATATGAGGAAAAAAAGTTTGTGTTCTCCCAGATACTGTATGGTGGGAGAAATGGAAACTCTTGGAATAAAAGGTTCATCAGGCATAAGCTAGACTGGAAAAAGTGGTGCTCGCAAAAATTGAGCTACCACATAATTTAGTTGTAAAATTTGAACGATGTGTAAAAAAATATGAAAATAAAGTATCTGGATGTGTAGAAACTATTGCTAATGTTGATGTTAAGCTTAAAGAAGTTCTGGATGTATCTATGGATTTGGTTAAGGTTAATACTTTGTTAATGAGGAAACTAGGAATACAGAATATTAAAGTATCGGTATACAAGACTGGTACATTTTCCTAAATAATGAAGTTTATTTTTGGAGCCTTATTCACGGTTTCCATTTATGAGTTTCCTCCATTGTGTTTTCCCACATATAGATATGTAAAACGGCTTCTCTAGTTCTGTGTGTTTTTGAATTCATGTGCACTTCTACACTTCCTCATACATATTTTAGAAAAGACTCCAGGTTTGAAAGAGCCTTTTCCAAAAAAAAAAAAACAGCAACACATGTTGTGTACTCCTGTCCTTGACATCTCAATTCTCATGTCTATGTACTACCTAAAATTTGACTTCATGTCACTGGGACTAATCTTTTTAAGAGTTATTTGAAAGAGACCTAAAAGGTTCCCGAGGCTTCATTACTGATTTTGACTTATTATCTGTTTCCAAGAAGCAAGTTCAGGAGTCTGTTTCCAGTACTAGAAATTGTGTATCTGAGGTGAATTCTTCTCTCAGGGAGCTGTCTGCTGATTTACTTCCTCCGTCAATGCAGAAAGCTACTGTGTTAGCAACTTCACTGTCGGAATCGGGTCAAGACTGGATTGTTAGACTGTTTTATTTCACGGAAGGATAAAACATTTTTTGAATCAAATAATTAGGATGTATCCTGATGTTTCCTTTGAAATACAATCTTGTTGTCAATAATTTGTTTCTTTGAGATCTCAGGTTTTAGCAATTTATTTATTTATTGTAAACTTTTGGATGCCGCCAATTCAGCAAGGTTGATCTTACATTAGAAAATTCATACAAATCAAAATATCATTAAAACTGTTTAAAACGAGAAAACATTTAAGAACTTTTCTAAACAAATAAGTCTTGAGTTTGCACCAAAAAATCAGTTAAATCTGGTATGCAACTCATCTGGCAATGAATTCCATATCGTAGGAGCAAAGATTGAGAATGCCTTCAAACAAATTACCTGCTTTCTTACACAACTGACTGGTGGGCAACCAGTGAGTTCCAAAGACAGGACGTAACTGGTCAGTTAGAGATACAAGGGGGTAATAAAGAAGTCAGGTAGGAACGAGACATTTCATTGAATGTTTTAAGAACAATCGTGAGTAAATTATGCTGAACTTGGTATTCGATAGGTAGCCAATGTAATTCTATAAAGCTGGGTTTAATATGATCAAAGTATGATTTTCTAGCAAACCCCTGACAGCACAGATCTCCGAGGAATGCCAGTCATGATAATACCACAATAGTCTAAGTACAGAAGAACCATTGCTTGAAAAAATGATGGGAAAACATTGTCAGTGAAATGGCAGCTCTAATGACCTTGTTACAGTAATATGATGGCAAAGATCTAAATGCTGATCTAATATTATCCCAAGGTGAGAGACCTCAGATTTAGCACGTGACTCTATGCCAGTGGTTCTCAACCGTCCTCTGGGACCCCTAGTCCAGTTGGATTTTCAAGGTATCCACAATGAATATGCATGAGATAGATCTGCTTACAATGAAAGCAGTGCATACAGATCTATCTCAGGCATATTCATTGTGGATAGCCTGAAAACCTGACTGGATTGGGGGTCCCAGAGGACTAGTTGAGAACCACTGCTCTATGCTAGCAAGATAAATTACATCAGGAGGTTCAAACATAGTATCACAGTAAGGGGGTTATTTTAGAAGCCCTATTCGTGCTTTAGATGTCTGAAAGTGGGCACTCAGATATCCAAATCACAAGGACAGCCCTGAACCCATTCTAGAAACCAGGTACATGGATATCCCTGGTGCAAGGATGACCAAGTAGTATGGGGGAGAGGGGTGTCAGAGGAGTGGCTTGGGTGGGGCAATGGAGATGAATGTCACAATGCGATTTCAGAATGGCATAAGAATGTCTGGTCTTGGGTATGGAGGCGCCCATGTCTATACCTGCTCCTGACCATGAATAGGCTGTGAAAAAGAGCTTGTTTCATGGCTATAATGCCTCCCGGGGGTAGAGCAATATGCACTTTCACTGCCACAATTAATATCTTCTGGTCAAAGTAAATGCCATGTAAATACATACTCCAGTCATATTAGTTAGCCACTGCTGCATGTCTGAAATGTATTTGTTTAACAGGTTTTTATGTACCGCTTTATCATTTCAGTCAAAGCAGTTTACATTGTAACTTAAACTTGGTAATGTACATTAAACAGGGACATTGATGACTTGGAATTTTCTGAGGCAATGGAGGGTTAAGTGACTTACCCAAGACCACAAGGAGCGTTAGTGGGCTACTCCTCCACCCCACTGGGTTACACATGTCACTAAACATGGACATCCCCCTTCTGAAATGCACCCATTTCTGTGGCCATCCATTTCGGGTGACTTCCACATTTCTAAAATGGCGTACAGCCATGCACGTACATGGCCCTCTTAGCTGCACAGGCCCACCACCAGACCCAGCTGCTGGGATGCCCATCTTTCATGGCAGGAACGGACCGATTTCAGATGACACTTATATGTGCCTCCCTTAACTGCTGCCACTTCCCTGTTTTTTTGGGTGTTGTGCCCTGGACATCCCAGAGTCTCCTTAGACGTCTCTTCTAAAATGCCACTTCACTTAATCAATTTAAACCATGGTCTCACCACTTTTTCTCTGCTTGATCCACGCAAATGTAAGATCAAGCGATTTTCAAAAGTGTGTTCTCTGATCCTGATCAACTTAAGTTGTTTTCTCAAAATCACATTAAATATTTCTCTTTGGATTCTTTTGAAGTTTCTATGTATTAAATTGATAGCTGGTTTGGCACCTCTTGTCTATGCATCGCTGGGGTTGATTAGGGTCGGTGCTGCCATTAGACGAACTAGACAGTCGTCTACTGTAGAGCACTGACCCTCTTGGGCAATGGCTTTGAAACTGTGACTCGGTGCTTATCTAAATGCTCTGGCACCGTATCACTGTTTCTGTCTTCTACTGGCACTTGCTGCAGGCATTGGAACAGATAAAAAAAACAAGAGTTGTCAGAATTATTATGTCCTGCTTTCTACTGATTGAAGTATTAATATTGTGTGTACATTTGAACCTTAAGTCTTGAATCCACAAGGTAACAGAACGCTGATGGGATTAGCTATGGACGGGCTGAGTAATTCTACTTGAAGAGAGTTCACAGCAGTGGTAAACCAGCTTCCAGATCGCGTTCACACACACACACATACACACATGACTTTTTTAATGCACATCTCAAGACTCCAGCTAAGTTAATTAGCTGCCACAATTATAGTGTTGATGCAGTGTGAATGCATACACAAGGACAGAAAATAGCACACAAGGGACAGGTTCTTCAAGTTCAGGAAATTCAGAGAACAACACAACCAGAATGCCTGAGGCCAAACTAGTAGACTCTGTCACATGTTTACTGTAAAAAGCGTTTACCTAACTGTGCTCAGGGAGGGAGCTGGGGGAACAAAGAGGATGTGCTGCTTTACAGAAGGAACTCAGTTGCAGGACTTTCTTTTAACCCACCCATTTCCTTCTGCTTTTTTGAGTTTCGTTGCAGTTGAAATCAGGACTGGGATTAAGAGCCATGAATCTTCGTTTGCAACTACAAGGGGTTTGTTTGCACTATTTTCTGTCTGCCTCCCCACTTATTTACATGCAGGGCTGGCAGAAGTACAGTATTAGGTGAGCTAGGCAGTGTTGGAGGCAGCATCGGCAGTTGGCAGCCCTTTAAATCTGAGCCCATCTGTTCAGAGCACCCCAAGAATCCCAAACACTGTTTGCAGCAGCAAGCTGTGGCTGCCGCATGACAATTATAGCTGCAGGGAAGCTTTGCAGCTCTGCCAGGGTTGGCACTCTGCCCCTTCTCTCCCCGCACATTTTGCTGCAAGGGGACGGGATGAGGGAGCCATGTGCTGCAGGTGTTAAAAAGCATTGACAGCCCACAGCATGCTGCCTTGAGGACTCCTTTCCTGTCTTGAAGAGGGTCGTGACCCCATTCCTTGCTTGCAGTGCCACCTTTGGTGGATCATTTAAGTTGGTGGGGCAATGCAGCAATGGCTAAGAGCCCTGCGGGCAGTGGCTAGTTGTTCAAGGGTGAGGGCATGCTCCAGCAAGGGACCAAGGGGAAGGCCATGAGGCAAGGCTCAGCAGGCAGAGGCACTATCTCTGAGAGAGGAAGGAAGCCAGAGGCAGAGAAAACCCCCCATAGAAAAGGATTGTGTTGTGGACTTCAACAAACCTGTTCCTGGCCCAGCTAAAGTGAGATAAGAGGAATGGTCAGGATAATTTATTACTGCCTTCATTTGTCCTTGGGGTGTAACAGAAGAGAGAGGGGAGGTAGGATCTGGAGGAATGCTCATGGGTTGGGGAAGGGGGAGGCGCATGGCTGAAGGTTTGCTTAAGGTGCTCAATACCATTGCGCTGGCCCTGTTTAAGTGCAGAACCTGTGTCTTCTGGGGAAACTGCTAGGTACTTGTGACCAGGATACTTGGTCTGACCCAGTATGGCATATCTTATATTTTTATATTCTTAAGTGTAATTGACAAGGGATCATGCACCTCCTGTGTCCTTCCCAAATCTGAGTATTAGGGGTTGCCATTGAACCATGGCTATGATTCCCATCCCCTCTGCCCTCAAAGGCTATGAACTTTTCCATCTTGATATCCCCAGCCTTGGCTAACCCAGAGAGCAACAGACTTCAGTCAGGAATCAGATCCAAGATCTTCACATAGCAGAAAGATATAGAGATATTTCACATCATGTTGCGTTCCACAGGCTTCATTAAAAGGAATTTCCAAGCGTCCCTTAATAAATTGCCTATATATGTAACATTTTATGAACTCCTGGAAGAGGCTGCTTCTGGCATGATGCAAGTTGTACACTGAACATTAGTAGTAAATCTGAGAGACTTAGATCATACTCCACATACCCTGTCTTAAGAGCAAAGTTCATGACTGTCATGGTATGCGTAAAACGAATTCATTAATTAAGGGTAAACAACCTCAAATACTGTATGATTACTCTTTTTTAGCCGTGTAAAGCTCCTCTTGCAGACTTTAACTGGCTAATAGGACCAGTCGTCATGAGTCAGAAAAAAACCTTCAATTTTTTCATCTTTCTAATGTAAAAATAGTTTTGAAAAGATTTTTTCTTCTTTAACTTTTTTTTTTTAAAACATTCTTGCTTTCAACAAGGCATGACAAGCTGCTGAGCCATCGCTGCAGTGACTAAAGCTGAATTATACAAGATTATACCCCAGGCTATGCTACGGGCACACACTGCTGGTGCAGTAGAGTCAGCGAAACGCAGGTCTCGCCGCTGAGGAATGTCGGAAGAACTAGCAGATAAATTATACAAGGATATGGGCATTCCTATAGAAATTATTTTATAAGGAAGCAAGAATATTTTTCCAAAAAAAAGTTAAAGAAGAAAAAAATATTTGTTTCAAAAATTTTACTTTAGGAGGATAAAAAAAATTGAAGGGTTGCGTTTTATCCATGATGATTGGTTCTAGTAACCAGTTAAAGACTCCAGGAGGAGCTTTTCATGGCAAAGAAAGAGTGATCAGACAGTATCTGAGGTCTTTTCACCTTAATTATTTAACTAATTAATTTCAGTGATGCAATGTGATAAGGACTGAGCAGTGGTTTTGTATGTATATATCACATGTGCTGTCTGTCTTGGCTAGATTGTAAGCTCTGATGAGCAGGGACTTTCTTTTACATGTCTGTACAGCACTGTGTATGCCTTATTGTGCTATACAAATGATCAGTAGTATCAGCAGCAGTAGTAGTAAATCTGGGCTTGGAAAGAATAGACTGAAAAATGTGAATAATTTAAGACTATTATTGTGGAAGCAAGACAAATGTTTATTCTAGGTATATTTTATATTTAAATTAGACATCAATACCAATGCCTGGTGGAAATAAAAGCATAGAAGATCCAGTGGCCGTCCCTTGTCTCGCCAATGTCCCATATCTTGCAAATGCTTTGTGTCTGCTTTCCTGATTTCCACGGGATATGCAAATTAATATTAATATGTTTTATAGCTGCTAGTTCCACATGTCAGGTGCAAAGTCTAGAGTGCTTAGTAACAGAGTGACTCCTGTGCCCAGATCTTAGATTGCCTAGCTCCACAAATCTGAAATACTGATTATCTCATAAACCTGAGTCCTACCATTACCAAAAAAGAAATTCTTATAAGTGGGTGGTACTGTGGATTTCAGGTTATGCATCATCACTCTCGTTTAATTATGTTACTGCCATGGCATAGATACATCAAAGAGAATAGTGAAACATAATATCTTAGGGGAAGATTTTCAAACAGTCTGTCTAGGTCATGTTAGAAGTTGCCCAGACAACGCATGACTTTTAAAATTCCACCCTCTCCCCCAATTTTGTCCATACAACAAGAATTTATCTGGTAGAGTCCTGGGTAATGCTGAGAATTTGCACTACCTGGTTAAATTAACTAGAAAGTTTGTTCTAAAAAAATACCCAGTTAAAAATTAAGCAGATAATGTTGACCAGGTTTATTTATGGTGGTAACTTAACCTGTTAAGTGTTTGAACATTCAGGGAATGTTAACCGGATAACTTATCTGGTGAGCGCTAATTAGATGTAGCGCAAATGAATATCGTTCCTTTTGGTTATGTACATGGAGTATTTGAATATAGTCAGGGATGTGCCGCTGGGGTGTGTAGTCAAAAAATGATAGTTTCTGTTATTTCATGTTCTTTGGGGTTTCTTTAAATACATTTCATTCAGTAACATAGTAACATTGCCCTTTTATTGCTTCTTAATTGCAGTGGGCTAAACTAAAAGAGGCAATAAAAAGGGCAATGGATATATATGTAAAGAAAGTAAATAAAAACAAGAGGAAAAGGAAACTTATATGGTTCACCAAAGAAGTGGCTGCAAAAAGGCAAAAAACACAGCTTTCACAAAACTCAGACGATCGCAGAAAGAACACAGAAAAGAATACAGGATAGTGGTTGGGGTAAGGTACTTCAGGCCGGAAGGTCGGGGGTTCAAATCCCACTAGAGGACAGCAACCTTGGGCCGGAAGGACTGGGGTTTCTAGTCCCACAGGTGCTCCTTGTGGTCTTGGGCAAGCCACTTAACCCTCCATAGCCCATGTTCCCTGTAAAATAGTTATCTCCAAGTTATAATGCCCTGTTCAATGTAATTTCAGTTTGTTCAATGTAAACCGCACTAATGCCAAATAGCACAGTATATAAGAGAATGTAAATAAATAAAAGAGACAAAGAGAGAAATAAGGATAGCAAAATCAAAGGTGGAAGAAAAGATGGCTAAAGGTGTGGAGATAAAACTTTTTTCAGGTATATTCAGGAAACTCTGATCACCGCTATTTCAATGTGGGATCATTCACCTTGTAGGGGGACAGAGCATAGACCCTTCCAAACATGATATCTTCTTTTTTAGGCTTTCTCAGTAGTGTTTCTTTATGTTTCTCATTAATATCACTATTGGCCAGCTTGGCTATTGGGATTTTAAATGTGGTTCAAGTCATTTTCTATGTTTATTTGCCTTTTTGTTCCTTGCACATGTATCACTACTATCATGTTTTTGGGTTTCCCTGGCTTTGCTATACATTTCTGACTAAAATGGTTTCTCTTTCCTGCAAATGTTCCTAGCGCGAGGGTTTCACTTGCGCTAATTTTCTGCCCTTCATTTCATGGTGTTAGTGTGCAAGGAGCCACTCACTGCCCACTCTCCGCCCATTGACCCCTTCTCTCTGCCCTCTGGGAAGCCTTACTCCAGCCTTCAGAGCCGGATTTCACAGCGTTAGGGTGCCTTAACGCCTGTCACCCAGCAGACCTGGTTGAGAGAAGGGAAAGTGTTTTAAATGAAGGAAAAAGTGCATATAAGCTGCAATATCTGGAGGAACCAGGTAGAGGGAGCCAGAGAGACTCCAGAGCCACTATAGAACCACGCCCCACTGAGCATGATGTAATGCCAGTCAGCTTCCAATCCAGGTGCACAGAGGAACTTCTTAAGGAGGCTCTGGAAGACAGGAAGGAGAACAGAGGGAGCAGAGGTGGCAAGGGCAGCAAGAGCGGCGGTGACAAGACCGGTAGTGGCAAGAGAGGAAGTGGCAGCGGATGGAAAGGCAGCTGTGAAGACAGTTGGAGTGACGGCTGGAGAGGAAACAGCAAGAGTAAATGCAGCAGGACTGTGTACAGCTGGAAGCAAGGCAAGACAGAGGGAAGGTTGGAATGCAAACCTGAATATTCCCTTGCCAAAAGATCACCTAAAGAGAAAGGTGATGGTCTGAGAGCTAAGGAGGAACCGGAGGAGGTTTCAGCTCCTAGAGAGGTAAAAGCTGTTTGTCCAGAGTGGTCAAGGCATTACTGCAGTTGTTGTCCAGAATCCACAGGGTCACAGCAGGAAGCCCTAAGACGTGCTAAACAGGCCAGCCAAAGGAGAGACTGGTATAGGCCTCAACTTTCGCTGGAGTCCAAGAGGCCAAGCTCCCAAGGTAAAGCTTTTATTGAATCAAGATATAGAAAAAGCTTGTATGATAAGAAAGGTTTGGATAATAGATGTTTGTATAAGACTGCCACAAAAGCTCCAAGGAGAGAGAACTTTTCTCCATGTAGAATAGCACGAAGCCGACGCCCTAAGAATAATCCAGAACATTGGGCTGTGCTGGAAAAGCTATACAGAGAGCCTGAGTATAGGATACCTGAACCCAGGGACTCAGAGTCCGAGGTGTCCACCTACGAGCAAATGCAAGTGGAGCTGACCAGTGAGGCTTCGGATAACGAAATGGATTGCACATATTGTACTAGTGGAAGCCTGGAGTCTGTGCCAGACTTGTATGCGGCATGAGTTATTGCCTAGTATATTGTTTAATTGAAGCCCAGCACTACTGTGAAGATAACAGTGTGTCTTTAAGCTTTTTGTTTCACTTTTCTTACCTGAATGAAGGACTTTTGCGTTTGTTGTTAACCAATCCTTTGGACCCTAGCGTAAAGGGAAATAAACGCCTTTATTTTCCCACCACTTGTGCATATGTTTCTTTGAAGATTAGGACCAGAAAACAAATAAGGCCAAAAGTGAAGTAGGCCGCAGGATTACTGGCCAATCTTCTCCCCATAATTTTTATGTCCGAGTGCTGCTTATACGCCAGGGTGGTGCTCGCGACACGCCGCAGCCGCATTATCGCACTATAAGTGACGTTATCGCACAATAACGTAACATTATAGCATGATAACGTCACTTATCGCACGATAATACCACCGCTGCAACGTTAAGACAGTTTAGTAAACATACCTCTAAGTATATGTAGAATTTGAGTGTCTGCTAACATTTTTAACATCCTCTACATAAAACAAAACAAAAACACATGGTTAATATCCTATTTCTTAAACCAATATGAAAACATCAACAATATTGGTTATATTTTTTTGTATTGTTTCTTATCTGAAACCATACAAAAAGCTAATTATATCATTTGTGGAGGAGGATTTTAGAAGGGACACCCAGGGCAGAATGTGCAAAAAAACACACCAGGGTCTCTGGCTGATTTCAGGAACATAGAAGTCCCCGATGTGGACATGCATGCGGCCGAGCACATAGACATCCTCATTAGGGATGCTTCGGTCCAGGATGTCTATCTAAAGCAAGCTACCATAAGGGGATATCCAGTGGCATGGCAGAGTGAAAACACGAGTCCCCATTCCCTGTAAGTGTTTGTTGATATGGTGTAAAATACAGGGGCTGTTATATAGCTCCTTCTCCACACCTTCTAGACATTTGCCTTACAAAACAAGCACTTTTCAAATGCATGTTCATATTTTATTTATTTATTTAACTGGTTTTATATACCGTTTTTCTGCAAGGCAAATCGGTTTACATTGAACAAGTAGTAACATTTTCATGGAACAGTTAGAACTATGGACAAATAACTGGTAGAAATATTACATTGAAACAAGTAATAATTTTTGTAAGGAACAGTTGGAACTATGTACAGATAACTGGTATAAAAATTATATTGTTACAACTGAACAAGAGAACAAAGTGATTATTTACAAATGGCAGAGCTGCTATATGGTGAGGCATTGTGTTCGCCTGCTTATGGGGGGTGAGTGGTGAGAGTTGTGAGGAGGGGCAGGGTATGATCTTGTGTGTGGTTTGTGGCAGTGACTGTGTTGAAGTATTCTTCGAAAAGAAAGGTCTTAAGAGAGTGTGAGATTGGAGGGCCCGTAATTTGGGGGGTAGTTTGTTCCAGTTGGTGGGGGCATAGAATTGGAAGGCTCTTGTGCAGGTGTGTTGTGGTTTCTTGGAACTCTGTGCAAGTAGAAGGAGGAGATTTGCTGTGTTTTGGCGCTGGAGTCTGCTGTTGTTGGGGCATTCAATTAGTAGTTGTAGCTGTTCCGCTGTAGTGTTGAGGAGGGTTCTATGTGTGAGGACAATGGTCTTATACCTGATACGGGATGTGACTGGTAGCCAGTGTAGGGATTTTAATTTGGGTGTGATGTGGGTGTGCCTGGTTGCTCTGATGATGAGTCGTGAAGCAGTGTTTTGAGCCAGATGGAGGGGGGCAAGGGTGGTCTTAGGTAGTCCTTGTAGGATGGAATTGCAGTAGTCGAGGAGAGGGGTGATGGATGCTTGACAGACTGCGTGGAAGCTATCATGAGGTAGAAGAGGACGTAGTTTGCAGAGAATTCTGATTTTGTAGTAGATACTCCTGATGGTGTTTAGGATGTGAGCCTGGCAGTTCAATAGGTGGTCCAAGGTTACACCAAGGTACTTGATCTGGGGTTTGACCTGGATTTCAGTGTCGCCCAGTTTGATGCTGTGTGAAGGATTGAAGCTGGGACCTCTGGAGATGTGAAGGAGCTCTGTTTTGTTCAAATTGATTGTGAGATTGTGTTGTTGTAACCATGCGGTGACTTCTGTGAAGCAGGCTGCCAGTGTGGAGTATTCAGGAGAGGTGGTATTGAAGGGGGTGAAGAGCATTACATCATCCACATAGATTTGGTATTCAATATTGAGGCTCTTGAGGATGTGACAGAGGGGTCTGATATATATGTTGAAGAGGAGGGAGGAGAGGGCTGATCCTTGTGGTACTCCTTGGGGGAGGGTGAATGGTGAAGAGGATTGGTTTCCAGTTCTCACTTGTTGGGTTCGTTGGGAGAGGTAGGAGTAAAACCATTGCAGTGGGGTACCTTGGATGCCAATGGTGTTAAGTTGGTTGATGAGGATCTGGTGAGATACTGTGTCGAAAGCTGCGGATATGTCGAGGAATAGTAGGATGAAGCCTGAGCGGGGTTTCTCTGTCCCAGTTATGAGAGTGTTGAGGAGGGAAGTGAGGAGGGTTTCCACACTGTGGAGTGGACAAAATCTATGCTGGTTGCTGTCAAGTGGGGCGAAATTGTCCAGGTGCTCCTGAAGCTGGATTTGTACTGCTTTTTCGATGACTTTAGAGAGGAAAGGGACGCTGGCAATGGGTCTGTAGGATGCAGGTGAGGTGGGAGCAAGGTTGGGTTTCTTCAGGAGGGGTCTAAAGGAGGCTTTTTTGAGTGATAGGGGGATGTAGGCTTGGTTGAGGGAGGCGTGGAGAACAGTGGAGATAAGTGGAAGCATCAGGTCTTTGTCTGCTTGATCCATGTTACTGGGCATGGATCTAGGGGGGAAGTGGTGGCATTGATGAGGGTGATGATGTTCTGGAGTTCCTGTGGATGGACATCTCGGAAAGAGGTCTAGGGTTGGGTTGTCAGGGTTAAGAAGATGGTGGACGGAATGGCTAAGGTAGAGGTGGCAGAGTGGCTGTTTTTAGCTATAAGAAAATCTGCCATCACTTAGGGGTGGATGATGTCTTCCTGTGTGGGGGGGGGGGAGGCTGTGATGGGTCATTTGTGAAGCTCCTGATGAGTTGAAAGAGTTTTCTGGGCTTATTTATGGCACGGAGTTATAAGTTTCTGTGGTGTTCTCGCTTGGCATTGAGAGTGCTAGTGGCGTATGCTGCGCATTGTTCACTGTAGATCCGGGGTCTCAAACACGCGGCCCGCGGGCCGCATGCGGCCCGCAACCGAACTTTGTGCGGCCCGCGACGGAGGAAAAAAAAAAAACACAAACCCTGTCTTCTGCTGCTGCTGCCGCCGTGGTAGCAGCACAATCAGCTGTTCGCGTCCCCCTTCTCCTCAGCCCGGAAGAGCCCCGAGTCTGCTCCTTTTAGCGTCGGCTTTTCAAGATGCAAAGAGAATATTTCCCCTCTCGCGCGGCTTGTCAAGCCGCGCGAGAGGAAAAATACTCTCTTCGCGGCTTGAAAAGCTCACCGCTAAAGGAGCAGACTCGGGGCTCTTCCGGGCATAGGAGAAGGGACCGCGAACAGCTGATTGTGCTGCTACCACGGCCGGCGGCGGCAGCAGCAGCGCAGCAGCAGACAGGGTTTTGTTGTTAGTTTTATTTACTTGGCCTGATGGGGGGGGGTGGGTTAGGACTGGAAATGGGCAGATGGGGTTAGGACTGGAGGTGGTCTGATTGGGGGGGGGCTAAGACTAAAAATGGGGTTATGGGGGGGGGCTAAGAATGAAAATGGGGTGATGGGAGGGTTTAGGACTGGAAGTGGGCTGTTGGGGGGCTTAGGAATGGTAATGGGCTATGGGGGGGCGAGGACTGGAAATGGGCAGATGGGGTTAGGACTGGAGGTGGTCTGATTGGGGGGGGCTAAGACTAAAAATGGGGTTATGGGGGGGGGGGCTAAGAATGAAAATGGGGTGATGGGAGGGTTAGGACTGGAAGTGGGCTGTTGGGGGGCTTAGGAATGGTAATGGGCTATGGGGGGGCGAGTACTGGAAATGGGCAGATGGGGTTAGGACTGGAGGTGGTCTGATTGGGGGGGGCTAAGACTGAAAATGGGGTTATGGGGGGGCTAAGAATGAAAATGGGGTGATGGGGAGGGTTAGGACTGGAAGTGGGCTGTTGGGGGGCTTAGGACTGGTAATGGGCTATGGGGGGCTAGAACTGGTAATGACTGGGGGGGTTGCTAGGACTGGAAATGGGCTGAGTAGAAGGGGGGGCTTGAACTGCAAATAACTGATGGGGACGGGGTTTTGAATGGAAATGGGCTGAGTGGAAGGGGGCTTGGAATGGAAATGGCTGATGGGGAGGGGGGCTTGGAATGGAAATGGGCTGATGGGGAGGGGGCTTAGAAAGGAAATGGGCTGTGAGGGGAGGGAGCTATGGACTGGAAATGGGCTTAGTTGGGGGGAGCAAGGACAGGAAATGGGCTGATGGTGGGGCTAGAATAGGACTGGAATGGGCTGATGATGCGGGGACTAGAAGGGAGCAGATGCTGGGTGGGCTGAAACTACAAGGGAGCTGATGTTTTGGGGAGGATTAGAATGGGATAGGGCTGGAAGAGTAAAATGGAGAGGGAAAAATATTTTGTGTGGGAGGGAAGAAAAATCTACAATTGGCCAGGTACTGGGTGAGTAAGTGTGGATTGAGAATGGAGGGGTAAATTTGAGTGGATGAAATAGGAATGAGGAAAGAGCAAAAGGAAAAAGATTAGTATGTTAAAGCAGATGCAGAGAGAGAAAGGAAAAAAAACTAGAAGAGAGAAGAAATACAAATGGACAGCAGACCATGGCGAGTTAGCAGAAGACACCAAGAAACCAGAAGAAAGTGGCTGGCACAATTGCAACTGAAAAAAAAAATGCACAAAAGGTAGAAAATATCTCTTTATTTTGAATTTAACTGGAATATGTCAGCTCTGGAAATGTGCATCATTAACGTCTGTGCTTATTTTAATACAAGAGGAAATTAATTATAGTTTTATTTCTAACAGTGTTGTTTGTACATTCCAAGTTTGGCTTTTGGGGTTCCCAGTTTAATTATTGTCTTCCTGTTTCTAAATTTTGATTCCTTGTTGGTGATGGTGTATGTTCTGCATGTGTAACTGAGCTGAGGTATTCTGTTTATTGTAATTCCTATTTGACACTCGCACTTGTTCTCTTTCCCCAGTAGGTCATGTATTGTTATTCTCTGAAATGTATTGGTTTAATATTTGCAGTGTTGCCTTTTGATAGTTAGGGTATGGTGCTTTGTGAGTCCTGGTAGGGCTGTTACGATACGGTGGGTTTGCTATGGGTTCTAAATGGGCAGTGTGTTGTAGTAGTTCCTAATGTGCCTGGCGGTTGGCACTGGATTATAGTAATGTAGAAATCTTTTAGTCTTTCTTTATCCATACGCTCATTAAGAGGCATGTTTACTAAAAGTTAGTTTATGGTAACATTATGCAAATATTTATGCAAATGAGGTCCCTTATGCAAATTAGGCCTGCGTCTTGTGCGGCCCCCGGGTTACTTTACAAGTCCTCATTTGGCCCTCAAAGCAATTTGAGTTTGAGACCCCTGCTGTAGATGGTCAGCAGTTGTGGGTCTTTGGTTTTTCTCCATCTTCATTCTATTTTTCTAAGTAGGTATTTCTGATTTTTGAGGTAGGATGAGTACCAGGAGGCATTGTTCTGGGGGGTTTTGGGATGGTTGTGTTGTGGAGCTTGAGAGGCTGTGGCGATGATGGTGTTCCAGGTTTGAATGAGGAGATCAAGGTCTGAGTGTTGAAATGCTTGCTTTAATTCAGGAATTGTTTGATGGATGAAGGTTTCTTCATGGAAGTTTGTGAATCTTCTTGTCGTGTGAGTTTTGGGTAGTGTGGGATGTTTGAGTTGGGGGTTGGGTAGGGTGAAGGAAATGAGGTGATGGTCAGACCATGGGACTGGAGTGGATGAGGGGGTGATTGAATGTGGGGAGTAGTTCATTGGGTAGGAAGAGCACGTCCAGGGTGCTTCCTTTTTGGTGGGTAGAGGTCTTGATGATTTGAGTGAATTGGAGGTCACTCATGGCTTGGAGAAAGGCGTTGCTGTGGGTGGAGTCTGCTGAGGGGAGGTTAAGATCTCCAAGTAGGAAAAGGTGTTGCTGGCGTGGGACAATGGAGCAGACTACCTCAAGAAGAGAGTCCAGTTGATCTGCCTTGTGGTGTGGAGCTCTGTATACGAGGCATATGGTGAGGCATTTGTTGCTAATGATGAGGATGTTGATTCCATGAGAGGATGTTGTGCTGGTGGTGGTGAAGCAGAGTTGTTTGTTGGAGAGGATGCATATTTGGAGCAAATTTAACTTTAGATGCTATTTGAGACATCCAGGGCATTTCTGAGAACAGGCTGAGACATTCAGGAATGCCCTGGCCATGCCTTCACCACGCCCCCATTCAGACATGGACATCCTTGCAGTGGTGACATCCATAGACCCAGCTACAGAAATGGCTCCAGGGATGTCTCTGTGATTTGGACATCTGCATGCCCGTTTGCAGACATTCAAATCACAAATAGTGCTTTTAAAATAACCCCCTTAGGGCCCGATTCTGTATGGTGAATAGCATGGCAGTACGTCCTGGTGGGATGTGCAGCCCCGCTATTCATCTGGCCTGAATTCAGAGGCACAGTCTCCCTGCACAGACAGAGGCTTTGTGCGGGGAGATCGAGATGAGGGTGGTAAAGGGACAGAGAGTGGGTGGAGGATGGGTGGGACTGGCCCCCAGACGTACAGGGCCAATTCAGGTCATGTCCCTGTACATCTGGGGAGCACCTCTGAGGTGGAATAAGCTGGGGTGCCCCTTCAATTCAGCCCGCAGCCCCCCCAGGAGCAACAGCGCAACACACGGTGAGTCCCCACCGCTCAATCCTGCCCCTGGCTGCCCTCATTAGGAGTCAGGTGGTGGGGTAATGTGGTCAGCACTACGGCGGGCTGGCAGTGAGACAGGGAGGACATCTCCCGCTGGGCTGCAGGGGCATGCCGGGGCATGCCGGGCCGTCTCCATGCCTGATCCTGCACCCGCGGGAATGTCTTGCTCCCATTGTGCAGAATTGGGTGCTAATGGGCCCATCCTGTTTGGGGTCGTCCAGACGGCCCTGACATGCCCCTTCCGGGATCGGGCTCCTTATGCTTATGTCCCTTTGGTCATTGCTAAGTATTTCAGCAAATGCTAGTCACAAAATGTGGTAAAATAAGGGCCATGTTTACTAAAGCTTAATATGTATTAATTAGCATTAGCGTGTGCTAAGAGCCATGCAACCCCTTTTATTCCTGTGATTTATGTGGCCTTGATGCACTCTAAGGGGCAGGTCTACTAAAGGGCATTAGCTGCTAACATGGGGCTAACACTCAAGAAAATCAGATATTGCACTTTTCTGTGATATGTTTTTTGTGAGGTGCAGGGCTGCAGGGGTGGAATTGGGGTGAACTGGAGTGGGGAATGCAGGTGGTAATATTTGGCAGCCACTTTGTGAAACATTTTCACATAGTGGCTACCAAAATCTGGACATTTGCCTTACAAAACAAGCACTTTTCAAATGCATGTTCATATTTTATTTATTTATTTAACTGGTTTTATATACCGTTTTTCTGCAAGGCAAATCGGTTTATATTGAACAAGTAGTAACATTTACATGGAACAGTTAGAACTATGGACAAATAACTGGTAGAAATATTACATTGAAACAAGTAATAATTTTTGTAAGGAACAGTTGGAACTATGTACAGATAACTGGTATAAAAATTATATTGTTACAACTGAACAAGAGAACAAAGTGATTATTTACAGAGCTGCTATACGGTGAGGCATTGTGTTCGCCTGCTTATGGGGGTGAGTGGTGAGAGTTGTGAGGAGGGGCGGGGTATGATCTTGTGTGTGGTTTGTGGCAGTGACTGTGTTGAAGTATTCTTCGAAAAGAAAGGTCTTAAGAGGGTGTGAGATTGGAGGGCCCGTAATTTGGGGGGTAGTTTGTTCCAGTTGGTGCGGGCATAGAATTGGAAGGCTCTTGTGCAGGTATGTTGTGGTTTCTTGGAACTCTGTGCAGGTAGAAGGAGGAGATTTGCTGTGTTTTGGCGCTGGAGTCTGCTGTTGTTGGGGCATTCAATTAGTAGTTGTAGCAATCATGATGGCAGATAATGTCAAAAGGTGGAGTTATCTGCATGGAAGCCTCTAAAGCATAGATCAGGCCTCCTCTCCCCTCAACAAGATTGTTGGAACCACGGTGTTGCCATCCGTGTCACTGACAATATGATGAAACAATGGCTAGCCCTCCCCGCCGCCCCCCCCCCCCACAGCACTGATACCCCCTGGACAGCTCCCGATCCCCATCGGGAACTGTAAGGAGAGGGGATTGGTGCATCCCTGGCTAAACTTACATCCCAGCTAGCCAGTAACCCCCCTCCTCATTCCCCCAATCCCCAAAAAGAGCCCCAGCTAGACAGTCAGTCCCCTCTTCCTCTCGCTTCCCATGTACAGTAAGAGAAATATTTCAGCCACCCAGCTGGCAAAGGGGAGGTCCCATAGCCCCTTGCACCCCTGCATTCCCTCAAAGTCATACCTTCAACCCTTTTAGTCCAGTGGGAAGATGGAGCAGGAGTGGTCCTCCCGACTCCTGCCCCAGTCACCGGGTTTTTCCAAAATGGCTGCAGCCATGGGGTTCTGCTCTCTGGCCTTATGCTAGGGGGCAGTACCATGAGATCATGACCATATTGGTTAGTACTATTGAGGAGGGCAGGATTGCTTTGACCTGGGGTTGGCCTAGTGTTATGAGAAACAGTTCATCTTTAATAACTGAACAGTTTACATGGCAAATTGTCAGCCATGTATCAGGACATGAATCAAGCAATGAAATAATTAGTTAAATTGTTTTTAAAACATATAAGCAATTTTGTAGAACAGAATAGTACACATTCTCTATGAACACAATAGTGCAGTTGTGCAAAGGGTCAAAGTCTAGACAAAGTACTGTATAAACACGAATCACTCCTTATCTTATCTGTCAACTTGTAAAGGTTTCAGGAGGTATTCCAGGAAGACTGTAATAATCGAGGTTATTTACCTGTAACAGGAGTTCTCCGTGGACAGCAGGATAAGTCATCCACACCAGGTGACGTCATCCGACGGTGCCAAAGACGGAAGTAATCTCTCTCTCTAGCCCAGAAGGCTTTTCCTTCTGGGCATGTGCCAGTTGGCCCTACCCCTGGGGCCGCCCCTAGCCAGCCATTGTGTACTGAGCTGAGTCAGAAGCTAGGGGCGAAGGCCAGGGCCTGGGCAGGGTCCCTTGAAGGGGAGGCAGGAGGGAAGTGTGGATGACTTATCCTTCTGTCCACGGAGAACTCCCGTTACAGGTAAGTAACCTCGATTTCTCCTAGGACAAGCAGGATGAAGTCATCCACACCAGGTGCTTCCCTAGCTGTACAGGCTGAGGTGGAGGGGCCCTGTCAGGCCGGAGTAGAGTGACCACGTATAATAAAAGCAAGGATTTATTACGAGTGCAAATCATGGAACATGTGCAAAACAGGCAATAAACTGGATATGTGTGAGTGCAAATCATGGAACATGTGCAAAACAGGCAATAAACTGAATATGTGCATGTGCAAATCATGGAACATGTGCAAACAGGCAAATAAACATTGAGAAACTGACATGTGCAACAGTATGTTCAACAAGTAACAGTACACTAACAAGCGTAACTTATTGGCAAGTGCAGACAGTGCAATTTCTAGGGTACACTGCATGTTACTGAGAGTCTAGTGTCCAGTTCATAGCTTTGCCTGGGCGCTGGCGGCCGTTAGGACTGCCCGGCCGAACGAGCCCATCTGGGGGTCAAGGCAGTAGTGTTTCTGAAAAGTCTGGATGGAGGACCAGGTGGCGGCTTTGCAAATGTCCGTAACTGGAACAGCTCGTAGGTTTGTGATTGACGTTGCGAGCGCCCGCAGCTGGTGGGCGGTCGCTGGTGGAGAGGCTCCGGAGCCGGCCTGAGCCAGGCAGAAGGATATGCAAGATGAGATCCAGAGGGAGAGCGTGCGCTTGGTAACTGGTCGGCCAGGTTTGTTCTGGTCGTAGGATACAAAGAGTTGCGTGCTCTGTCTTTGCGCAGCCGTCTGTAGGAGGTAAACTCGCAAGGCCCGGACGCAGTCCAGTTTGTGCAGCCGCTCTTCTTCAGGAGACTTATAGGGCTCCGGGTGGAAGGTGGGGAGCTCAATTGTCTGGTTGATGTGGAAGGCAGAGGCTACCTTCGGGACAAATTTGGGGTGTGTCCTGAGGGTGGTGCGGTCCTCGGTAAGCTGAGTGTACGGCGGGTGTGCTACCAGCGCTTGTAGCTCGCTGATCTGCCGGGCTGAAGTGATGGCCACCAGGAATAACGTCTTCCAGGAGACGAATTTTATGTCGGCCGATTGCATGGGCTCAAAAGGCGGTAGAGTGAGTTGGTGGAGGACTGCATTGAGGTCCCAGTGAGGCACCGGCTTCCTGATGGGTGGATGAAGGTTGGCAAGACCCTTCATGAAGCAATTGACAATGGGCAGCTGTGTGATGGATCCTTCCCCCGTGCGATTGTGAAACGCCGCGATGGCTGCCAGGTGGACCCGGATGGATTGCGTTTGCAGGCCTTTCTGGGACAAGGAAGTCAGGTATTGCAGGAGGGTCGGTACAGGGCACGAAAAGGGTCCAGTTCCTGTGAGGAGCACCAGGAGGCGAAGCGCCGCCACTTGAGGCTGTAGGACTTCCTGGTCGCTGGCCGACGGGCTGCCAAGACCACCTGCTCCACCTCGTGTGGTAGGCGGAAGGGGCATAGAGCTAGCCGTTCAGCCTCCAGGCAGTTAAGGCCAGGGTCTGAAGACTGGGGTGGAGGGTTTTCCCGTTGTCCTGGGATATCAGGTCCGGTATCAGGGGAAGGCGGATGGGGGGGGGCCCACTGCTAGCCGGTGGAGGAGCGGGAACCACCCTTGGCGAGGCCAGTACGGTGCGATCAGAATGGCGTGTGCTCTGTCCGAGATGATTCGCTGGATGGTCCTGGATACTAGTGGGATTGGAGGGAAGGTGTATACTAGAGACCATCCCCCCCACGATACGTCGAATGCATCCGCTGCGTGGCTCAGAGCAGAGGGGCGTTTGGAGCAAAAGGTCCTGCACTTCGTGTTCTCCTCTGTGGCAAAGAGGTCGGTTTCCGGGCGATCCCACTCCTGGAAGTGTGCGCGGGCCACTTGACTGTTGAGGGACCACTCGTGGGGAGTGAGCTGCCAGCTCAATTTGTCTGCCAGCTCGTTCTGCAGGTCTGGGAGATAGGAGGCCTGGAGAGAACAGTGATGTAGGGTTGCGAAGTTCCAGATCTGAATGGCTTCGTTGAACAGGGGTCTTGACCCCGTTCCGCCTTGGTTCTTGATGTAGAACATGGCCACCTGGTTGTCCGTTTATAACAGCACCATTTTGCCTGCAATTACATTCTGGAAGGCTTCTAGTGCCCGTCTCATCGCCCTGAGCTTGAGGAGGTTTATGTGGTACTGCTGTTCCTGCGACGACCAGGCTCCCTGCGTCTGGAGGTGAAGGCAGTGGGCTCCCCAGCCGATTGGGGATGCATCGGTGGTGATTGTCAGTTGATGGGTCGGTTGGGAGAGAGGTCTGCCACATGCTAAGCACTGTTTCCTCTAAGCTGTGCGCGTGTGCGCGCGCACACACCTCGCCAAGCGAGCGCACATACTTTACAACAGAGCGCACAAAAATTACGGCTCTGATTCTGATAGAAAACAACACAGACGTCTTAAAATTTAAAAGTTATGATTGTAATTACTAGAAATTTCCCACTTCATTTAGTAATCGTCTATTTTCATTTAATTTGATTAAAATCAGTGTGGTGTACATACTGTATTCTGATGTGTAGTCAAATTTTAAAGTATATAACTCCGAGTGTCATTATGTGGCGCACAAAAATTTAACCTTCCTTCAAAAGCTGCACACAGCTGATATTTTATGCGCACACAGACTACAGAAAATTAGAGGGAACATTGATGCTAAGTTCTTTTCGTGGGTCCACCACTTCAGTGATGAGATCACTGCACTGTCCATCGGGATGGGGGTCTCCAGGGACTGAGAATGATGAGACCAGCGTGCCCGTAGTTGCCATTGGAGACTGCGCATGTGCAGCTTCGCTAGGGACACTGTCTGGGTGGCGAACGCCATGTGTTCCAGGAGGCGGAGGAGTACTCGCGCGGTGGGGAACTTTTCGTAGCGCAGTAGACGTGTTAGGTGTTTGATGGTTTTCACCCTCGGGGGTGGAAGTTAATCCTTCGAGCGAACCGTGTCTATTAGTGCTCCTATGAATTCCCTCCGCTGTGAGGGGTCGAGGTGTGACTTCGGGTAGTTGATCAGAAATCCGAGGGACGTCAGTAGGGAGATTGTCTTGTGGGTGGCGCATTTGGCCTCCCTCAGGGAGGGGGCAGAGATGAGCCAGTCGTCCAGATAGGGGAAGACACATATCCCTTGTTTGCGGAGTTGTGCGGCCGCCACTGCCACGCACTTGGTGAAGACCCGCGGTGCTGGGGAGAGTCCGAATGGAAGGACTTTGTACTGGAAGTGCTTCCCTGCTGCCAGGAAGCGTAAGTACTGTCTGTGATGCTTGTGTATGGGAATGTGCATATAAGCGTTGTCACCGCCTCTCACTCCCAGAGGCCTTAGCGTGGGTAAGGTGAGCGGGGTGATGTTCTTCTTAAGACTATGAACCACTAATTTGAGGCTTGGCAAAGCCTCCTGGGTATTGTAGTCCTTTAGCTCAATGAAGAAAATAGTTGTGCACAAAATGGTAAGGTATAAATGGGATTTATTCCCTTCTCAGGGTTGGAATTTAACCTTGAAAATACAGCAACATAAAGTCCATACTTCTGGTACAATGAAACAAAAGAGTAATCAAACTTAGGCAACGCTTATCTTCAGCTTCTTTAAGGTAACAAAAAAATAAGGTACAGAAAACAGTTTAAACCTCCAAACATTCTTTGGACTGTTTTCTCTCTTATAGCAGTATTATAGCAATGCTAGCATAAAGATTGTATGCTGTCTGACATCGTGTACGTACAGTCCATGTAAACCTCTGTGTTTGGAGCTTGGTAAAACTCACACTGCATCCCATTCACGTCGTCCTTAGCTTCCTGTGGGGTGAACTCTTCCCCCTGCTCAATCACTTCCTCTGTGAAGGGTAAAGTGTTCCCATCCCCCAACAGCCTAGAGGAGCTTAGGTGTTTAGCATAAGAATCACGGTTGGCTCTTTCACACAGCTCCTGGTACGTACAAGGGTTTTGATCAAAATCTTCTGCTATGCTATTTGGAAGTATTTTCCTACCTTCCAGCAACTGCCTGTCCAGAGACCTCCCTTGGCTGAAATACGGCTCACGGTAAAACTTTTCCCTTTTGCTTTGCCTGGGCTTTCTCACAGGCAGAAACTCAGCTTCAGGGAAACAAGTTTTCCTTTCAGTATATTTGGTATTAGAAGGCTGAGACTGTCTTCTCAGGGGTTTAAAATAATATTCCTTGCCTTCAGGAGAATGGAGTTCCTCAGTGCACTGACCAGCCGTGTACTGCTTTCCACAGCATGGAACTGCCTGATTCCTGGAGTCAGCGTGGCTCTCACAGCTCCCTTCTCCAGATGAGCTTTCCTGGATAAGATGGGGATTCCCTTCCCTTCTCTTGTCCTTCCACACTGTTCTCTCCTTCTTGATCAACTCCTTCTCTCTCTCCTGTTCTTCACCCCTCTCCTCTCTCCTAACTAGAGGATTTTTAAATGTGTTGCCTTTTCCGTTTGCTTGGGCTCCACCCCCCATCAGCTGCTTCCCCTCTCCTAATGAGTCATGGGTTAGCACTTGGCTCGGGCGTTCCCTAGCACTGTGTGAGATCATTTGTTTGGGTTTTCTATGCCAACCCTTCTCCCTG
Organism: Ichthyophis bannanicus; assembly: GCA_033557465.1. NCBI lineage: Eukaryota > Metazoa > Chordata > Amphibia > Gymnophiona > Ichthyophiidae > Ichthyophis > Ichthyophis bannanicus. Next base: position 306,884,924 of record CM066041.1, read on the forward strand.
TTTTCCTCTGAAATGTCAAAAGTGTATTCATTCTGAGGTATAGTCCCTGTGTCCATGGGCTCTGATCCTTGTGCCTCATGACAGCGTCCAGAAGATCCAGGGATGTGAGCCACTCGTCGGGTTGAATGAGAGGCAGGATGGTTCTGATGGAGTGCATCCTGAACTTTTCCTTGGCTATGAACAAGTTGAGCTTGCGGAGGTCGAGGATTGGTCGCATGCCGCTCGATTTCTTGGGGATCAGGAAGTATCTGGAGTAGAAGCCCTTGTTGATCTCTGCTTCTGGCACGGGTTCTATTGCATTGGCGGCCAGGAGGGAAAGGATCTCTGTGTCTAAGGAGGATGATGGCTGCTCGCAGCTTGGGATCACCCGTTGTACAGGGGGTGAAAGAAATCTTATTCGGTATCCCTTGCCAATGATAGCAAGGACCCATTTGTCTGAGGTAATGGACTTCCAATTGGATAGGAATCTGGCCAAGCGACCCCCTGTAGGGGGACAGGCCGTAGTCCTCACGTCAAAAAGTCGGATTGGTCCTCCCCGCTGCCGGCTGAGATGATTTCTGCTGTCTCCTCTCGCGCTGACGGGGCTTTTGCTTGTAGGATGCGTGGGAGGGCTGCGACTGATGTTTATAGTGGGGCTGTTGCCATTTTCGGTAAGATCCGTATTGGCGTTTTGAAGAAGAAAATGCATATGGTTTTTTCTGGTAAGAGTTCTTGCAGACTGGTCACTCGAGGCCTTCGTCTGCGAGGGTCTGTAGAGTCGTGCAACGGTCCTTCAGTGCATTGACGGTGTCGTTGACCTTCTCCCCGAACAGGGTATCCCCTGTGCATGGGGCGTCAGCGATGCGCTCATGGGTGTCCTCTCGTAGACCGGATGCTTTGAGCCAGGCGAGTCGGCGGGCAGAGATGGAAGTGGCCGCAGTGTGTGCCGCTGCGTCGAAGCCATCAAAGGCCGCCCGCACCTGGTGTTTCGTGCATTCCTGCAGGTCTAGGAGAGTGGTTGAGGTGGCTGCCTGCCACTCTTGGTTGGAGGAGACGGTCGCTCTTAGCTTCTCTATCAGGGTATCCTGGTATAGTGCTTGTTGAAGTTGGTGAGCGGAAACTCTTGCGCATAGCATAGACCCCTGGAAGGTCTTTCTTTCGATATCGTCGAGGAGGCATAGCTCCTTGCCAGGTGGAAAATTGGATTGTGCTCGAGTGGACTTGGATCTTTTAAGGGAGGACTCAACGACTATGGATTGATGAGGCAGTTGAGACTTGTCGAAGCCCGGGGAGGGCTGGACTTGATATTTGGTGTCCAGTTTCCGAGATAATGGTGCCCCTGAGGTGGGGTTCTGCCATAGGTTAATGAGGTTTTCCTTCAGCAGAGGATGTACAGGAAGGAGAGCCGCAGGGCATGAGGTCTCCAGGAATTTCCATGCAGCTTGAGTTTCTGGCCGTTGGTCAGCCAAGGGGGTGATGCTGGAAAGACTCAGGGCGTCTGTGAGTTTGAGGAGGAACTTGGGGTATGCCAGATCCTCCGGGATGTTGTGGGCATCCATCGGAGGAGTAGAATGTACTAGGTTCCCCGTGGAGGTAGAGGCTGTAGACTCTGTGTTGTTCTCCTCGCTGGCGTGGACCTGTTCGGAGTCCCGCGTGGGGGAGGAGTGTTCTGCAGGGGTAGGATGGGCAGAAGCTGCAGCCGGGTCCTTTGGGGTTTGAGACCACTGCTCCAAGAGGTCTGATAGGAGTGAGATGATCTGCACAGGCAGTTCCTGATTCGGGGGTATGGGAACGCAGTTGAAGGCCTCCTGGGGTTGGAGGTGTTCAGGTTGCTGGGTGGGGGAATCAGGTTGTGTCTCCAGTGGCAGAGGAGAGCCCACTGTGCTGTGATCCTGCATGGGGTAACAAGAAGAGGCATACCTGCTCCCTGAAGCATAGTCCGAGTTTCTGCTTCTATTTCCTTGCATGCGTCATTGTAGTACTTTTCCTTGTCCTGTCTTGCTGCACGTTGGAAATCTCTGTTGAGTTCTGTGATTGTCTTTCTTTCTCCTCTGGCTTTAGCTTCTCTGCGTTTCTGGGCAATTTTCGGAGTTTCTTCCGTCATCCATTTTGGCCGTTTTTTCTTTTTCACCTTTTGTAGAGACTTCTCGCTTTCTTCCAAAACAACCTTCTTGATGTCATTCCATAACTCTTCTGGAACTCTGTCATTTGTATCTAAAGCAGCAAATCGATTTTGCAGGCAGTCTTTAAATTCCAGAGGTATATTCTCAAGGTCATATTTTGCTGCATTCATGAGTGGTTTGCTCTTTTTCAACTTTAGCTTGAGTTTGCATACTAGTAGTTGATGATCTGTACTACAGTCAGCTCCAGGTTTTGTCTTTGTTGATGTTATAGAGCTTTTCCATCATTGACTTCCACAGATGTAGTCAATTTGATTTTTATACAATCCATTGGGTGAAGTCCATGTGTACAGTCGCCGCTTGTGTTGCTGGAAGAAGGTGTTTGAGATGAATAGATCGTTGGTCTTGCAGAATTCTATCAGTCTTTCTCCAGCTTCATTTCTGTTGCCAAGTCCATATTTTCCAACTACTTTGTCTTCTTCTTTGTTGCCAACTTTTGCATTCCAGTCACCCATGACTATCAGGATATCCTGTTTGCATGTTCTTTCAATTTCAGCTTGTACGTGTTCATAGAACTCTTCAAATTCATTCTCTTCTGCAGCTGTTGTTGGGGCATATACTTGAATTATAGTTGTGTTGATAGGCATTCCTCATAGATGAATAGAGATTAAGCGTTCGCTGACTGCATTGTATTTCATTACAGTTCTTGCAAGTTTCTTCTTTATTATAAATGCAGCACCATTTCTTCTTTGTCTTTCATTTCCAGCCTAGTAGACCATCTGCTCATCTGATGCAAAGTGCCCGATGCCTGTCCATTTCAGTTCGCTGACACCCAACAGATCAAGTTGTACACATTCCATTTCATTCTTGACCACCTCCAACTTCCCTTGGTTCATGCTTCGTATGTTCCATATTCCAATGTGTAAGACATCTTTACAGCTTCTGATTCTCATTTTATGCGCAGCTACATCAGCAGTGAGACGTCCCGAGGGCTTTGATCCAACCACATCATAAATGCTGGCTTTACTCTGAAAAGTCTTCAGCTCTTCCCCAGTAGCTAGTTGAGTGCCTTCCAACCTGGGGGTCTCATCTTCCAGCACTACAGCACAATTTGTTTTGTTGTAACTATCCATTGGGTTTTCATGGCAAGATAGAGAAGTAGATTGCCGGGCCTTTCTTCCGCGCAGTTTAAGTTTGGTGTTGTTGCCGTTGTCACAGAAATGTGATCCTCCGCTGTCAACACTATCCCATTCTGCTGCTGTCCAGATGCGTGGTTTGTCTTGGTCTGGCACCTCAGCTGAGACCTGTCCATCTTGAGAGACCCTGCCAGTAGTTAAACTACCGATAGTTTAGCTCTCAGCATCACTGATGCACACAAGCCCTCACAGCACGGGGCAGTGTTAGGGAGGTCTATATGAATATAGTACCTTATGAAATATGCGCATAGGCAGCTAAATTAAACTGGGAAATCTGTTCCTATCAAAGAAGAGGTAAAAATGTCAGCGCATAAATTCTTTGGAAGATTTTCCAAGTTAAAGAAATGTTCATGCTTTCATTTCAAAATATTTTCTGGTACAAGCACAGGGAATAAACATGCACACACTATTTATGCATCTGCACAGTTTTAAAATTAAAATCAAATTAAATGAATGCAAAAATCCTTTTAACATATTTCGCCATTTATCTCCTGTTGCCTCAGATGCTCACTTGGCTTGTGAGTACTTTAGGGAAGGGATCCATTATATCTGTATGCAAGGTTTAGATTAAATACCTTAAAATACTTCTCAATGGCTTATGCAGAATAGACTTCTGCTCCTCAATACTTGCTGGGTCTGATGCTACAGTCTTAAGAGATTGCAATTAATTCAAAACACCCCAGTGAAAATTCTTTAATTTTCCAAGCTGCATGTCCATGTCATTCCACTCTTTAAAGAACAAAAGCAGCTACCGAAAGCTAATAGGATTAAATGCAAGAGCCATATCCGGACCTAGCCCATAGGACTTTTCCACACAGGCATTCTTCTGTACCTACATTCCCTTGTTATCCCTTGTTGCCCACACATACTTTAGAGTCTTCCCAACAAAATTACTTAGGGACTCCCCCCTCTCTTTTCCGATTGGAAATTACTTGTTCTTCTGCATTCAGGTTTTTGGCCCCCACCTTATGGAATGCACTTCCATTTTATCTATGGCTATAGGTCGTTTGCCAGATTTTGAAAAAGAGTCAAACGATGTTTTTTTCAGAAGTCATTTTCTCTGACTTAGCCTGTTTTTTGTTAGTTATTTAGGCCAGGCATGGTCGGGGTCACCTTCCCCTTTGTCTCTACTGCTGCTTTTTACTATCTCTGGTATTATGTTGCTGTGCTACCCCTTCCTCCCTTTCATGTCATGTCTTGTTAGTTTTTTTTAAATTTAAATTTACATACCATTGATAAAAATCAAATAGCGGAACAACACAGTGATCATTACAGCAAGATAAAATATCAAGTACACAAGAAAAAAATACTAAGAAAAATTCAACTAATGATCACTGTACATTAGTCCTCAACCAGAAAGAGAAGAAATCAGAAAAACAGGACTAAAATACAACAAAAGAAAACAAAAGAGATTATTAAGCAAAAAGCTTTGAGAGCATCTGGTATATAAATAATAGCTGCTAATACCCATGTCACTGGTAGCCCTCATGTTAACAGATACTACTCCATTTGAATCTATTCTGTCTGGCTGCCTAGTTTCAAGAAAAGTTTCTAATTGAGCTGGATCAAAGAACATAGACTACACATTGTTTAATGTCATAGAACAATAACAAGAAAACCTAAGTATAAAAGTTGCACCTAATTCCAGCACCTTACAGTACAACTTCAAAAATAATTTTCTTCTATCTCGAGTAGACCTAGCAAGGTTCAGAAATAGCCAGATTCTCTGTCCGAAGAAAAGAGCAGTGTCCTTATGAAAATAAGCCTAAGAACCATCTTCAAATCTTGGTTAAAAACCAAATTAACCGAGAAAGTAGATCTTCCCACTTCACCAGCTGTTGAACACTCCAAGAATCCCGAAACATCCAAACTGTCCAGTGATCCCATACAGCTCCATGCGATGATCTACACTTGTACTCTGGAAGATAATAAGTGGCCATTTTACTAAAGGGCACTTTGGTTTTGCACCTAATGTGCCAATAGCACGAAAATTTGCACACGTTAATTGTAAAGCCACTGTGTTAACTGTTAGGAGGCTTGGTAAGCCTGTTCCCAGCATTTAACACAGGGCATTGTTACCATGGCCTCACTTAACTCAACCAATTGAGGTGGATGCAATTGCACCCACACTAATTGCCACAGTGACGGCACAGGGTGTTTACCCCCACAAAGACCTGTCAATTTTTGGGGTCGATTTTTATTTTTCCAAACTTTACAGATTACTAGTGACCAATTTATGCAGTTTTGCATGCTGAATCTAAAGCTATCTTCAAAAACTGCTTAAAGTGAGTCTCACCTACATCAAACCACAGTTGAAATATGTGGAAATTAAGTAATATTTATTTCAATGTACAAAGAGTCTGAACAATACCTGCAGCCACATAATTGTCTTTAAAATGTCATTTATGCAGTTCATTTAATGTTATTTAACAAAATCCAGAAAAGAAGCCATATCTTGTTTGCTTCTGTTTTGGCTCATGAGCTCCCTGTTGACCATCTGACCCCTAATATAATGTTCCCTCCTCTCCTGATTGTACACATGACCAGCAGCCTCAGTTGTCATTTTTACACACCTTTCTATAGACTGGGTGTGTGATGGCCAGTCTGGAACCACCACGGCCTTGTCAGAAATGCCTTGATCTCTGCTGTTGTCATGGTACAGGTAAGAGGAGGCTCGGAGACTCCGGAGCTCCAGTTAAGTAATTGCGTGAGTGTAGTTGCCTCAGTGTTGATGGATGGTGTTTTCCTGGGTCTCATGCTGCTTCCTCCAAGCTGAGTCTTCTCATCTCTTTCACCTCTGATCTTCAATATCTTTTTCACTGCATCTTCTCTCTCCTGTTCCTCTTCACTGCACAACACAGCTTGCAGAACAGACCCGCTGTAATCATACCAAACTGACCTTCTCACTTTAGGCATGACTATCTTCCTTACCTCTCTACACAGTTCTTTCAACAGTTGCAGCTAGAAAAGGAGGTGCCTGGGACCTTGTGTCCAATTGCTATTTAGTTTTATATTGAACCAGTTCACCATGAAAACCCTAACACAGAACTCTACAATCATTCTTAAGTTTTTCAGATTCTTTCCTTTCAGATTGTGTTTGGAAATCCATATTTATTTATTTTATTTTATTTAACAGTTTTTATATACCGCGCTATTCATCATCAGTGCGGTTTACATTTTAACAACCTTGTACTTAAGCATAAAACATATGTCAAGTTTACAGATAACAGGGAGTGAACAGGGATAACTGGGGTTAAAGATAATATAACAACAAATATTCATAACTATATTCTCACGAACCTTAGAGCTGTTGTAAGCCATCTGCTATGTGACACAGATCCTATTTCCAACAGTCAGATCCTTTGGCAAGACACCTGCTCTAATGGCAGTTATAATTCTATCGCCATAGCTTTGATCTGTGCTTTTGATCATTTCATCGCTGAGCTGAGGAAGATCAGGGCCAACAGAGATCTTAGTAAAATCAGGATTTATTTCCACTTCAGTAGGCGAATCGAGCATTTTTCCTATAGGACATTCCCATTTGTTGTTCCTAGAAATTACAGGTAGATAAATAACATATTACACAAAATTTAAAGCTAGTTGTTGATTTGTCACATGAAATTGTACCATTTTTTCACTAGTGCTTTTTAAAATTATGACATCTCTAAAATTGATACACCTTAACCCCCATGCTGACTGCAAGGTACTCTCCATGCCCCCTCTCTGCCATTAACCCACCCATTCACCACTTTGACACATGAGTCACAGTTAGGACATAAATCATTGCATGGTAACCGTCCTGCCCTATGCTAACAGTTACCATGGCTCCAGCACATATTACAATTCATCTTAACCTGCGCTAACTGCTTAGCTCACTTTAGTAAAAGAGCCCCTAAATTGTATCCAGTGGAGGAACAGCCACTTCTGGTATTTGTAATATCTCTTTAACATATTGTTCAAATAACGCCTTAGAAGGCACACTCATCATCCAGAGAAAATTAGAAAAATGTAAATTTAAATGCTTCCTTCACCGTCCACCAAGGACCAAACTGATGGAGCAGTAATTTCCACATGTCAACCCATTTATATTCCCTTAACTCTCCTCCTTGCATGGTCCCTCTTACCACCGAAATTTGAGCATGTCCTGTCAGCTGCGACATTATCATTCTGCATTCTCCTGCGCAGCAGCTGCTAGCCTCTCTCCCTGGAGAGGCCAGGAAAAGGCTGTTGCACTCTATGTTATAGAGGGCATTGAGTCACACAGGATTAAAGTATTGCAGGAAACAAAATACACATTAGAATCTCTATAGATTGAAATTCCATGTAAAAAGTAGAAGGTGATAGCAGTGGGGGTATACTACCGACCGTCTGGCCAGAATGAACAAATGGATGATGAAATGCTCAAAGAAATCAGGAAAGCTAACAAAATTTACAATACAGAAATAATAATGGGTGATTCCAATTACCCCAGTATCGACTGGGTAAGTGTCACGGCAAGACTTGCCAGGGAGATACATTTTCTAGATGAAATAAATGACTGCTTCTTGGAGCAGCTGGTTTATGAATAGACAAGAGGGAAGCCATTTTGGACCTAGTCCTTAGTAGTACACAAGATCTAGTGCAAGAGATAAGGGTGTTGGGGCCACTTGACAGTAGTGATCATAGCATGATTGCATTTGATTTCATAAATGGAGGAAGGATGAAAAGGAAATCCACAGTACTACCTTTTAACTTTCAAAAGGGAGATGATGATAAAATGAGGAAAACAGTTAAGAAAAAACAAAAAGGAATAGTTGCAAAGGTTAAAGATTTACATCAAACATGAGCGTTATTTAAAAATACTATCTTGGAAGCCCAGACTAGATGTATTCCACACTTTAAGGAAAGAGGAAAGAAATCCAAAAAAGTGCCAGCATGGTTTAAAGGTGAGGTCAGAGAGATTGCTGAAGCCAAAAAAAGCATCTTTCAGGAAATGGAAAAATGAGCCAAATGACGAAAACTGGAAACATAAGCACTGGCAAGTTAAATGCAAGGCATTGATAAGGCAGGCAAAGAGAAAATTTAAAAAAAAATTACTTTGGAAGCAAAAACATATAACAAAGATTTTTTCAAGTACATTCGTATAAAAAAAAACCTGTGAGAGAGTCAATTGGATCATTAGATGATAGAGGGGTAAAAGGGGTACTAAGAGGGGACAAGGCCATAGTGGAGAGACTGAATGAATTCTTTGCTTTAGTCTTTACTGAAGAAGATGTAGGGAAGATACTCATGACTGAAATGGTATTTAAAGGTGATACATTGGAAGAATTGAAAGAAATATCAATAAACCGGGAAGATATACAAGCAATTATTTGATAAACTAAACACTAGTAAATCACCTGGACTGGATGGTATACACCCAAAGGTGTTTAAAGAACTGAAATATGAGATTGCAGACCTGCTATTATTAATCTATGAACTATAATTAAAATCATCTGTAGTACCTGAAGATTGGCAAATGATCAATGAAACTCCAATTTTTAAAAAGGGTTCCAGGGGTGATCAGGGAAACTACAGGCCGGTGGGCCTGACATCAGTACCGGGCAAAATGGTAGAAACCATTATAAAGGACAAAATTACTGTACATGTAGATTGTCATTGTTTAATGGGAGAAAGCCAATATGGCTTTAGCCAAGGAAGGTCTTGTCTTACAAATCTGTTATATTTTTTTGAAGGTGTGAATAAACGGATAGACAAAGGTGAGCCAGTCAATATAGTGCATCTGGGTTTTCAGAAAGCCTTTGACTCTTGGTGAAGTTAAAAAATCATGGGATAGGAGGCAGTGTACTATTGTGGATCAGGAACTGGTTAAAAGTTAGAAAGAGAAAATATTTTTTCATTCAATGTGTAATCAAACTCTGTAATTTGTTACCAGAGGATGTAGTAAAAACTGTTAGTGTAGCTGGGTTTAAAAAAGGTTTGGACAAATTCCTGGAGGAAAGGTCCATAAACCATTATTAAAGAGGACCCAGGTAATCCACTGCTTGCCCCAATACAAGCATTATGGAACCTATGTGTCTTTTTGGAAAACTGCTAGGTACTTGTGACCTAGCTTGGCCACTGTTGGAACAAGATACTGGGCTTGATGGACCTAGGTCTGACCCAGTATGGCATTTCTTATGTTCTTATTTTTAGGTGGGCTGAGTGAAATATCGGGCCTGAGTTGGGGGGGGGGGAGCGGGTACTCCCATGCTGCCAGCTGGAGTGGCCACCTTCTCTGTAGTAAGAGATGCAGTGACTCGATCCATGGTTTGTTGTCCTGGGGGAACAGGAAGAAGTCCTGAGGGAGAGACCTTAACCTTATTTATTTATTTATTTTATTTATTTATTTAACTATTTCTTTTATACCGCCCCTTCCAGAGATCAAGGGCGGTTTACATATAACAGATTAACAGTCTTGTACACAATTTGTATACATTTTACATAGAACAGTAGAAATCAACTATTTACATTGAACAGTAAATATAAACTTTGTAGGTATTGTTACAAAAAACAACTTGAAGGTATTAAAGCAAAATCTTTGTAGGTATTAAAGCAAACATACCTTAACTTTTCTTTTCCTCTTCACCATATCAGGAATTTCTCAAATGAGGTAATAAATAAAGCAAAAGAAAACAATATAAGTATGGTGAAGCCCAGAGCCGACAAGCGGACAGCCACTCAAAGGGCCATCTTAACTCCTCTCCCTTGCCAGGTTTTATTAGTTTTTGTATCTGATGGCTTATTGTTATGTTGAATTATTTGTAGCAGCTAAATTTTTGTATTCTCAAAATGCTATGACATCTATTTCTTAGTCAAAGAATGGTATAAAAACCATCAATAAGTACATAAATAAATATATTTATTTAAGGGTACCCTGGGTACCACAAAAATGTCAAAATAAATGAATATACACAAGCAAAACATCCCAGCTTATGAGAGATAATCAGGCCTGCAGCTGATGCCCAGTCTGTAAAGTTTTTAAATTGTGCTAATGGATAATTTATCTTCAAAGATCCAAGGCTTGGCAAGATAATCTCTCTGTATGGACAAAGTGTTCTTGAATCTTCTCCCATAGTACAGCATGCAACCTCACAGTTATTGTTATGGAAATTATTTATCAGTTTGCGCATAATACAAGATGAAATTCAGATACACAAACAGGTATTCAAGAAAATACAACCATTTCTATATGGGGCATATTTACTAAACTGCGTTAAGCATTTGCAGTGAACGTGCTTTTATAGTGCCAATAACGGCACACTATCTGCAAACATGCTATCTGCATTTTGTCTGCGCTGTTAACAAGGGCAACAGCACATATTGTTGGCTGTGCTAAAAGGTAGCATAAATTAGTAAACATAGCCCTAAGTGTCCATGAGGTCTTAAGACCCAGTATATAAGGGGGTATTTTTATAAAGCATTTTAGATGTTTCACAAGCACATTTAACAAAATGACTTCTCTAGGTTTAAGGGAACCTTTTGCCCAATCCTGAGAGAAGCCTGACGCAGTAGTTTACCCAGAAGTAGAAGAGAAGGGTGGAGCTATTGATTTCCCATGTCCCAGAGCCAGGGAAGGAAGACAGAAGACTTCCTGAAGCTTTCCTCAGCTTCCGGAAGCAGACCCAGTAGAGGAAAAGCCCACGTACCTTGCTAACAAAGAGGAGATGGAATATTTTGAGGCAGGAACTCAATTTTTTTTCAAAGAACATTCAGGAGCAGGGCCAGTGCAAGGGGATTTGGCCCCCTAGGTGAACCTGTAGCCTCATACCCACCCTTCTCCTGAGATTTTGGTAACTAAACTTAACAATTATTATTATCAAAACACTATCCCTCCCACAGCAATCCTGTAAAAATGCATAATTGGACATAATTCTTTAAAAGTTAGCTTTGTGTGTATGTGTGTGCCCGTTTACCCTAATAGCTCTTTGAGTCTGTGTGTCTGTCAGGATGTATTGTTTTGTTTGACAGCTGCTGTTCTTTGCTGCCCCTTGGAAAAAGTGGCCCTAGGCAATTGCCTAGTCTTGCCTAATGGTTGGGCCAGCCCAGAGGCTTAGGGAAGTTTTGCAACAGGAGTTTGTTATGTTGTTGCAGTGGGTGGTGCTCCCCCCTTTGTTCTGCTCAATATACCCCAAAATGGGGAGTTGTTCGGTGAGTAGTTAAGAGCAAGGTCACTAAGCTGGTTTCAGGGAAAAGCGGTGACTTTAGACTGCTGTTTGTGTTTTCCCAAAAGACTTTAATGGCTTTAGAGGCACCGGAAATGCAGTTTAGGTTTGATGATCCTTATTATTGAGACTAAAGCAGAAGTGGAGAATTTGAAAAAACCAAAGTGATTGAATAGACCCAAGTGAAACTGAAACAGGGCATTTCTTCTCTGGGTGTGCACGTGTAATCTGACTAGAGCATAGAGACTGTTTATATCTGACTAGAAAAGCCTCAAGGGCTGAGTTGTGCTTGTGCTATGCAGTTTAAAGGCTGCCAAACCTGGATTTAAAGAAACATTTTTTTCATTTTCACGGAACTGAAGGCAACGGACATTGCTACAGCTTGCTGAATGGAAAACATCCAGGGTTGAATTGTGCAGTAAAATTGAAAAGCAGCCAGGTGACATTTTAAGAAGATGTTTCCCTTTTCTCTACCTGGACTGATGGTAGCTGGCTGGATTAGGCCTCTGTCAATAGACTTGTGTCATCAAATATCTGAATGACACATTTAAAGAGGTATAGATAATGAACTCACTTCAACAAAGGACATTTTTCTTAGGGCTATGAGCGGAGCAGCCTGCTCAGAGAAGCTGCAGTTTTATTTGTTTTCCTTTTTGTGTGAAAATTAAACACAGCATAAGTCCTTTCTGATAAAGCCGAGAAACCCCTTTCACCTTAGAGTTAGCAGGTTTTGCTGCTGACTGTGTGTACAAGTGAATCCTGCAGTACTCCTTTCAAGTGAGAGTTCAAGTAAAAGTGTCTGACGAGCAGCGACAAGGGACCTGTCCAGCATGACATCACATGTTGACAAAAACACACATGCACTTTTACATGGAAAGGGTATAGAGTAAATGTTCCTACTGGCATACTTTGGGAGGTGCAAGGATGGAATTGTGATGTATGTACACATATGCATATATTTGCACCTGGCTTGGAGGAAGTATAAATGTGTGCAAAAACATTTGTGTGCTGCTGGGAGTATTTCTGGATGCCTTGTTTACACTGTTGGCTGCAATGCTGCCCTTATAAAATATTCATCTTGCCTGCACGCCTGTTTCCGTTTCACTTGTGTCTGTTCAATGATTAAACTTATTTCCACTTCTGTTGTAGTCTTGATAAGTATCATCAGATCTAAAGGGCATTTATTTAGGATGGCATTCCAGTTCTCCACAGATTTATCACTGGATACGTATAGGATCACTGGATTCTAAGAAACATTCAGGAGTCAATTGGAAAATTTAAAGAATCGGTTAAGCAATTGAAATTCAAGATATTTAAGTGGGATGAAAGGGATTATATTCGAGATGCCCTCAGGGCTGGTCCAAGGGTTTCTGCTGCCACACGCCTCAGCCTCCGAAGATTACTGTGCCACTCCCCTCCCCCCGAATATTTCAGCACCGCCCCACTCCCGGCACCCATCTTCTCACCTGGGATGAGGGGCATGGCACAGTGATGCCTCTGCTGTGTCAGGCTTTAAAGTGCCTGTGCTACAGAATTTTCCACCTGTTGCTCCTACCCTGCTCTGATGCAGCTTCCTGTTGGAGGGGACAGGAGCGGCAGGAAGTTGCATCAATGTGAGGCAGGAGTGGCAGGCCGTGAGCACGCTAGCATGGGCACATTAAAGCCCGATGCAGCAGAAGCATTGCTGTGTTGCTCCCTCAGGTGATAAGATGGATGCCGGGGACAGGGGGGGATAGCATGGCGGGCCAGGCGGCGATAAACTGCTGCTTCACTGGGAGGAGAGAGAGTCAATGTCAATAGGTGACCGCCTAGGGTGCCTAGTGGACAGGCCAGCCCTGGATGCTCTTATAAAACAGGTACAAAATAGATTCATTTTTTGAAATTTGTATAGGTGAACTGCTATAAAATTGTCTCCACAGGTCTATAAGGACTTTTGACATAATATGCAATGGGACATGTTTACTAACATGTGCTGTTAGGCTGGTGTTTGCTGTGCACTAAGCATGCCATGCGGTTAGTTTAAGACCCTGTGTTAAAAACCTCTTGCTAATCGGTGAATGCACGATTGGGCAGTGGAATGTGAAGGTAACGGCACATTGCAGTTAAGGTGGATATTTTGGATGCATTATAACTGTGGCTGTTGCTGTTAGTGTGGGCGCATTTAGTGCTGCGTCATTGGGTAACATTAAGTGCACCCGCATGCCAGGTAGCGTGACGCTGTGCATCAGCAATGCGCTAATGGCAGAGGGATAGATGCACCCCTCTAAATTTAGCATGGGCTCGAATGCATGCTATGGGCATTACCTGTAGTAACCATGCCCCAACGGATACTATTTTAAGAAAGCATTTAGTGTAGGAAGTGGATAGAATGTGTTTGTTTTGAAGCTTTTCAGTTTTATACATGTTTTATTATTTTGTCTTATTGAGTTTTGTTTGTTTTTATGTGTCTGTTTTAATATTTCTTACATTATTTTGTAAAATGCGGAGGTTGTACTAGATCTGTGGTATAGAAGTTTTGGAAATAAATATTTACTCACGTTTAGTAAGGTATTGCAGTGACTGTACATCAGTTGCCAAAATTAACAGGCAGTGAGTGAAAAGTCTTTGCATTAACTAATGGGGACATGCCCAGTACTTTTCCATAGAGTTAATGCAGAGCCAATACACTTACCACACATTAACTGCATTGCAGATCACATGGAGCGGTTAATGCCACCTCAGTAGGCACAATGACTACTTCTGTGTTAACTATAAGGTGCCGTCTCTGCCCCATTTCATGCTTGGCAGTTAAAATAGGAATTAGTAGGTACCATCAAGCATTGTTAGTTTGCATTAATTTCCATGTTAACAGTTTAGGTACTTTGGTAAATAGGGCCCAATATAAATTATTAAGCTACTGACTAAACCACAAATGGATGGGGAGACCCAGACCACCAAATGTTGTAGGACTAAATTAATTGAACAACAGCACTAAAAAAATCTAAAGAAGCGCAGTAGTAGAGAGTGCTGAATGCTATTACTTGGTCACATCAGTGTTAACGTCTGATAGGTTGCAAATAAGAAGAGCCAAGAAGATAAAAAAAGAAAGCATAACTGTGTCCTTGGACGTCAACCACTTGCAAGGATATTTCAGAGAGGAAGAGTTCGTATCTGTAGCACCTTGCATCTTGCAGAAGAAAGGGCTACCTCCTTTTCTGCGTTGCCTTTGAAATATCTGGGAAAGTGTTATTCTTAGGGGCCCTTTTAATAAAGCTTGCTATGCAGTTAATGCACAATTTAGTGTGAATTAACTGCATTCTCAGGCTTGCGGGGGGCATGAACATAACCCATGCTGATATTTGAGCTGTCAATCGCTCATTAAAGTGCCAAATGGATGGTTTAAGGGTGGAGAGTGAATATGTTGAGCATGCAGTTAGCATGAGGGTATACCGTATATTGCGTACTATCAATATTGCAATTAGCACAGGTTCACCTAACGCTACCTCCATAGCTGGTGGTAAGTGCACCCACGGTAGCAGTCCCATGAGTTAGATCCGTGCGTTTACTGTTGGAAACATGCTGGTCATACCCTGAGAGTTACTGTGGAGGTTGTGCATATTAGTTTTCATGCTAAATGCACATTACATGCAAAAACCTAATGCACTTTAGTAAAAGGGCCCCTTAGAATTGAAGAATAACTCATCCCTGTCTCTCAAAAGACAAAGACAATTCAATGCCAGATTCCATTGCAAAATCATCAGCCAAAGTAACCAAACCCTTCCCCCCACTCCAGATCTTACACTAATTTTACCAACTATGTTGTTACACTCAAACTATCACACCAGGAGGATGAGAAATCCCCATTCCTGGAGAGGATTTTTTTTTCATGGAGGCAAATAGTACATTGTATAAATGGGCAGATAAGATTCAGTAGGAATACACAGAATTTTAATTAAATACCAGAGGACATTTTTCAGAAACGTTCATATTAGGAGGCCGCTAAGCAACAAATTTGAAAGGGCCTTCAAAATGGGAGAGAAGGAACTACCTGAGATGACCATAGATGGTCTAATCACACCCCAACACATAATCGAATCCTGCATCTTGGAAGCCGAAGTTTGGATAAACTCAAATAACACAGGTACACTACCAAAAAACTGCCTCCAGTTTTGCAACTGATTCCTATAGATTTTGGGGTGCTGAATCCAGGAAAAATAGCCAAAATGTTCCATCACGTCACGTTTTCTTGCAAAATTAGATTTCTTACCCATATAAGGAATGTTCACATAATTTCTTTTTAGCCGACTGCAGTTTATTTTCTTGGCCCAAAATAGAGGTTGTAATGGTTAACTAACTAGAAACACTCCCTCATGATATTTTAGAGTGTTTTGTATTCATTTTATACATTAACAGGACAATTGGGAGGCGGGGGGCTAAATCCAGTACTCGCGCTGGCGCATGTTCTTTCCTGTTCGCCTCGCCTCGTTCGCTCGCTCAAACACGGTGGTTGCGACATGAACGTTCCTGTCAAATTTCAGTTTCTTGCAAGTTCATTATTACCTTTTGTTTGCTCAGTCGTAATCCAGCTTTATTCCGAAGTGGTTCACTACAGTTGTAGTTTGCAGTGCTGTGTATTTGTGATGGCTCACAGAGCCAGAGGTTGCGTCAACTCTCCGGACAGTTTTTGTTTTATTTGTGGGGAATATACCGTGAAAAAGCGGCAGAGGAACATTTCTGCATTTATTAAAAAAGTATATTTCGCCTATTTCGGTTTGAAGTTAGGCGATCAAGACAAACCGTGGGCTCCTCACAAAGTGTGCAAGACATGTGAGGAAGATCTACGCTTATGGATGAAAGGTAAAAAACAAGCATTTCGTTTCGGAATACCTATGATGTGGTGTGAACAAAGAGACCACAGCAGTGACTGCTATTTTTGCTCTTGCATTGTGAAGGGATACAACTTAAAAAATAAGAACGTAATAAGTTACCCCAACCTTCCCTCAGCAATTAGGCCTATGCCTCATAGCAACGAAGTACCTGTGCCTGAACCACCAAAATCTTTGGATCATATTTGTGTGGACGGTTCTGATCATGATGAGACTCATCAGATGGCTTTTCCCGATGAGTCCAGTACTTCCGAGTTTGAAACTGAACCAGATCCGAAACCTGAACTTTTCTCTCAAGCTGAATTGAATGATTTAGTCCGGGATTTAGGACTCCCAAAAGATGCTGTCCGACTGCTAGGTTCTCGGCTTAAACAGAAAAATCTATTGTCACCAGGAACAACTTTTTATTGGTACCGCAACCGCGAGACACAATTTTTGAAGTATTTCAGCAAAGAGGAAGATTTGGTATTTTGCAACGATATATACGGAGTGATGGAAAAGTTTAAACTCAAGTATGATCCTGCTGAATGGCGGCTGTTCATTGATTCGTCAAAAGACAGCATAAAAGGTGTTCTTCTTCATAATGGCAACACATTCGCTTCAGTTCCTATTGCTCACTCTGTTATTCTCCAAGAAAAATACGAGAATTTGGCCCTGATTCTTCAGAAGATTCGTTATGATGAGCATAAGTGGATGATTTGTGGAGACTTTAAAATTCTATCCATGCTATTAGGGCAGCAATCCGGTTTCACCGAATATCCCTGCTTCCTTTGCTTGTGGGATAGCCGGGCCCGTGACCTACACTGGGGGAAAAAAGACTGGCCAATTCGGGAGTATTTGAGACCCGGTGAGAAAAATGTTCTTCATGAGAGCTTGGTATCTCGTGATAAAATTCTATTATCACCTCTCCACATTAAGTTGGGTCTCATTAAGCAATTCATCAAGTCCCTTCCAAAAGATGGTGAGTGCTTTCGGTACCTTTGCTCAAAGTTCCCCCGACTTTCTGAAGCAAAGCTAAAGGAAGGAGTGTTTGTTGGCCCTGATATAAGGAAACTCATTTCAGATGGAGCATTCGCTGAAACGATGTCTGAGAAGGAAAAAGAAGCCTGGGATTCCTTCAAGGATGTTGTTCTCAAATTCTTGGGGAACAGGCGGGATGAGAACTATAAGGATATTGTTGCCAGGATGCTCAATGCCTTCAAAGAACAAGGCTGTAACATGAGCCTGAAAGTCCATTTCTTGCACTCCCATGTGAACTACTTTCCCGAAAACTTGGGGGCATACAGTGAAGAACAAGGTGAAAGGTTTCACCAGGACATCAAGGATGCAGAGAGAAGGTACCAAGGAAGATGGAACACCACTATGATGGCTGATTTCTGCTGGTTGCTGCTGCGGGAAACCCCAGATGAAAAATACGCCAAGCAGCGCACCAAGAGAAGCATTCGGGGGAAGAAGAAACGGGCCCACCAGGAGATTGATTGACCCAAGAATGACTTTAAAATCTAAACTGTGTTGACAAATATCGTGTTTTTACTAAACTTTGAAATAAAAATTTGCTAGTTATTACCACAGTGTCGGATCTCATTTATTAGAATTTTATTTTCACACCATCGGGTGTTTGTCTTCATGTATTGCAATGGTGCGGTTTGCGTTTTCTATTCTTACATACATACCTGTACAACATTTTTTGCACATTTCTTTGCTTTGCTTTGTGTCTAACCTCGCTCTTATATGCTCAATGTTTGTGCACATGTATGTGGCTGTTTTAAGTGCAGACAATTTTGCTACCATCACAGTGTGTTTTGTTGACATTACTCTATTCTTATGTGCTGCCTTGTTACAATTTTCTTTATTCTTATTTGAATAACTACTAAACAATTAGTATAAGGAATTCATCCAAGAAACTTTTATCTCGATCGCACTCAATCTGAAACGTTCACCTCAAACTGCTAACCCAATGTAGCAAAAAATCTGTACGTGATGGAGCAAATTGGTTACCAGATTTGGATTCAGCGCACCAAAATACGTAAAAATCAATCGAAACATTAGAGGCAGTTTAAAAAAAATTATTTTTAGTGTACCTGTGTAATCAGTCCATCAACTTTAAGAAAACTGAAGTACTCTACATCTCAAGGAATCCAAACTTCACTTCCCCTCAAACATTCAAAATACTTAACACAATGCTCCCTGTTAAAAAAGGAGTAAGATATCTTGGCGTTATATTGGATCAAACTCTCACACTATCTGCACAGATAAAAAAAACTCACCAAATCTGTTTACTTCAAATTAAGAACAATACAACACCTCAGACCCCTTCTGGACACACTTGATTTCAGATCAGTAGTTCATGCTCTAATCACCCCCCCCCCCCCCACTTTGATTTTTGTAACAGTCTCCTCTACGGTATTTCCAAAAAGTACTTCAAGCAACTGCAAACTGTACAAAATGTAACTGCAAGAATTGTATGCAAAGCCCGGCTCTCTGACCATATAACACCCCTACTATACACCCTACACTGGTTACCAATAATTAGCAGAATTAAATATAAAACAATAATGACAACATTCAAGATTACAAATAATATTGCTTAATCTTACCTTTCAACATTAAGCACCCAATCCACTATCACTAGACTGAGAAGGGAACGCTCTCAGAACACCCTTGCAATCCCTTCCACCTATCGCAAATCAAAACAATTTACAAGTAACCGAGCCTTCTCTCTTGCTGCACCTATGTTATGGAATGACCTCTCGGACTTCCTATGCACAATCAAAGATATAAAAACATTTAGAGAAGAACTAAAAACCTTCCTGTTTACTCAACATTATTGAGAACTTATTGAAGGTAATGGTTCGTCCCTCGAATCACCCCAAACTCAACCCATACAATGACACTCACCTCTGCTCCAGTTGTAAATAATCTCACCTGCTATCACTTGTAGTACATAGTTCTGACTGTTGAATGCTCTTAAAAGCACACACCCTGCCTTGTGCATAGTTCTGCCTGTTACAATTATAAAATATTAAAATTTGTTCTATGTAATAATGTTGTTCATTGTACACCGCCCCTGATCTCAGGAAGGAGCGGTATAAAAGTAACGATAAATAAATAAATCTAGACAAAACTACATGTGAGCTCTCTTCTTCTTTGGGGGTCCTCTGGATTTCAGGGGCTGCTTGGGTAGATTTTACCCCCACTGTAAAATCCTGCTTACCATTTATATCATTTTTATATAAATAATTAAGGTGCTTGAAGCTGTTTGGAAGGCTGCCCAGCATGATGATACCAGTTCAATTTATTCTGCAAATATAGGGGGCCAGCCCATCTAAGAGCTTGAAAGGCTAACATTATGTTATGAAACTGAGCCCAAGTTGGGATTGGTAATCAAAATAATATTCTCAAGAATGGAATTACTGAAGGCTTTGTTGAACACTCAAAGATTAATCTGTCTTCTGCATTTTTATCTGAGCAATTGAAATCAAAAATGCATTAGCCAGGTCTATCAGCACTGGAGAGGCAGGGTCAGGAAGGAAAACCCGTGCCTTTCCTTTCAGTTTCACTATCAACTGGAAAACAAACACCAGGTAATTTTTGTGGGTCTGAAGAACTCCAGCTTCAGGGTCCCACCAGGAGGATTCCATCTTGGATCTCTCTGAATCACAGTCATTAATATTCGCTATGCTCATCTGCTAAGCTTCTGTGACCTGTTTTTGAAAGATGTAGCTATTGTGACTAGCACAGGGAAATATCTAGTGGCTCTTTCCGTTGTCCTTTGTACCACCAAATTAATCTTAAGCTCACGGCTTTTCTTTCTCTGTGTATTTCCTATATCTTTCTGTATTACACTATGTCAGCCATTCTTGTTCATTGGGGATGGCATCCAGTACCCTCTGCTTGTCCTCTGCCTGGTCATCTCTCTCAGGCTTGTGCCAACTTGCTACCTTGTTGTCTTTCTTCCCTCTCTTGCCCTTGTAAGTTGTTTGCCACCTCCGATCTTCTCCTCAGTTTAGCTGTCATTAATTGCAGGTCTCTATGATGCAAGTCCATTCTCATTCAGGATCTCATCACACAACACTCCTTAGATGCCCTATTCATCACTGAGAGCTGGTTGTGGGAAGGCGAGGATCCCTTGCTTAACCGCTGCTTCCCTTCGCAGCTGGGTCAAAGTGTAGCAGCAGATAAGCATGCAATAAATAAAACCAGGAGTCGTTTCAAGGATCCAAGCCAGTTTAATGTGCACATGGCTCAAGCAATAAGCAATTTCAAAATGGCTGAGCAATGGTTTCTAGCAAAACAACAACTTTTATAGCTTTCTTCTCCATTCTAGACATAGGCAAACTTTTCATTGGTCCCAGTAACCCCTCTCACCCATCTATTGGTCCCGGTACTGATATGGCTACCCAATCGGGACCCTGGTCTGGGCTCAGCACCTGGTTGCCCCCCTTCTAGTCCCAATTACAATGGTCAGTGTCTCTAACTTGTTACATCTCTCCTCCAAGGTCGCTTAGCTTGTTAAAACATATGGGAAGCAGGGCACTGTAACCTTGCTTTTTGCAGAGTTAATTAATTCCATAGAAGCATAGCACACCTTATCAGTACCAATTAAACTTGTTTTTCTATATTTTCTAAGTTTCGTTTCTGCTTAGCTATGTTCAGTTAAACTGAGTTAAGTTTCAATTCTATGGTGTCATCATTCAGGGGGGTTTTCATTCCTCTGGGCCTAACTACAGGCTTCAGTTACAGGTCAAGCTGCTTAGGCCTGTCTGCTTAGTTCAATTAGCATGGATCATAGGCCGTCGCCTACCACAAAAGCAGTGGAGGATGGCTATCCTCCACAACTCCACCCTACTCATAAGTGAAATTCACTCCCCTGCACTATACTACCCTGAGACCTTTCTACTTTGGCTGGATTCCTTCCCCCTCTTCACTTTCTCCTCCTCTATTCCCCTCCTTTGCTCTGCCCTCATCTATGGAACTATCAGCTGCTAACCCTCTCTGACGTTTCTCTCTCATACCGCCACCTAGTTATCCTTAGAGACTAACATGCACCTTGATTCCCCCTCCAGACCCAGTGTTAAGGCTTTCCTTGCCCATCTCAATGATGTCTCTCTTCATCAACATGTTTGCTGTCCTACTCATGCCACCGGCCACATACTTGATATGATCCTCATGCCCACTGACTCTCCTTTCACACCTACTGCTGTCTCTGCCCTTCCACTCCCTTGATCTGACTACCTGTGTGTATTCTTCTCTCTACAGCTACACTCCAATTCTTCCTTGCCCAAGGACTCCTCTGTTTCTGGCCCAATTCGACTTTCATGTCACATCACACCCTCCACACTCCAACAGTTCCCCCCCTCTGACACACTCTTTCCAGCTGACTTCACTTCTCTCCTGTTGGATCTTCAGGCTCAGACCTGGAATACTGTTTTGGTCACTGCACTTGACCAGCTGGCCCTTCCCATCCAGTCCCACCTCCACATACATTGATTGCTCTCCCTTGGTATACCCCAGTCTCCGTCTCTACCGTGCTGAACGCCTATGGCATAAGCGCCCCTCCCCTGAATCTCTTCTTCATTTCCATCACTGCCACCATCATTATCGCTCCCTGATCCATGCAGCCAAACAATCCTATAGTTCAAACCTGATCTCTTCTTCCTCCAGCTCCTCCCATGTTCAGCTCACTCTCAGCTCCCCATACCTCTCCTTCCATAGCCACACCTTCCTCTTCTTCTGACACAAGCCAATTAGCCACCTTCTTCTCAGTCAAGTTCCAGTCTCTTTGATCTGTTTCCAACCTGCCCTCCTCCTCTCTCCCCAACCACCCTCAGCTCCTCAGCCACACCTTACCCCCCACCTCCTCGACTTCTATCCTGTCGCACACCTGGTCTTCTTTCTGCCCAATATCATCAGTAGAGCTATCAAAAGCTCTTTCCTCTTCACATAGGGCTATGTGCCCCTCTGATCCTATTCCCTCTCATTGGCTATCCAAATACTTGCTGGCTCTCTTTCCAGTTCAACATGTTTAACACCAGTCTCTCTTCCAGTTCTTTTCCTTCTTCCTGGAAGCATGCCCTGAACTGCCTCATCCTCAAGAAACCCACCCTGGATCCCTCTGTTAAAGCACACCGGCACTCTGTTTCAAATCTTCCCTTTCTCTCCAAGGTTCTGGAGAATCTGGTCTTTGCACATCTGTCCTCACATCTTGACATAACCAATGCTCTCTGTCCCTGCTAAACTGGCTTCAAACCTGGTCATAGCACGGAAACTATCCTCCTCTCTTTCCTGAATGAGTTGCATGGCTCCCACGATTGCAGTGATGCTTCTCTAGCTATCTCTCTGGATCTATCTTCTGCCTTTGACTTGGTTGATCACTTTACCCTTCTTACCCGCCTCCACAACTCTGGGATCCATGGGACTATCCTGAAATCGTTCTACTCCTTTCTCACCACCAGTTCTTTCCCTATTCTTTCTGGCTCTTCCTCCTCCTCCATCACTCCTTACCCTGTGGTATCCCACAAAGTTCAGTCTTGACCCCCCTCCTTTTCAACGTTTTTCTGGCCCCCTTCTCCCTACTCATCCAAAAACACACCATTTCAGCATATTACCATGCCAATGACATTATTCTCTTATATCACACCAGCCCCTCTGCTCCCAACCTGGACCACTGAATGCTTGTTTCACCCAGATAAGCTCTTGCATGTCCTCAAATTACTTGCACTTCAACTTCACAAAAACCACAGCCATCTGGTTCACTTTCCGTTGTCCTTACCTCTCACTGGCTCCCCTGATTTTCCGACACCCCTATCCTACTAGTCCCCTTCTTTTGCTACCTTGGCATTACATTGGATTCCTCTCTGTCATTCCATGAGCACCTCTCATCACTTATTCACCATTATTTTCATTCCCTGCAACAAATTTGTGCCGTTCATCCTTTCCTGTCCCTCCCTTCTTTGACCACATTTCTCCTTTTTCAGGCTACCACACGACTCGATTATTGCAATGTCACTCTTGTTGGTCTCCCTCAGTATCAATTTCAGTGTCTCCAACTCCTTCAGAATACTGCAGCCTGAATTCTCACCCACGCCTCATGAACAGACCACATTACCCCTCTGCTACTACATCTCCACTGGCTCCCCATCAAGTTCCGGATTGAATTTAAGATACTCATCCTGGTCCACAAAACTATTCACACCAGTACCCTGCAGTATCTTTCTGATCTTGTTCATCTTCATACCTCTTAATGCCTCCCTTTGTCTGTCCACTCCAACCATTTGTATCTTTCCCCGCACTTCGCAGGCCCACCTAGAGACCACTCGCAACTCCACATTCTTTGTCCTTGGGCCCATACTGTCAAATTCCCTCCCATCTGCACTCTGTCTGGAACCCTCCTCTCAGAAATTCAAAACTATGCTAAAACCCCACTTCTTCCACACTACCTTTGACCTTCCTCTCCCACGTTTATTTATTTAAGTATTTTTTTATACCGCTTTATCATTTTAGTCAAAGCAGTTTACATTGTAACTTAAACTCAGCAATGTACGTTAAACAGGGAAATTGATTACTTGGATTCTTCTGAGGCAATGGAAGGTTAAGTGACTTACCCAAGGTCCTAAGTAGTGCTAGTGGGAATCACACTCCAGTCTTTTGTTTAGTCCAGCTCCCTCCCTCCCTCCCTCTTCCCACCCCCTCTTTTCTCTAAAGAGTGATTGTCTCTTTCCTGTCCTGTTAGTTATTGGCATTCCTTTTCCTCCTTTGATTTTGCAGCAAACGTTGTAATTTATTGTAAACCGTCCTGGTACTCATGTCTGGGTGGTATATTGAATGTGAAAATAAAGATAAAGGTACATTTTAGGCTCTATTTCTCTCTCACACCACTCTATCCCAGACGTAGAATTGGAGCATGAATGGCGGAAGTGTGAACGGCACTGTGGTGCCAGAAGAGAAGGTAGCTCCAGCGCCAAAGCGCCTTTTTTAATGTATTGCCGCTGTTCCGTGTCCTGGAGAGAAGCAGCAGTGGTAGCCATAGGCGCCCTCTGACTATAGGTGCTCTAGGTGACTGCCTAATTTGCCTAATGGTCATGCCAGCCCTGGATGAAGGAATTCTCCTCTCTTGTTCCTTTACCCCAGCCAGGTTGGTTTCCAGGGCCCAATCCCTCAAGGCTGACAGCTCTGGATTCTTCAAGCTCTTTAGCTGTCTTATGATGGCAGGAAAAAGACAAATCCTATCTAGGGAATGTTGCTGAATATCCCTCTCAGTTCTTGCTAACAAGATAAGTCCTTTTGAATATTGGCCCCTATATTGCTATCAGAACAAATGATACTTCTGCAGCATAAATAAGCAGGTGATCCCACTGGATACTGAGTAAATAACCAAGGCAATGCTTTGTTCCATTAGGACATTTTATTGACTTGGGTCAGATATTGTTAAAAATGGTACTCTGGCATGTTCTTCTGTTTTAATATCTTAAAAAGAAAATCCTAGCTTTGTGCTACCCTTAAGGCACAGGAACAATTCTATAGAAAATGATTCAGAAAGGCTGATCTAGTGCTGTCACTTCTGAAAAGCACTCAGCAAGTGTTGCACAGCCAAGACCCATCAGGATCCACCTGGGAACAATTTGTTGTCTTTGCTGTCAGTGACCGCAGAAACTCTCCAGGACTTTTGAAAGGCATGTGAGAGCCTCGCTGGCAGTTCTCTGAAGAGAGCCTCACTTAACCCCCGTGATGGCAGCTAAATGTGTCTCCTTCCCATTGTGCCAAAGATGGCAGCCTGATTCAGATGTGGCCCATTTTCGACACAGTCATGCTTTATTATAAATTCAGAGTGAGCATTCCCACAGTGCCTCTGTAATTGATGGCCTGGCACCTCTTCGAGCTTCTTTTACCTCCTGGCTTGAATAAGTAATCTCTTGCTTTTAGAATTATTACTGGGAAGTACATCAACAAAAGGATGCAACAGAAGTCAGAGAAGAAAGACTGCTATATGCAGGGCAGGAGTAATGCATAGGCAAACTAGGCACCTGCCTAGGGCCCAAATGTTTAGGAGGGGACTGCTCAGCTGTGCTAATTCAGTGTCTTCCATGGTAGTTTTCCATGGGTAGGGTACCAGAGCAATCATTGCCCATAGAGATATGCATATTGTGTGCAGCCCCCTGTGCAGGGCCAGTGCAAGAATTAGAGGTACCCTAGGTGGTCCCCTCCATATTGCTGCCCCTCCTGTTGCCCCCCTTCTGCTCTCATTGCTGTCACTGCCACCCCTTTCTAGAGCCTGCACTAGTGGCGGCAGCTCAGAAACCATGAGGTAGAGCTTATCTTAACTTGCCAGTACTGCCTCACTGTTTCTGCCCTCTACCACTGGTATCTTCCACTGCCCTCTGATGCAGACATCCATTTTGAAGACAGGGGGGCAGCAGCAGCAATAGGTGCCCCCATTGGCCTGGTGCTCTAGGCAGTTCCACCTAATGAAAGACCCGGGAGGGGGGTGGCTCAGGCTTAAGGCAGTGTGTGCAGGGGGAGCAGCCTGTTTGAGGGAGGTCTGGGAGAGGGAATTTGCCTTGACAGTAAATTTGTTTTCTGGAGAGGGATAGGAGGAGGGAGCGGAAGCCAAAAACCACGGCCAAACACAGTTAGGTATATCCAAAAAACTTTATTCGTAGACCCAACTAAAAGGTTTCGGCCGGAGACCTTCTTCAGAGGTCTAAGGACAGACACAGACATAAAATTAAAATATGAACATTTGTAATATAAATTAATAACCAATCAAAGACATCCAAAAGAAGTATAATACATTACCAAAGAGGACAAAAAGCAACGTCAAAAAGAGGGTGGGACAAACCACTCTTCCCAATCTATGATGGATGAATAAACAAAAAAGAAAAGATGTAACATCTTAAACACTCATAAGGAAAATAATTTATATGGTAAACACACCAAAAAGATAAATATGGCATACTATATGTCTTGTATATACAAGTGATGCCAATAAAGGTTACATTTCATAAGTGATACATAGTATAATCAAGAGAAAAAAAACATAAATAACAACACTCGATATGCAAAAAATATTAAAATGTGACAATACACATTAAAAGCAGTATATATTAAAATATAAGTACCAAATAACATACATAATCACAAACAAAAAATCATTAGAATGTGATTGTACATGTCAAAAAAACCAATATATATTAAAGTATAGGTACCTAAAAACATACAAATAAAATATACCAAAGCATAGAGCAACATTAAAAATCATGTACAGATTGTGTAATAGATAAAAGACTAAAAAATCAAAAAGGTACCGATGTAACTGTAAGCATGGAGGGAAAAATGGGAATGTGTAAAAAGCATATGAAAATGCAATGTGTAAAAAAGTCTGATTAAAAGCAAAGACATAAAACAGTCTGTTATAGATTGTATCATAAAGGAAAGACAATAATCAGCAGATTCTTAAACAAATATTTATAAATAAAAGCATAGTATATCGAAATAACTCACTCACAGAAAAAAGGATAGAGATAAGCAATCATCTGTTTGGGAACAAGCTGTAAGTGTTTCTACACAAAGTGTGTGCAAGGGGCAGCACAGCTCTCTAAAAGCAGAGTATATCAAAATAACTCACTCACAGAAAAAAAGATAGAGATCAGCAACCATCTGTTTAGAAACAAGCTGTAAGTGTCTCTACACAGTATGTATGAAGGACAGCTTTCTAAAAACACTGATACGGCATAAAAAGTACAAGGGGCTCCAGAGGCGGCTCCATCATTAGGCGAAGCGAGGCAGTGGCCTCAGGTGGCAAACATTTGGGGGCGGCTGAAATGCCCCCAAAAGAGCTGCCTCACTCCACCTTTCAGTTAAAAAAAAAATGCGTACAAACTGCTGCCCGTCATTCACTCTGCTCAGCATTATGACATTGACAGGAAACCAGTGCGGAGCCTCCCAATGATAAGGAACCTCTGCTGCTGCTGCCGAATCATGCCCCCAAAAGGAAGTGATGCTAGAGCGGAACGCGGCAGCAGCAGAGGTTCCTTACCATCGGGAGGCTCCGCACCGGTTTCCTGTCATTGGAAACGAAGAGCTGAATGAACGACGGGGTACGGGGAGGCAAGAAGAGAAGAGGAACAGGAACAAGCTTCACGAGGGGGGGGAGGAGATAAGAGAAAGAAGCTGCACGGGGGGAGGAGAGAAGAGAAATGAACTGTACGGGGGGGGGGGGAAGAGAGAAGAGAAACGAGCGGTGGGGGGGGAGGAGAGAAGAAACGAGCAGCATGGGGAAGGAGAGAAGAAACGAGCAGCATGAGGGGGGGAAGAGAGAAGATACAAGCTGCAGGGGGGAGGAGAGAAGAGAAATGAGCTGCACGGGGGGAGGAGAAAAGAGAAATGAGCTGCATGGGAGGGAGGAGAGAAGGGAAATGAGCTGCGGGTGGGTTGGAGAGAAGAAACGAGCAGCACGAGGGAAGGAGAGAAGAAACAAGCAGCATGGGGGGAGGAGAGAAGACACGAGCTGCGGGGGGGGGGTAGGAGAGAAGAAATGAGTTGTGGTGGGGAGGAGAGAAGACACGAGCTGCGGGGGAGGGGGGAGGAGAGAAGACACGAGCTGTGGGGGGGGGGGGGAGGAGAGAAGACCCGAGCTGCACGGGGGGGGGGGGAGGAGAGAAGATATGAGCAGCACGGGGGGAAAGCCAACACAGGGGGAAAAGAGGGTTGGAAGAGAGTTGACGTAGAAAAAGATGTCTGAAAGGGCACAGAGAGGGGAAGGAGATGGTTGAAAGGGAGCTGAGAGAGGGGAGATGGTTGAAAGGGAACTGAGAGGGGGGAAAGAGATGGCTGAAAGGGAACTGAGAGAAAGAGATGGTTGAAAGGGAACAGAGAGAGGAAATAGATGGCTGAAAGGCAACTGAGAGAGGGAAAGGAGATGTCTGAAAGGGAACAGAGAGGGAAAGGAGATGGCTGAAGGGAACTGAGAGAGGGGAAGGAGATGGCTGAAAGGGAACAGAGAGGGAAAGGAGATGGCTGAAGGGAACTGAGAGAGGGATAGGAGATGGCTGAAGGGAACTGAGAGAGGGAAAGGAGATGATTGAAGGGAATTGAGAGAGGGGAAGGAGATGGCTGAAGGGAGCTGAGATGGCTGGAAGGGAAATGACATGGGGGAAAGAGGGGGATAGAAGGGAGCTGACACCTGGGAGTGGGACTGGAGGGAGCTGACATTTGGGGATGGGACTGGTAGGTGGCTTTGTAATAAGAGGAGGCTGGCAGCGAGGGGGCACTGGGACTGGAAGGGAGCTGACATGTGGTGAGGGTCATTGGGACTGGAAATAGGCTGAAGAAAGGAAGTGAAGAAAAGAAAAGACAAGAAATGGCAGATAGGTGCTAAGAGAAGACACGAAAGCAGAAGCCTCAGATCAGGACCATCATGACCATAAGAACATAAGATATGCCATACTGGGTCAGACCAAGGTCCATCAAGCCCAGTATCCTGTTTCCAACAGTGGCCAATCTAGGTTATACGTACTAGCAGTTTCCCCAAAAGACACAGGTTCCACAATGCTTGTACTGGGTCAAGCATTGATATCCTGGGTCCCTTCTTAATAATGGTTTATGGACCTTTCCTCCAGGAACTTGTCCAAACCTTTTTTAAACCCAGCTACACTAACAGCCTTTACTACATCCTCCGGTAACAAATTCCAGAGTTTGATTACACGTTGAGTGAAAAAATATTTTCTTTTATTAGTCTTACATAGTTTACCCTGTAGCTTCATTGAATAAAATGGTCAGACAAGAAAGGTAGAAACAAATTATTTTATTTTTAATTTAGTGATTGGACTTTGTGCTATTTTTATAGTTTACACAGTAGGGGATACTGCATCTCTTATCTGGTGTTGCACTGCATACAGAGTCTGGCTTCTTGGGGTTTCAGTTTAATTTTTCTCTAAATATTTTATTTGTACTTTAGGTTGTGATCACTTATTCTGTACTTGGTGAGAATCTGTGTGCCTAATGTGTGACCAAGGCTGTGTGTTCTGTTAACATGAAATCTTTAAGCAGGGATCTGTACTGTAGCAATTTGCCTTATTCAGCTTTTCAAATAGTTGTTAAATGTTCTAGGACCTGCTGCAGTATTTATAGTGCTGCTTTCTTTGTATGAGTTTTGGAGGTTTATGCTGGTAATGGCCTTATAGATCTTTGGTGACTTTTGTAGGGTTTTATATTAACTTTCAATATTCCTGACCAGAATCTGATTTCTTTTTAAGATATTGAGTTCTGTATGTGAATGTTCTAGTTCTGCTCTGCACCCATTGTTGATGGAAGGGATTCTGTGGGTGCAAAATATATGTTGAAAAAGAAAAAGCAAGAACCATAACGCAGTTTATAACAAAATAAACATGAGTTATAATTTAGTTTTATAAAGTGTGCTGTGGTTCTCGCTCATTCTTTTAGTTCCTTGGTGTGCAAACATCTTGCATTTCCTCCATATTATAGTAGACAGTTACATGAAAGGAATTGTGATCAGAGGTAAAACCACAAGGAAGCTCATTTATAATGAAGAACAACATTCTTACAAAATACGATATTATGAGCAAAACATTGCTGGTAAGGATAGAAAGCAGAGAAATAGGGATCAAACATTACCATCAGCACTGCCAAGGCGGGAAAACGCCACGCACGTGCAGAGGAGAGAAATAAAAACAAAACAAGGACCTGCCATTTTGAACGTCATTGTAATTGACAGAACCTAAAAAACAATGAAAAGTATAGCAACCAAAAAACAAAATGTATGGGCTTAAAAAACTGAACACGTTTGTCAAAGAAAATGAAAGTAATGTGAGAAAATATATTAATGTGACCTGTCAAAACCAATCAGTTGGGTCTACGAATAAAGCTTTTTGGATATACCTGTGTTTGGTCGTGGTTTTTGGCTTCCGCTCCCTCTGCGGAAGAACTCCTTCTCCTGCTGTTTGGTTCTGGAGAGGGATGCCTGAAAGGGGAGCTCAGGGGGGATTGCGATTAGCTGGGGGGCTTCTGATATGGGGGTTGATATCCTTGTGGGAGGGCAATGCTTGGGGATGGGTTGATAGGGGATGATTGTGATTGGGGAGATGAGCCCAACATTGTGGCTGCTGCTGCTGTTAGGCTTTGTGGTGCTAGGGGCGCATTCCCTGTTTCAGCAGATAGCATGGAGGCTCCCACGTTACCTGCTATAAAAGGGAACATGGGCCATAAGGTCTGCGAGGTAAATGGGAGACCTATGCTGGACATGCACCCTGGATTTACTGCGCAGTCTTTGCATTTACATTAACTTTGCTAGTTAAGATGTGATAAGTGAAAACAATTGCCACCCTTTCGTACCCATGCACTACAGATTGCATGTTTCACTCTATACATATTGGGGTTCATTGTGAAGAGCAAATAGTGACTAGATTGCAATGTGCCTCAGTAGTTTTAAGAATAAAGTGCCTTCAGAGATAGCAGATATGGATGTTTGTGGGTCTTTGTATCCATGGCAAGTATTGAAACAGGAAATTTGAATGAACTCTCTCCTTCTTTTGTTTTCATTGTCAAAATGAAATATAAGAAAATGGAACAAAATCACTTCAAAATTTGGACTGACCCTCACTGCACACCCTCCCGATCTTCCTTAGCCCCGGATCCTCTTCCCCCTTCGCTGATGGTGATGGTGCAGGAATGAGCTTGCTGGTGCAGCCATAGCAAATGTCAGAGGCCCCTTGGAATGCCTACGACACGCTCCGATACTACATGGGGCGTATAGTGGCGGATATGTGTTAGTGCCACTAAATATCCCTCTATGCAGCATTTACATGGTTTACAGGTCTGTAAACCATGTAAATGCTTCTGAATATCGGACCCATTTTGTTTTCTAATTTCTTTTTTAAAATTTCATTTGTTCAGGATTTTTTTTCCATTTTAAATTAACAAAATGAGAAGAAGAAAGCAATTGAAAAATGTGCATGTACAACTAAAAAAAATGAAGATGTATGGGTCAATTGGAAGTACACGCTTGTAGTAGCTCCAATTGACCTTTACTGATCACTGCCAGCAATAGAATGGTGGGCTTGATGGACCACTGGCCTAACCCAACATGGTGTTTCTTATGTTCTTATACTTTAATGACACAAAAAATAAAAAAGGAGTGTTTCTAAAGGATGCTTAAGAAAGTGCCCTTCTCCCCCTCTCTAATCTGTATTCCAGAAATCCTCAAATATGTATTATTCTAATTATCTCCATGACACCAAAGATGTACAAATACCAAAACATACTTAGAGGCTGCACACAAATCCATGCAAATTAGATAGTAACTGATTTGTTAATCCAATCATAGAATTTCTACTTACTTCACCAGCATTGTCTTCTGTGAAGTGAAAGTGAACATCTTAGAAGAGATTTTCCCCAAGAAGGACAGAACTCGAAGGAAAAAATCACAGAGGGCTTTAAACGTCAGTACTTCTCTTTCCTGGGAAAGCAGTGGAATTTGCATAAGTGTGGATAAATCCCTCTCCCCAGTGTGCACAAGCAGAGGTCTGCTGCCTCACCACTAGCTGGATGGGAGACCTCATGGCTGAAGTAGCCGCAGGGGCACATTCCTTGCTAGGATCCTTCCCTCTGCAGTCATAGAGTACACAAGAAACAAGGAAAACCAGCAGCAAGATAACATAACTGGCAATGAGAATGATCAGGTTCAAAGTCACAGGATCAATTTCCAAATAGAACTCCATTTGGGCCCATACTAGTCATCTGAACCATGAAGACCAGAGTTTCGTAGGAAAAGCATTCAGTAGTGGCCAGTTCATAGGACGAGCTTTCTGGTAAAAACACTTTTAATCCTCTGCATTTCTCTGATCTGCACGCCGAAAGCTGCTCGGGGTAATCACTTAAGCTCCTTCCTTTCATACTGAGGGACTGAAGCAGCAGATTTATCAGAACATGCAGGAGATGTATTTCGCTATGGAAATTAGATACATTAATTGCTGTTAGCAATATGTTTTCCTTTTTCAAGGGGAGCTTGTATTATCCACCTACAACATTACATTTGAAAAACAGGTTTTGGTAGAATCCTGGCCATAAGAAAAAGCATATTGTCATATTAAATTTCAAAAGTACACCCTGTCACAGAAAGGGTGCTATTATTGCCTTATAGCATTGTGCATTACCTAATATACCAATCGGTTTGACATTTTGCCTCTGTCCTACTTGTGAAAATAATAGAGTAATATGGATAGAGTCATAAAGCCTACCGCCCGACCTTTATGTCTGGAACATTTGCATTCCTCAACGAGGCCCTCTGTGCGTCAGAGACATGGCATTCAGCATGTGACCCAGGGCTTACCACAGCAAAGCCCCTATTTATAGTACTACTGCCTTCTGGGATTAGTAACTTTCATTGAAAAATTAGGCAAGCACATCTTGGGAAGATCTATTACCATACTGTTACCTAAAGTAAGTTAATTCCATGACCCCACTGCAACCAGTGTGCTGTTGGGATATACAGTAAAAATGCAACGTGTGCCTTTGAGTCAGTCCTGACTCCTGGCAACTCAGAAGCTCCTGGGTTTTCTTGGCAGTGTCACTGGAAGAAGATTGCCAGGCCTTTCTTCTGAGGCAATGGAGGGTTAAGTGACTTGCCCAAGGCCACAAGGAGTGCTACTGGGAATTGAACCCTAGTTGCTTGGTTAGCAAGCCAGTGTTCTAACCACTAGGCTACTCCTCCACTCTGGGATATACAGTACTGTCATTTTAAATAAACATGAAAACGCCAAAGAGTCTGCTGCTTTCATTTGATGTTGTTTCCTCTTCTAAATGAGACAAAAAAATAATTAATGGTCATCTGCGTTGATTATATTGTAATGGTTTGTGCTAAAGCATTTCAGTAAGTGTGCTGTGAAAAAAACACGTATATCATAAAAACATGAATGGGGTCTTTCTGAACACCGTTCAGTGGGTCCAGACATCAGGATCCAGACATCCAGACCTGCTAAATGGCCAGGCAGGCTGCCAGGGACAGAGTTCCCCGTACTGACAGGCGATTTGTATGGAGAGCTCGGTTCGTGGGAGGGAGGGGGAGCAATAGAGACAGAGCAAGGGCAGGCATGGGCGAAGAGCAACCCCAGACATACAGTGCCGTTTTCGAAGTTGGGTCTATACGTCCAGGGTTGGCCATGGAGATGGGGATTTATTCCACCTCGGACATGGAAAAGGTCCCTCTGGAACGAACAGAATGATGTGGCTTGGCCAGTAAGGAGGGCAAGAGGGTGCAAGGGGTTCCCCTGGCCATGGAAAGCCAGATTGGGGGTCAGGCTGTGGGGAAAGAAGATTGTTTTTTGGCAGCAGGGGATCATGGATCCTAAATGGAGCCGCAGTGCCATGGTGACAAAATGCCATGGCTCTGCGGTTCCATTCAGGAGCCTGGCTGAGTTAGTCGGGTATGTGGGCTGGATGTGCGGCCGATCAGTATCAGGGCACAGCCTGCACGTCCAAGCCGTAGTCCCGATTCTGATCCTGTGGGCACATCTAGACCCCACACGATCAGAATCGGGTCTACCTCTGTATGGCCCGCATCTGATCGGCCATACAGGGGGAGACGGCCAGCACAGAATGCCCCTCGATGTGTGCAATAAAACTATAATACTTGTTAAAATAGAACAAACCATATAAATGAAGCAACAGGGTAAACTATTTAAGACAAATAAGAGAACATATTTTTTCACTCAACGTGTAATCAAACTCTGGAATTTGTTACCGGAGGATGTAGTAAAGGCTGTTAGTGTAGCTGGGTTTAAAAAAGGTTTGGACAAGTTCCTGGGGGAAAGGTCCATAGAAACATAGAAATATGACGACAGAAAAAGACCAGATGGCCTATCTAGTCTGTCCTGCCATAACAACTACAATAGTCCCCTTTTTACCTTTAGAGATCCTCTGTGATTGTCCCATGCTTTTTTGAATTCAGTTACTGTCCTCATCTCTACCACCTCCACTGGGAGACTATTCCACGGATCCACTACTCTTTCCGTAAAGAAATATTTCCGCATATCACTCCTGAATCTATCTCCCTTCACCCTCATCCATCCCATGTCCCCTCGTAGCAGAACTTGCTTTCAATTGAAAGAGGCTCTCTCCCTGAACATTTATGCCACGGAGGTATTTAAACATCTCAATCATATCACCTCTATCCCGCCTTTCCTCTAAGGTGTACATATTAAGATCCTTCAGTCTGTCCTCATATGCTTTATAATGAAGACCACTAATCATTTTAGTAGCCACCCTCTGCGCCGACTCCATCCTGTTCACATCCTTTTGAAGGTGCGGTCTCCAGAATTGCACACCATACTCCAAATGAGGTCGCACCAAAGACTTATACAGAGGCATTATCACCTCCTTTTTTCTGCTAGCCATTCCTCTCCGTATGCACCCAAGCATCCTTCTAGCTTTTGCCGTCATCTTTTCTACCTGTTTAGCTACTTTAAGATCATCAGACAATACCACGCCTAGGTCCCGCTCTTCTTTAGTGGACAAAAGTACTTCACCCCCTATACTATATTGCTCCCTTGGATTGCTGCAGTCCAAATGCATGACCTTACATTTTTTAACATTAAATCCCAGCTGCCAAATTCTAGACCATTCTTCAAGCTTAGCTAGATCCCTCCTCATGTTATCTACCCCTTCCTGGGTGTCTACTCTATTGCAGATTTTGGTATCATCCGCAAAGAGGCAAACCTTACCTGAAAGCCCTTCCGCTATATCACTAACAAAGATGTTAAAAAGAATCGGACCAAGGACAGATCCCTGGGGCACACCACTGATAACATCCTTCTCCTCAGAGTGAGCTCCATTTACTTGTACTCTTTGTCGCCTCCCACCCAACCAATTTCTAACCCAAGCAGTAACCTTAGGGTCCATCCCTAGGGTGCTCAGTTTGTTTATAAGTCGCCTGTGAGGAACAGTGTCAAAGGCTTTACTGAAATCTAAATACACCACATCTAGGGCTGTCCCTCGGTCCAACTCCCTGTTCACCCAGTCAAAGAAGTCAATCAGATTTGTCTGACAAGACTTGCCTCTGGTGAATCCATGCTGCCTCGGATCCTGTAATCCGCTGGACTCTAGAAACCTCACTATTTTCTCTTTCAGCAGCATTTCCAATAATTTACTCACCACCGAAGTTAAACTAACCAGCCTGTAATTTTCAACCACATCCTTACTTCCGCTTTTGTGTAAAGGCACCACATGAGCTTCTCTCCAGTCCTTTGGCACCACTCCCGACTCCAGTGAGGCATTGAAAAGGTCAGTCAGTGGAGCTGCTAGAACGTCCCCAAGTTCCCTCAGTATTCTCGGGTGTATCCCATCCCGTCCCATCGCTTTGTCTACTTTAAGTTGAGATAATTTCTCACGAACACAGTCTTTTGAAAATTGTTCAAGATGTCCTTTGCTTCTGTTCCTATTTGTGAGTGTTTTCTGAGGTCCTGCTCCTGTTTCTTCATCTGTGAACACAGAACAAAAATATTTGTTAAGCAATTCCGCTTTATCCTTATCAGCTTCTACATATTCCTCCCCTGCACCCTTGAGTCTGACAATACCACTTTTGCCCTTCCTCTTCTCACTAATATATCTGAAAAATGTCTTATCCCCCCGTTTTATTGCATTGGCTATTTCCTCCTCCTTTTGAATCTTTGCCTTCTTGACTACTTTGCTAGCTTCTCTAAGTTTTTCCAAATACAGATGCCTGTCTTCTCTCTCTGTGATCTCTTGTATTTCATGAAGGCCTCCCTCTTTTTCTTCACTTTTTCAGCTACTTCTTTCGAAAACCATAGCGGTCTCCTTTTCCTTTTACCTTTATTTACCATTTTAACAAAAAGGTTGGTTGCCCTTAAAATACCCCCTTTCAGTTTTGCCCACTGTTTTTCTACATCCCCCAGCTGTTCCCATCCCACTAACGACTCCCTGAGGTATTGGCCCATCTTCGCAAAGTTAGTCTTCCTAAAGTCTAAGATCCTCACCTTGGAATGGATTCTAACAGCCCTAGTCCTAATACTGAACAACACCATCTGGTGATCACTGGATGCAAAATGATCTACCACTACAACATCAGAAACACTTTCACCATTGGTAAGCACCAAGTCCAGTATGGCCCCATCACGTGTGGGGTCTGTTACCAATTGCCTGAATAGTTCTCCCTGTAGGGAATCCAGGATCTCCTTACTTCTAGATGATACTGCAGCAGGAATGTGCCAATCAACATCTGGCATATTGAAATCTCCTATCAGTAGCACTTCCCCTTTCCTAGCAATGCTGCGTATGTCTTCAATTAACTCTCTGTCCACCTCTTCCTCTTGTGAGGGAGGTCTGTATATCACACCAATGCAAATAGATTTCTCTTTCCCTCATTCTAGTTTAACCCACAATGCCTCCTCTCTCCCTTTTAAGCTCTGTAATTCCAAAGCTTTGTGGTTATGGTTATGGTTATTTTATTTGATATACCGCCCTTCTTTGAAAATCAGAGCGGTTTACAAAATACAAAGGTTCAGAGTGGGCACAAGGCCAGAAAATTGAAAAGAAATTACAATTTGCTACAGGACAGTGAAAGTGAGTAGATAAACAAGACATAGAGGACAGAGTAAAAGTTATACTTAGGAGGACAGGATCAGACAAAAGGGGAAGGAAGGTCAAAGGCTAAGGAGAAAAGGTGGGTTTTAAGGTTCTTCTTGAAAGTGATAAGATGGGGTTCTAGCTTGAGGGAGGAAGGCAGTGAGTTCCAGAATGTGGGACCAATGAAAAAAAATGCAGAGGAGCGTGTAGATTGGAGGTGGGCATAAGAGGGGGAGGGGAGGTGAAGGCGTGGAAAGTAGTAGTTTTTACATATAGTGCCACTCCTCCTCCCCTTCTTCCTACCCTGTCCTTTCTGAATAAAGTATAGCCAGGTATAGTTACATCCCAGTCATGGTTTTCTGTGAACCATGTTTCTGTAACTGCCACTAAATCCAAGTCAGCCACTCCCACCAAAGCTTCAACTTCAGGGATCTTATTTCCCATGCTACGGGCATTAATACACACTGCTTTCCATATGTTACCCCGTTACCCATTTCCATAAAGGTATTTAATGTATCACCTACCTAGGGGCTTTCACTTACCTGGGGGCTTTCTTCACCCATCCCCAACGAATCTAGTTTAAAGCCCTCTTCAGTAGATTAGCCAGTCTACTACCGAAGATGCGTTGACCTTTCCATAAACCATTATTAAAAAGGGACCTGGGATATCACTGCTTGACCTAATACAAGCATTGTGGAACCTGTGTCTTTTGGGGAAACTGCTAGGTACATACTGTATGACTTAGATTGGCCACTGTTGGAAACAAGATACTGGGCTTGATGGACCTTGGTCTGACCGAGTATGGCATATCTTATGTTATAATGTTCTAAACAACTTAGAAACAAAGTGATAGTGAATGAATTTTGTTTTTTTATTCAAACCACTCATGCTTTGCAGTCTCTTGATTCTCTGACTTGTTGAGAGGGCAGGCTCAACAACTAACCAAGACTAGGCAGGAACCTAAGTTGACAGTTTCTGAGGGGCAGCAAAGAGCAGCAGGAGTCAAAGCAAAACAATAGATCCTGAGAGCCTCACAAACTCAAAGAACCATCAGCACCTTCTTTTCCTGCAGGGACAGTGGGCACATGCATGTTTGCAAAGCAAAGTTTCATGTATAAAAGTATGTTATCTAATTATCAATTTTTATAGGATTGTTTTGGGTGGGGAGGTGTTGGGGTTAGTCATGATTGTTGAGTTAATTATGAAATCTCAGAGAGGAGGGAAGAGAGGGCATAAGGCTGAAAGTTTGCCTAGGACGCACAATAGCCATGCACTGCCTGTGCTTGTTGAATGGTTTTGTCTCTAAGATGAGCATAGCATGTGAGGGGGCTATGGGGGTGATTTTATGCCTACATTAATGACTGCTTCATTTGGAGGGAGGGGGCAAAGGGTGTGGTGACATTTGTGCATATCATTATGCTTATCTTTAAAGAAACACTAGATAGATAGGAAGAAAGTATATCAAACAGGTGAGGGATGGACTGGGCGTCCAAATGACAGATGAAATGTAATGTGGACACATGCAAAATTATGCACTTAGGGAAGACCAATCCAAACTTATAGTTACACGATGCAAGGTTCCACATTAGGAATCACCACCCAGGAAAAGGATCTAGGTGTCATCATAGATAATATCTTGAAACCCTAGACACAGTGTGCAGCGGTGGCCAAGGAAGCAAATAGAATGCTAGGAATCATAAGGAAAGGAATGGAGAATAAAACAAAGGATGACATCATAATGCCTCTGTATCATTCCATCCAGTGTGCAGCGGTGGCCAAGAAAGCAAATAGAATGCTAGGAATCATAAGGAAAGGAATGGAGAATAAAACAAAGGATGACATCATAATGCCTCTGTATCATTCCATCCAGTGTGCAGCGGTGGCCAAGAAAGCAAATAGAATGCTAGGAATCATAAGGAAAGGAAGGGAGAATAAAACAAAGGATATTATAATGACTCTGTATTGTTCCATGGTGTGACCACACCTTACTGTGTGCACTTCTGGTTGCCATATCTAAAAAAGGATATAGCAGAATTAAAAAAGGTACAGAGAAGAGTGGCAAAAATGATAAAGGGGATGGACGGATATCTCTACTAGGAAAGGCTTAAAAGATTAGGGCTTTTCAGCTTGGAAAAGAGATGGCTGTGGGGAGATATGATAAAGGTCTACAAAATGAGTGGAATGGAACGGGTAAATGTTGATAGGTTGTTTACTCCTTCAAAAAAGCAGAAAGACTAGAGGATGCACAATGAAGCTGCAATGTAGCACTTTTAAAACTAACCACTGGAGGGTGTAATACTGTAAAAGCTGTTAGTGAACCTGGGTTTGAAAAAGGTTTTGACAAGTTCCTAGAGGAAACGTCCATTAACCATTATTAACAGAGGCTGGGAAAAATCCACTGCTTACCCCTGGGATAAGCAACATGGAATCCGTCCACCTTTTCAGAACCTGACCAGGATTAGCCACTGTTCGAAACAGGATACTTGGCTTCATGGATCTTTGATCTCAACCAGTATAGTATGTCTTATGTTCTTATGAGGTTCTCATTCAGTGACTTTGCCAGAAAGAAAAGGATAGCTTATAATTAAAATGCAGCAAAAATCATAGCTGTTGAATTACTTAGCCTGGCACTCTTAAGATAAAAAAATACTGACCATGTAAATATATGTTCTGCAAAGAACAAAGGAGAGGTAAGGTGCTCACACACCAAGGGACAAAAAAAATGTGGTTCTCTCTCTTTCTTTTTGAACATTTATTTTGCATACAACAAAACTTAACTCTAATAGTTAGTGCAGAACTAGGACATTTCACCACAGAACCTGTGTTACCTCATCAACAGCCTTTCCAGTAACAGGCAGATTGTGAACTAACACAAAATGCTGCAAAAGTCACTGAAGACCTATAAAGCAAACCTACCATACCATGACACCAGCTTATAAATACCCAGGAAAGTGCAGCCCATGTATGGCCCATGTTCTAAGGCCCATAAATATTGCAGTGGGCCTTAGAAAATCTTTATACCTATTGGGAAAATTGAGAAAGCCAGATTACTACAGATGCTACATAGACAATCCATGCTAACTGAACACGTGGTCTCAGTTACACAGGCAGAATACAGTTAGACTCTAACCAAGTACAGAATAAATGACAAACTAGTTTTTTGGAAGGAAGTCCACAAAACTGCCAGCATGGTTTAAAGGTGAGGTCAGAGAGGCTGTTGTTGCCAAAAAAGCATCTTTCAGGAAATGGAAAAAAGAGCCAAACGACGAAACCTGGAAACAGCACAAGCACTGGCAAGTCAAATGCAAGGCATTGATAAGGCAGGCAAAGGGAGAATTTGAGAAGAAGATTGCTGTGGAAGCAAGAACGTGAAGTAAAGACCTTTTCAAGTACATTCGTAGCAAAAAACCTGTGAGAGAGTCAGTTGGTCCATTAGATGATAAAGGGGTTAAAGGAGCACTAAGAGGCGACAAGGCGATAGCGGAGAGACTGAATGAATTCTTTGCTTCAGTCTTTACTGAGGAAGATGTAGGGATGTTACCCATGACTGAAGTGGTATTTAAATGTGCGGAAGAATTGAAGGAAATATCGATACATCGGAAAGATGTATTACAACTATTAGATAAACTGAAGAGTAGCAAATCACCTGGGCCGGATGGTATACATCCAAGGGTGTTGAAAGAACTGAAATACGAGATTGCAGACCTGCTATTAGTAATCTGTGAACTATCATTAAAATCATCTCTAATACCTGAAGATTGGAGGATCGCCAATGTAACACCAATTTTTAAAAAGGGTTCCAGGGGTGATCCGGGAAACTACAGACTGGTGAGCCTGACATCAGTACCAGGAAAAAATGGTAGAAACCATAATAAAGAATAAAATTACTCAGCATGTAGATAGTCATGACCTAATGGGAGACAGCCAACATGGCTTTAGGCAAGGAAGATCTTGTCTTACTAATCTGTTATGTTTTTTTGAAGGAGTGAATAATCAGGTGGACAAGGTGAGTCGGTTGATATTGTGTATCTGGACTTTCAGAAAGCCTTTGACAAGGTCCCTCATGAGAGACTTTTGGCAAAACTAAAGAGTCATGGGATAGGAGGCAGTGTACTATTGTGGATCAGGAACTGGTTAAAAGATAGAAAGCAGAGGGTAGGGCTAAATGGCCAATTTTCCCAATGGAGAA
The DNA here is from genome assembly GCA_033557465.1 of Ichthyophis bannanicus. Classification (NCBI taxonomy): domain Eukaryota; kingdom Metazoa; phylum Chordata; class Amphibia; order Gymnophiona; family Ichthyophiidae; genus Ichthyophis; species Ichthyophis bannanicus. Next base: position 306,926,051 of record CM066041.1, read on the forward strand.
AGGTGAATAGTGGTGTACCCCAGGGATCTGTGCAGGGTCCGCTGCTTTTTTACATATTCATAAATGACCTGGAAAGTGGAATAACGAGTGAGGTTATCAAATTTGCAGATGACACAAAACTATTTAAAGTTGTTAAAACCCAAGAGGATTGTGGAAAATTGCAAGAGGATCTTGATAAATTGGAAGACTGGGCATCAAAATGGCAGATGAAATTTAATGTGGACAAGTGCAAGGTTATGCACTTTAGGGAAGAACAACCCAAACTATGGTTACACGATGCAAGGTTCCACATTAGGAACCACCACCCAGGAAAAAGATTTAGGCGTCATTGTGGATACCATGTTAAAACCCTCGGCCCAGTGTGCAGCGGTGGCCAAGAGAGCAAATAGAATGCTAGGTATGATAAGGAAAGGAATGTAAAATAAAACAAAATATATTATAATGCCTCTACATCGTTCCATGGTGAGACCGCACCTTGAATATTGTGTGCAATTCTGGTCGCCGTATCTTAAAAAGGATATAGCGATTTTAGAAAAGGTTCGGAGAAGAGCCACCAAAATGGTAAAGGGGATGGAAGGATACTCCTATGAAGAAAGGCTAAAAAGGTTAGGGCTCTTTAACCTGGAAAAGAGACGGCTGAGGGGAGATATGATAGAAGTCTATAAATTAATGAATGGAGTGGAACGGGTAAACGTAGATCGATTGTTTACCTTATCAGAATATAGAAAGACTAGGGGACATGCAATGAAGCTACAGGGTAAACTATTTAAGACTAATAAAAGAAAATATTTTTTCACTCAACGTGTAATCAAACTCTGGAATTTGTTGCCAGAGGATGTAGTAAAGGCTGTTAATGTAGCTGGGTTTAAAAAAGGTTTGGACAAGTTCCTGGAGGAAAGGTCCATAAACCATTAACATTAAAAAAACCGAAGCTCTTATAGTAAAAAAAGACCCAGACTTCAAGCCACCTACCCACCTCAGCATGGGAACCACCCAAATTCAAGTACAGCCACAAATAAGATATCTAGGCATTATCATTGACCAAGCTCTAACCCTTAAGCACAAAATCAACAAGACCACCGGAACTATATTCCACAAAGCTAAAACTGTACAACGTCTCCGACCCCTCCTCGAACCTCAGGACTTCCGGACAGTAATGCAGGCTGTGACACTCCCACATCTGGACTTCTGTAACATAATCTACCCGTCACACAAACCAACCCCCTCCGAACTGCCTTAAATACTACAGCAAGGATTATTCAGAATGCGAAAAAACGGGACCACATCACTCCAATCCTAAGAGACCTACACATTCTTCCCATCGAAGCATCGAAGTACAAAGCCATCCTACTCACCCACAAAACCATCCACCAAACACAGAACACCCCGCTTCACACCTTACTGCCTCGCCCGATCCACAGCAGAACAACCAGACAATCCTCCAATAACTCCATCACCGTCCCCCACAAAAGAACCAAGTCCACTCAACGGACCTGCCACAGAGCCTTTGAACTTTATGCTCCATCCCTCTGGAACTCTCTGCCGAACCACATCAGAAACAACGGTGATCTCACATCTTTCAAAAAACAGCTGAAAACGGTCCTATTCCGTGAACATCTCTGAACAGAAACACCACCCCCTCTTCAAGAACCCATGATTAGATACTGTAGGATTGTAAATGTCTATGTCCATCCCAAATCATTAATGTTGCCCCATGGTGATGGCCCCAACCTATAACCATTGATTCCCCCCCCCCCCCTGTTATGTGTTACACCGCTTAGACCCGGTGAAAAGCGGGATATAAATACAGTTAAATAAATAAATAAATAAATTATTAAGAAGGGACCCAGGATATCAATGCTTGAACCAATACAAGCATTGTGGAACTTGTGTCCCTTGGGGAAACTGCTAGGTACTTATGACCTAGACTGGCCACTGTTGGAAACAGAATACTGGGCTTGATGGACCTAGGTCTGACCCAGTATGGCATATCTTATGTTATGTTCTTATGAACTAAAAGTAGAAATTTGTAAAAAAATAAAAATAAAATAAAAATCGAAACTCCAACAAGCCAGGTTCTGCATGCAGTGCAACACAAGAAATAGAAAATGTGCAAAATATAAAGATGGTAGATATAAAATCCAAAAACTTACCTATTCCAGTCATTAAACAGAAAATGAATTCTTTACTTTTATCATCTAGCAATTTTATTTTTCTAATTGTCTTTTTCCCAGTAATCTGGTTTCTGCCTCCAGTCTTCTCTTTTCCAGAGTCTGCAATCCATCTGCTACCTCTCTCTACTCCTGACTTCACTCGCTCTCCTAAATCCATCTTTGACGTTGATCTTTTCCTTTCAGCTTTCTTCCATTTGTTTCTTTTTTCCTTATCCATTCAGATTTCATTTCTCCTTTTTATATCCGGTTCTCAATTTCCCTCTTTTTACAGTCTCTCCATCCCTTTATGATGTGTCAGCCACCACTTTTCAACCTTTAACACAGCCCTCTTACTCCATCTCTCTATCCTTCCCCAGCAGGGCCGGCCCGTCCATTGAGCGAGAATGTTTTTTGCACAGGGCCCCGCGTTTCAGGGGGCCCCGCGCAAAAAACATTCTGATCCAAAAGTAAAATTTAAAAAAAATAAAAAAAAGCTGTCTGCTGCCGCTTCCGGGGCCGCCGCGGCAGAATCGAGTGTGCTGCAGGGCCCCCCCTGTGCCCGGCAGAGCCTGCCCTCCCCTGTATCAGCTCTCTCTTTCCAGCGGCAGTCACACGCGCCGGCTTTCAGAGCGCGAGGGGAGAGTTTCTCCCTCGCTGCTCTGTTAAGCCCGCGGGGGCTGATGGGAACTTCCCATCAGCCCCTGCGGGCTTAACAGAGCCGCGAAAGGGAAACTAGTCCCTTCGCGCTCTGAAAACAGACTCACCTTTGTTCACCTGTTTATTCACTCCTTCAAAAAAACATAACAGATTAGTAAGACAAGATCTTCCTTGTCTAAAGCCATGTTGGCTGTCTCCCATTAGGTTGTGACTATCTACATGCTGAGTAATTTTATTCTTTATGATGGTTTCTACCATTTTTCCCGGTACTGACGTCAGGCTCACCAGTCTGTAGTTTCCCGGATCAAACCTGGAACCCTTTTTAAAAATTGGTGTTACATTGGCGATCCTCCAATCTTCAGGTATTAGAGATGATTTTAATGATAGTTCACAGATTACTGATAGCAGGTCTGCAATCTCATATTTCAGTTCTTTCAACACCCTTGGATGTATACCATCCGGCCCAGGTGATTTGCTACTCTTCAGTTTATCTAATAATTGTAAGACATCTTCCCGATGTATCTATATTTCCTTCAATTCTTCCGCACCTTTAAATACCACTTCAGTTTTGGGTGACATCCCTACATCTTCCTCAGTAAAGACCGAAGCAAAGAATTCATTCAGTCTCTCTGCTATCGTCGCCTCTTAGTGCTCCTTTAACCCCTTTATCATCTAATGGACCAACTGACTCTCTTACAGGTTTTTTGCTACGAATCTACTTGAAAAGGTCTTTATTTCGCGTTTTTGCTTCCTCAGCAAACTTCTTCTCAAATTCTCTCTTTGCCTGCCTTATCAATGCCATGCATTTGACTTGCCAGTGCTTGTGCCGTTTCCAGGTTTCATCGTTTGGCTCTTTTTTCTATTTCCTGAAAGATGCTTTTTTGGCAACAACAGCCTCTCTGACCTCACCTTTAAACCATGCTGAAAGTTTTTTGGACTTCCTTCCACTTTTCTTAAAGCGTGGAATACACCTGGTCTGGGCTTCCAAGATAGTATTTTTCAACAACACCCAAGCTTGATGTACGTCTTTAACCTTTGCAACTGCTCCTTTTAGTTTTTTCTTAACTGTTTTCCTCATTTTATCATAGTCTCCCTTTCGAGTTAAAAGGTAGTACTGTGGATTTCCTTACTATCCCTCCTCCACTAATTAAATCAAAGGCGATCATGCTATGATCACTATTGCCAAGTGGCCCCAACACCCTTATCTCTTGCACTAGATCTGGTGTTCCACTAAGGACTAGGTCTAATATGGCTTCCCCTCTGGTTGGTTCATGAACCAGCTGCTCCAAGAAGCAGTCATTTATTTCATCTAGGAACTTTATCTCCCTAGCATGTCCTGACGTGACACTGACCCAGTCGATACCAGGGTAATTGAAATCACCCATTATTATTACTGTGCTGTAACTTTTGTTAGCTTCCTTGATTTCCTTGAGCATTTCATCATCCATTTGGTCATTCTGGCCAGGTGCTCGATAGTACACCCCCACTGCCATTGCCTTCCCCCTTTTATATGGAATTTCAATCCATATAGATTCTACAGCAGATTTTGTTTCCTGCAAAACTTTAATCCTTTCTGAGTCAATGCCGTCTCTAACAGAGAAACATAGAAACATAGAAACATGATGACAGAAAAAGACCACGAGGCCTATCTAGTCTGTCCTTCCATAACAACAACTACAACAGTCCACTTTTTACCTTTAGAGATCCTCTGTGTTGGTCCCATGCTTTTTTGAATTCAGTTACTGTCCTCATCTCTACCACCTCCACTGGGAGACTATTCCACGGATCCACTACTCTTTCCGTAAAGAAATATTTCCGCATATCACTCCTGAAATTATCTCCCTTCACCCTCATCCCATGTCCCCTCATAGTAGAACTTGCTTTCAATTGAAAGAGGCTCTCTCCCTGAACATTTATGCCACGGAGGTATTTAAACATCTCAATCATATCACCTCTATCCCGCCTTTCCTCTAAGATGTACAGATTAAGATCCTTAAGTCTGTCCTCATATGCTTTATAATGAAGCCCATTAATCATTTTAGTAGCAACCCTCTGCACCGACTCCATCCTGTTCACATCCTTTTGAAGGTGCGGTCTCCAGAATTGCACACCATACTCCAAATGAGGTCACACCAAGGACTTATACAGAGGCATTATCACCTCCTTTTTTCTGCTAGCCATTCCTCTCCGTATGCACCCAAGCATCCTTCTAGCTTTTGCCGTCGCCTTTTCTACCTGTTTAGCTACTTTAAGATCATCAGACACAACCACACCTAGGTCCCGCTCTTCTTTAGTGGACAAAAGTACTTCACCTCCTATACTGTATTGCTCCCTTGGATTGCTGCAGCCCAAATGCATGACCTTACATTTTTTAACATTAAATCCCAGCTGCCAAATTCTAGACCATTCTTCAAGCTTAGATAGATCCCTCCTCATGTTATCTACACCTTCCTGGGTGTCTACTCTACTGCAGATTTTGGTATCATCTGCAAAGAGGCAAACCTTACCCGACAGCCCTTCCGCTATATCACTAACAAAGATGTTAAAAAGAATCGGACCAAGGACAGATCCCTGGGGCACACCACTGGAAACATCCTTCTCCTCAGAGTGAGCTCCATTTACTTGTACTCTTTGTCGCCTCCCACCCAACCAATTTCTAACCCAAGCAGTAACTTTAGGGTCCATCCCTAGGGTGCTCAGTTTGTTTATAAGTCGCCTGTGAGGAACAGTGTCAAAGGCTTTCCTGAAATCTAAATACACCACATCTAGAGCTGGTGAATCCATTCTGCCTCGGATCCTGTAATCCGCTGGACTCCAGAAACATCACTATTTTCTCTTTCAGCAGCGTTTCCAATAATTTACTCACCACCGAAGTTAAACTAACCGGCCTGTAGTTTTCAACCACATCCTTACTTCCGCTTTTGTGTAAAGGCACCACATGAGCCTCTCTCCAGTCCTTTGGCACCACTCCCGACTCCAATGAGGCATTGAAAAGGTCAGTCAGTGGAGTTGCTAGAACGTCCCCAAGTTCCTTCAGTATTCTAGGGTGTATTCCATCCGGTCCCATCGCTTTGTCTACTTTAAGTTGAGCTAGTTTCTCACGAACACAGTCTTCTGAAAATTGTTCAAGATGTCCCTCGCTTCTGTTCTTATTTGTGGGTGTTTTCTGAGGTCCTGCTCCTGGTTCTTCATCTGTGAACACAGAACAAAAATATTTGTTAAGCAATTCTGCTTTATCCTTATCAGCTTCTACATATTCCCCCCCCCCTGCACCCTTGAGTCTGACAATACCACTTTTGCCCTTCCTCTTCTCACTAATATATCTGAAAAATGTCTTATCCCCCCGTTTTATTGCATTGGCTATTTCCTCCTCCTTTTGAATCTTTGCCTTCTTGACTACTTTGCTAGCTTCTCTAAGTTTTTCCAAATACAGATGCCTGTCTTCCTCTCTCTGTGATCTCTTGTATTTCATGAAGGCCTCCCTCTTTTTCTTCACTTTTTCAGCTACTTCCTTTGAAAACCATAGCGGTCTCCTGTTCCTTTTGCCTTTATTTACCATTTTAACAAAAAGGTTGGTTGCCCTTAAAATACCCCCTTTCAGTTTTGCCCACTGTTTTTCTACATCCCCCAGCTGTTCCCACCCCACTAACGACTCCCTGAGGTATTGGCCCATCTTCGCAAAGTTAGTCTTCCTAAAGTCTAAGATCCTCTCCTTGGAATGGATTCTAACAGCCCTAGTCCTAATACTGAACCACACCATCTGTTGATCACTGGATGCAAAATGATCTCCCACTACAACATCAGAAACACTTTCACCATTGGTAAGCACCAAGTCCAGTATGGCCCCTTCACGTGTGGGGTCTGTTACCAATTGCCTGAATAGTTCTCCCTGTAGAGAATCCAGGATCTCCTTACTTCTAGATGATACTGCAGCAGGAATGTGCCAATCAACATCTGGCATATTGAAATCTCCTATCAGTAGCACTTCCCCTTTCCTAGTAATGCTGCGTATGTCTTCAATTAACTCTCTGTCCACCTCTTCCTCTTGTGAGGGAGGTCTGTATATCACACCAATGCAAATAGATTTCTCTTTCCCTCTTTCTAGTTTAACCCACAATGCCTCCTCTCTCCCTTTTAAGCTCTGTAATTCCAAAGCTTTAATAGTAGTTTTTACATGTAGTGCCACTCCTCCTCCCCTTCTTCCTACCCTGTCCTTTCTGAATAAAGTATAGCCAGGTATAGTTACATCCCAGTCATGATCTCTACCTCCTGTCTAGCCTTTGCTCTCTACCCCATGTCCAGCATCTGCCTTCCACCCCCCAAACTGTGTGCCCAGTTCCTTTTATGCCCAGAATCTGCTCTTTGCCAACCCCTCCATACTTCCTATTCAGCATCTGCCCTCTGCCCCCTCTTCATGTCCAATATTTGCCCAGCATTTCCCTTCCAGCCATTCCACAACCTCCCACACCACCGCTGCCTCTTGCTGTGTCTGCATCGGCAGTGGCGGTGTCCGATTTAAAAAAAGAAAAACCCCTCGGCTCTATGTACTTCTGTGCTAGGAAGTGTGGTCTAGTCCTGCTCCCTCTGATGCAAAAACATGCATCAGAGAGTGGCGGGACCAGACCAGCCTTCGCAGCCCTGGAGAGGCTGTGTTTTTTTCCTTTTCATCGAAGACTGCTGCTGCAGACAGAGAAAAATCAGAGGCAGCATGGTGCTACAGTTGAGGGGGAAGGCTGTAGCCATTTTGACGCAAGAACCAGCTCATTTGGGGTGGGGGCAATGCCCCCCCTCCCCGTATTTCCTTCCCCCCTCAAACTATGCCCATGGCATTTCACTCTATGAACTCTGTTGGATTTCCAAAGTGAAAGAACACATATATCTTTGCTTTGAAAATGACCCCAGGAAACCTGTGGAGCTCTATTTATGATTTACATGTATGAAAATGATTTTCACAGTGCAAATCATATCCATGTCAAAAAATGATTTTAAAATGTGCTTAATGTGCATATGTTTGCTCTGATCACATCTAAGATGTATGGGGTATAATGTAGACGTGCTCTGAATGATCCAAAATAGATACAAGTGTAGCACGTTTAAAACTCACCAGTGGACATGTCCATAGTTAGACACGGCATGGACTGGCATTTCAAAAGTGCTCATTTCCACAAGTTGTCAGCAGCAGGGATATGGGAATGCCCTCTCAACCCCCCTATAATTTACTTCCCCGGAAAGATGGATAGCAGGTAAATATTGAGGTCCCTTTTTTTAATGTTGCACTGTTGCATGACTGCATTTCCAAAATGACAGGTCCGTACATAGATGTAGCGACATATCCATATGTAGGTCTTCAAATACTGCCACTAACACGTCTATGCCGCTCAGCCGCCATGTTGATCTTTCACACACAGGGCCGTACCAAGAGCTGTGTGAGCGGTGCAGCCGTACAGGCCACAAGCACAGAAGGGGGCCCTGATATCATCACTGGGCTTCCAGGAAGCTCAAAAAGAGCGAGTTACTGAATGTGGCTGGGTGGAGGGGAGGGAGGGGGGTCACCAGATTCATTAGTCGCACAGGGCGCGTTTCTAGCTATATCCTCAACTTCCACCTGTTTGGCAGCCTTCTGTCCCTGATTCAGCAATGGGGACAGAGGGGGTCGAAAAACATTTTCTTTTCAGTTTAGTGCTTTGCATATGTCAGCTTTTAGAATTGATATCCACGGGGGATATGCAGCGGAACTAATACGGTCAGTGCTGCTGAATGTCTGTGGCTGTTCTGATGCTAGCTGCTTAGCACTGGGGCGTGTCGGGGCTGTTCTGGGGTGGAACAGAGGCGGCACTGCTCGCTAGTCGGGCAGCGGCAATATTGAGCCTCTGCCTGGTTAGCGATATGCAGCAAAGGCGAGGCTTAGGAAACCCTGGCCTAATGTATGGCGCGAATCGCTAACTGGGCAGCACCTCAATATCGCCACTGTCTGGTTAGCGAGTGGCCTATTTATTTTATTTATTTAGTTAGCTGTTTTTATATACCGTCTTTATACAATTCAAGACAGTTTACAAGGAACATAAAATAACAAAGTCACATATGTTGTACACAGAACAGAACATTTTAAGTATAAGCAAACATGATTCAACACAGAACTATGTACTTATTTACAAGATAAAATTAGTGGGGTGTACTCAGTAGGTGTGGGCTAAGGGGGCAGGGAAAAGTGTTCTTGGAAGAGGTAGGTTTTGAGTTTTTTCAGAAATTCAATATGTTCAGGACAGTTACGTAGTTCGTATGGGAGAGAGTTCCATAATGAAGGGGCGTACAGCGAAAAGGTCCTGTTGCAGGTGGTTTGTTTACATGTTTTCTTTAGTGAAGGTATGTTTAGGAGGTTTTTGGTGTTAGAGCGCAGTGATCTCATGTAATAAGTTTTGACTAAAAGGGGGGATAGGCAAAGGGCTGATTAATTGCAGATGATTTTGTGTATGAGAGTGATGGCTTTGAATTTTATCCTGGGTAGAATGGGGAGCCAATGGAGGTCCTAGAGGATTGGGGTTATGTGAGTGCATCTAGGATTGTTTGTAATTAGGCAAGCTATGGTATTCTGCACCATTTGGAGTGGATGGGTACTGATTTTAGGAAGGCCTTTGTAGATAAGGTTACAATAATCAAGGATAGGCGTGGTGACCGCCTGGCAGACGGTACAAAAGGAGTCAGGGCTTAGTAAAGGTTGGAGATTTCTCAGGGTTCGTAATTTGGCATAGATTGTATTTGTTGTTTTCCTTATCTGGTCATGGAAGGTGAGGTTCTGGTCAAATATAAGGCCAAGATATTTAATTTGATTTTTTATGGGGAGGGTGAAGTCTCCAAGGGTTAGAGTTCTGGCAGGGTATAGGTAGGATTGGAGAATATTTGGAGGGCTTCAGTTTTTGATGGGTTAATTAAGAGATTGTGTTGACCAAACCAGTTCCGTATGTGTGTGAGGCAGCGACCTATGCAGTAACCAAGAATATTCAGTGCTGGAGACGGATATGACCCCGACAGTGAATATCCAGGTTTAATACTCAGCGCCAGCGCTAGCCATCAGCACTGATATCAGGCCCATTATCTTTATAAAATGCACAGTGTGAGGAAAATGCATCACCGTCTCTATTTCTCTCTTGATCTAGCTGTTAGAAAGTGATATAGTTGCTGTCATGGGATGGATGGAGGGAGGGGGTAATGATTCCTCTTCCTTCCTTCACATATTGTTGCTCAGACCTGGAATTGTGTCCCTTTCTTCCCTCCTGTCCCCTCTCCTCTCCCCCCCCCCCACACTTTCGGATAAATCATTGGTGTAGTTTGCTTTCTTACTCTTGGGGGGGGGGGGGACAAAGGTAAGGGAGTCATATTGACAGAGGGGCCAGTTCACCATTAGTGCCTGCAACATTTGTGGGGCATCCCCCTGCAGACCCTCCAAACTACGTCTATGGGATAAGTGCCCCAGATTTTGCAGCAAAAAATCTGTTAACCTTATAGGAGCAAGAGGGGGAGGGTCCTCCAGATTTACAGAGGAAATTGGTTCCACATGGCACAGGAAGCTGATGTGCTACTGAGCGCGGCTGGTTCCTGCTCCTGGTGTGGAGGATCGATAAATCTTGATAAGCCACTTGCACTCCATTGGGGGGGTTTGTGGGTGAAGAAAGTCTCAAGCCTCAGTCAGTATTGAAATTAGGGACAGGGGGTGGTTTTAGTCAATGAAGTTGGTGAAATTAGTTCAAAATCAGGGACATCTGGTAAGCTTATTACATGCCCACATATGTATAACACAAGTAGATGTATACGCCGTTGTTTTATGCTGCTCTCACTAGGACCCTTCTAGCCACACCACCACAACAATATGAAGAACCCAAGGACTACCAGGCCATGTGGATATTTCAGTGGGTTTCAGTTAGTAGACAAATAGCATTATGTTTGCTGGACATGATCCACACTTTCTGTGTGGGTCTGAGAAAGGGTGTTGGACCAATGAAAAGCTATACTGACTTTTATTTCCTTGCAGTCAAGTGGACTAACATGGCAACCACACTGCCAGAAACACTCAGAAACTGAAGTGCAGAAATTTCACCCCAGAAGCTCAGGCAGTGAACAGTTCATTGCTGCCAAATGTATTTCATTTTTAAACCCAGATAAGACATTATTTATGTGTTTTGATATTGCTCCTAAGGCAGCGTTCCCTCCAAGCCTGAAAGGGTCTTTTAACTTACTCTTAGGCCACCTGGTGGAAAATTGTGAAACTGCTACAATTCAAATCTAGCTAGACGCCAAACATTTCCTCTAAGGTGCACAGGAGTCCACTATCCATCTTGCTTCCTTTAGGGGTGGTACAGCAAAATCATGATTTCAATCACACAGCACACGCAGGTCCCCTGAGAGTCCTACAGAGCTTGTCTGTCCCATGTGATTGATGCATCATCTCCAGTGGTAGAAACATGGATGGAGAACTTCCTTCACACCTTAGAAAGATCGTTTGAGCCCCCAAATCAATTCAAATAGGCCAGGCGTGATAAGATCAATCTAGAGTAAATTACCTTAAGCGGAAAGTGACTGCATAGAGTGAGCTAATGGATCTTGTCCCTTTATTGTCTTTGCTTTTATAATTAAAATACAGGCATCTGCAACTCTTTGTGGATTCCAAGGTGCCAATCTCTTGCTCCTGCTTCTGTTCCCTCCCACATGGTCTAATATCAGATGATCCCCTGAACATATTTAGTAGAGACACTATTTATTCATTGCAGGGACAAGTAACAGAAGCAGGGCCAGCATTAGAGGTGCAGGGGCCCAGGGCAGAAACTGGAGAGGGAGACCCCAAATCTTATTTTCAAGCTATTCCTCCTTCAGATTGAGGCAGACTTGGGGCCCCCTATGGCAGGAGGCCCAGGGCAACTGTCCTGTTTGATGCCCCCCAATGCCAGCTCTGGACAGAAAAAGAGGTACAGCAGTTATGACATCATCAGCCGAAGGACTTTCTAGAAATGTTAATAAATGGGATGAGTCTCTAGGCAGGAATGGCAGCACTAGGTGGTTGCCCTGAGCAACAGGTTTTGGAGGGTATCTCTCTCCCATTCCCGCCCACCGGCTCTTACCACTGCCATTCCATATTGCCCCAGGTTCAGTGAAGCCAGAGCATCGTGTGAAAGGAAGCATCGACCCCTGCGTGCTGCGTTCTCAAACTGCAGCAGCTCCTGACGTGATGCAAGCAGGAAGTCTGCGTCAAAGGGGCGGGACTGGCTGCACACAGGGATTGAGGATTTCTTCCATGTGGTGCTCTGGCGTCTTGCTGCTGTTGCCACTAGGCCTGGAAATATGACATGGCAGTGATGGCAGCAGTAGTAGTAGGATGGAGGGCGATTTGAAGACTAATCATTGCCGTGGGGGGGGGGGGGAGAGGAGGGGGAAGGGGGTTGGTGGGAAGACTGACTGCCTAGGACAGTCAATTCCCTTGCACTGGCCCTAGGCCTAGGTCCAGGATCTACTGTACTGATTTGAAAATTAGCTACTCTTGTTTTTTTTCTTTCAACCTACCAAATTGAAATGTGAACCCAGTTGAAGGCATTGCTTTTAAGCAGGTATTTCTGATGTAATAATTTGTTATATAGGATATTGTTGAAAGGGGAGCAGAGAATTACGGATCTAGGGGGAAAATATTAACAGGAGATTGGGGGAGGGGAGGGTTACTTTTGAAAAGGGATCAGGCAGTTGGGGGTCTAGAAGTAGGGAATTTGTGATAAGGTATCAAGAGTGGTGGGGGGGGGGGGAGTTTTCTGCCTCTTGGCATTGCTGCAGTTGGGAACTTACAGTATTTCTTACAATCCTACAAAGAAAAAAATTAACTCCCATAGTAAAACAGAACAATGTGCAACGTTCTGCAGCCTAGTGATCTATGTTTGTTTCTGAGGCAATGGAGAATTAAATGACTTGCCTGAGGACGAATCCTTGCTGTGTCTTGGCCACTGCTCAAATCGCCAGGCTACTCCTCCACTACAAGTTGCTTGCCTTGCTTTCCAACCTTGCCCTAAATGTGCCCCTCAGGCATGTCTCTCCTAAATCCAGGTAAATGTTTGTATGCTCTGAATCCCTGTAGACACTGTTAGCCAGACTGAGTGAGGAGAAATTTCAGACAGGCCAATTCACATGAGCAAATTGCTATTTACCTGGGAGTTTTAGCTTAGAAATTCATTCTCGGTCTGTTTTATGTACAGTGGGGTTGGGAGGTGTCTTTTTTGGTTTTCAGAGCCCACTTTACCCCAAACTACCAACTCCTTGAGACTGCACCAGCATACCTATTAGCCAGATGCAATAATGCTCTATCCATCCAGGCATTGTAAATCAATAATAAATGTACTTTGTTTCTTGTTTATCTTGACAAGCCTAAGTGCATCCTTGTCTGGAATGTCTGGGTCTTCTTCCAGCTTGATACCCTCTGCAGTGGCAATGGAACACGCCTATGTCAGGACAGTTCTTAAGTTTCCACCTGTTGCGGCATTCGTAAGTCTACAATGAAGAAGGTATCTCACTGTGAAGGAAAGGAAAACTATAATGGACAGCATGTTGCTTTTTCAATTTTCTCTTGCATAGGAAAACATTAGTAGACTTTATGAAGAGGCTTGGTTAAAATGGGGGAAAGGGTGGAGGAGAAGCCTAATGATTAAACCAAAGTTCAAATCCCACTGATACTCCTTGGGCAAGTCACTTAACTTCCCATGGCCTTAGGTACAAGGAGCTATATTTACTACACGGCACCAGTTTGGAAGCTGGAATAGCTGAGGAAGGAGCAATGTGGGATTGCTCCTGCTTCCCACTAGACCTGCGGGGCATATGTGACATGCTAAAGTGGGACAGATTATAGGGAGGGGTGATGGAGGTCCAGCAGATCTGTGTTTTAAAAACAGATCAGGAGTGGAGGGGATGGAGAGGCGGGATCAGAGCTACATTTTTCAAACAACTTTAAGCTCCCCAAAAGCACTGGTCCACGTATTAGTGGTCAATTTTCCCAGGGGTCAGATTAGAAGTGTCACAGGAGGTGTTAATATGCTTGCAATAATGCAGCTTGTGAAGTTTAACATAAACTGCATAATAAAGAACTGCTTTGCATGAAATTGCATGCTTTGGAGCACAAAATTTAACATGCGCTATGGTCTGCTTTGAGTGGAGGAATAGCCTAATGGCTAGCACAACAGCTTAACACCAAGAAGGCAGAAGTTGGAAGTTTGATTCCCACTGATGCTCTCTTACCTTGAAAAAAAAAAAGGCCCGGTAATCTACTTCTGGTCATGCCTTGCTAAGAAAACCCAAGGGTTGCCAGGAGTCAGCATTGACTTGATCGCACTTAAAAAAAAGTGGCTTGCTTTAAGCTACATTAATTGCATAATACAATGTAGTAAATATAGCTGCAGGATTATTTACCTTTTGGGACAGGGAAATTAAAGTACTTGATTTGCTGCTCATTTGCACTTGGATTTGGAAAAGGTGAATAATTAAATCTAATCCAGTCAACTTCTGTTTTGCTACCGTACTTTTGAAAAGGATGCTTCTGAGGTAAATCTTAATGGACATGATGGGTCCCACATCAACTGTTTAGGATACAGATTAAGCCTGAATCCTAAAGAAGCTAACAACTCAGAAGCAACATCCCATCTACTATTTGTAGATGATCTGAAGCTTCCAACGACCAATAATTAGCAGAGCAACTTTTTTGTGGTGAAAAGCTTTTCTGATGAGAGCAGGATGACTTTGGCCTTCACAAGTATGCTAAGACAACATTTTTTAGAGTAAAATTGAGTAAAATGGAAAGCATCTCCCTGGCTGATGGTTCTGACATCAAGGACCTTGAACAGGAAGACATATATTAGTATCTCCGAGTACAGGAACGACACTCAATGAGAAATTCCCGAGAAAGAAGATCAGTAAAGAATACTACAGGACATTAAAATCATTACTGAAAAGTGCTTTAACATCACAGAATAAGATACAAGCCATCAATCAACAGGCAATTCCTGGCTTCTTAAAGATCTTGAAAAACTGGATGTGCGAGAAAATTCCTTCATGCACATGAAGTAATTTACAAGAATCAGCATATGCCACAACTGTACATGCCTAGAGCTGAACGAGGGCTAGGCCTCATAACAATTGATTATATCTACAGAGCTCCTATCATTGGCCTCCAGGCCTACTTGACAGCATCACTGGATCCAAATACGCAAAAAGTGCTGAAATATGAAAGTAAAAGTCCAGAATCTGTCTCTGTCATCAAACTTGAACAAACATTTTAACAATTAGAAGGAATGAGCGAGAATCCACAGGCATAGCGAGGAAAGGAAGCAACAACATTAGCAAAACAAGAGAAAAAAACTCTTCAAAGAATTAGATCAGCAAATAAGGAAAAACAAGTGGCAAATACACAAATACAGTGGGAAATACAAAGTGTTACTCCAGAAACCCTTTGTCGATCAAGAATGGACACATGAATGGTTAAGGAATGTTTAAAGAAAGAACAAAATTACTCAGCATGTAGATAGTCATGGCCTAATGGGAGCCAGCCAACATGGCTTTAGACAAGGAAGATCTTGTCTTACTAATCTGTTATGTTTTTTGAAGGTGTGAATAATCAGGTGGACAAAGGTGAGTCGGTTGATATAGTGTATCTGGACTTTCAGAAGTCCTCTTCCCTCCAGCTTCACTCCGGCGTTCCATCTGCTCTCCTGCTGAGGGATAGAGCATGCCGGAGCAACACACCTCCCCCTGCTGCAGGACCTGCCCAATCAGGGCAGCTAGGGACACGTTTAAAGGAGCGCCGATCGGGCACGAAGTCCTCTTCCCTCCAGCTTCACTCTGGCATTCCATCTGCTCCCCCGCTGAGGGATAGAGCACGCCAGAGCAACGCACCTCCCCCTGCTGCAGGACCTGCCCAATCAGGGCAGCTAGGGACACGTTTAAAGGAGTGCCGATCAGGCGCGACCGCACCTGTGGTTCCGCGCCTGAGGGCCTCACCCTTACGCGTGGACCGAAAGTCCAAACCCCAGCAGTCATTATCAGAACTCAGGCTGCACTCAGATTGAAACCGTGGTCTCGAAATCACCGGAGGAGAAGTCGCCTTATTGATTGCTGATTTGTTCGCCCCACCCCTGCCTGAGACCCGGATGTAACAAAGCAGGTTCAAGAATCGTTCTCCACTGATGCTCTCAGTTTAGCAGTATCTGTAAGATATCTTGCTGTTAAATAGTACAACTAAGCCTATTGCCATCATTCTGTAACCCTCATTAACTGCTAGGTGTGATACACTGTAACGTTTTGATACACTGTAACATATTGCCATCATTCTGTAACCCTCATTAGCTGCTAGGTGTGATACACTGTAACGTTTTGATACACTGTAACGTATTGCCATCATTCTGTAACCCTCATTAACTGCTAGGTGTGATACACTGTAACCTTTCACTATAGCAGTGTAGCAGATTCTCCAAGTTAACTAGCTGTTGATTAGATTTGCTAAACCTATTAGCTGTGATACATTGTAGCCTCCATTGTAATTTCCTAGCTGCAATTCACCTAATATCCCACCTTACCCAGCTAGGTTTAGATACAAATCCTTGCCTCGTGTATGCTATCTAATGTTCAACTGCTTGCCTGTGTCTCTAAACATATACCACTGCCTATACACTGCCTCTCTAAACATACAACCCTCCATACAACTCAGGTGCCCTTGAGGCAAACAACCTCCATACACCGTAGGCTATTTTGGCACCCAGCAAACAAACATGGCAAGCTCCATACTACTCCTTACTACCATCTACTTCCTTACCAACGCCATATATGGAGTGGAGGAGTGGCCTAGTGGTTGGGGCAAGGTACTTCAGGCCGGAAGGTCGGGGGTTCAAATCCCACTAGAGGACAGCAACCTTGGGCCAGAAGGACTGGGGTTTCTAGTCCCACAGGTGCTCCTTGTGGTCTTGGGCAAGCCACTTAACCCTCCATAGCCCATGTTCCCTGTAAAAATAGTTATCTCCAAGTTATGATGCCCTGTTCAATGTAATTTCAGTTTGTTCAATGTAAACCGCACTGATGCAGAATAGCGCGGTATATAAGAGAATGCAAATAAATAAATAAAAAATGACACTGATGCATTCTCACAGGTGCACAACCCCATACCCATACTTCATGGTTCACATAAGAAAAACCATCACAACCACTGCCACTCGCCACCAAACCCTTACCACAACAGACACTCACACCTGCTCTACATAACACTAGAGCAGCCCACCAACACAAAACTAGACAAACCACATGGGCACCAAGACCTGAGATGTGCTCTTATAAACGCTCGCTTGGCCCACAAAAAGTGGTCAGTCATTACTGATCTATTAACTAACCTCAACCTTGATATACTAATGGTCACAGAAACCTGGCTCTCAGACACCAACACAGTCCTCCTAAATCAACTTACCCCACCTAACTTTTCAATATACACCTGTAACAGGACCGGCAGAAGAGGCGGAGGTGTGTTCATCCTAGCAAAAATGGAGCTCTAGTACCAGACAATCCCCTCTAGAAGCACTCAACACCTAGACATAATTACTATAGCTAACACACACAACACTGTCAATCTCATCTACAGAGCTCCAAGCTCTCCTTCAGATGAGCTCTCCCTCATAATTGACCTGGCCTGTAATCCTGAAAACCCAAGCAAACCAAACTGGCTATTGGGTGACTTTAATCTTGCATCCTTACAAGCCGCCCTTGCTAACACCTTCCTTGAAGCAATGTCTGACCTCAGCTACAAACAGATTGTAAATGCCCCCACCCACCAAGGAGGGAAAACTCTTGATCTTGTCTTCGCCCCATCCACAGCCACAAGCCAGAAGCATCACTTTGACCTAGCCATCACCCCTGTCCCATGGTCAGATCACTGCTTAATAACCTTCCAGATCCCATCACAGCATGAGCGTGATCCTCTTAGCTGACCAAATGCAGCAACTCTGGCAAACGCCCCACGCTTCAAACCACTTGATAAAGAAGAGTTTATCAAACATGTCATCCCAAAACTGATACAGCCATCACCTACATCACCTAATCTCAACAGCATGATCACTAATTGGAACGACACCATGAAACTGTTCTCACAACAGCCTCCCGGCCACAAGTATCCAACTTCCAACACTTGCGTTGGTAAAAGGAAGACAGCACCCTGGTTCTCTGCCGAGTTGCGGACATCTTTACTTCTCCTGAGGAAATTAGAGAGAAAATGGCGACACACACATAACACCTCTGACCAGGCCACATACTTAGTTCACTTGAAAGCCCATCGAGAGTCAATATGGGACAAAAGGAAGGCATTCCACTCCGAGCGACTCTGCCGCTCATTAAACAAGCCACAGGACCTCTTCGACTTAGTAAAATCCTTTACTAAGGAACCATCATCTCCTCAGCAAGAAGAAATACAACCCCAGCTATATGCCAACTACCTCCAATCCAAAGCTGTCAAAACACTCATAGCCATGAGCCCCAAACCTCTCTATTCCTCTCCATCAGAATCCACTCATGAAACTCACACCTCCATCTGCGGGTTGCATCGAAGACATTATTGCCACCATCAACACCACCACTGCACCAAATGACCCATGCCCAGTTTACTGGATTAGATCAATGCGCTCAGAACTCAGCCCAATCATAGCTGAAATCATACGTCTCTCATTCACAACAGGAACATTCCCAATGGATCTTAAACAGACATCTGTACGACCACTTCTAAAGAACAATCACCTTGATCCGCAGAAAGCAGAGTCATACCGTCCGATCTCAAGTATTCCTATTCTAGCCAAAATACTCAAGAAGGTGGCACAGAGACAGATCCAGCAACATATTGATACTGAAGCCCCCCTAGACCCCTGTCAACATGGATTTAGGGAAGCTCATGGAGTCATAGTAACATAGTAACATAGTAAGTGATGGCAGATAAAGACCAGCATGGTCCATCTTGTCTGCCCAGCAAGATGGCAAGAATAGGTGCACCTGTCGCTCTGTACAGGCCACCCCTCCCCATGTTTTGTTTCTATTTAGGGGTGAACCCACCACTCCATGTAGGACACCCTTATTTGTTACTATATATGTTACTATGTTACTATGTTTGGAGGCACTACCGCTTTGGTTCCACAGGTAGACTCGTTTCCGCTAGCCCAACATTCCCTGGTAGTGACATCTGCTACATTCGAGGTCCTAATACCCCCCTCTTTCCTCCATAGAGGGGAGCCCAAAGGATACAGTGGATAGTTCTGTGCAGTGCTCTGGCCAGGAGGAGGTGTTGCAGAGTCGAGACACTACTGACCTCCCTAACCAACACCTTGATCAGCGGGATAGACAACATCAAAAAGGGGTTTGCGCTTATCTTCCTCGATATCACCGCTGCTTTTGACTCAGTCAATCACAACCAGCTTCTAACTCAACTCCATGAGAAGGGAATCCACGGCCATGCTTGGGATTGGTGCAAATCCTACTTAGAGGATCGATGGCAGCAAATTCGGATGGGCTCCAACACAACTGAACCATTTCAGCAAAGCCAAGGGGTACTTCAAGGCTCCTCCCTATCTGCACTGCTCTTTAATATTTACATGCAACCGATTTGTGACATCATCCGCTCATACGGAATCTCATGCCTCATCTATGCAGATGACGTCCTGTTGTTCACACCAATCAATGTCACATTGCCTGACTATACAGTATTAGTGAACTGTTTCAATGCAATCACAGACTGGCTCCTCAATCAGAACCTTAGAATAAACTTCACGAAGAACAAGAGCTTTTCACCTCCTACAACTCTAAAAGTTAGAGACTGTCATCAACCCCCCCTGGTGGCCAGTGGCTGTAAGGGTAGGTTGAGCATATTATTATTTTCTGGGAGGGCTCTTTTAAGGCCAAGGGTATCTTGGTCTTTGTAGTCCTGCTCCTTATGTGAATAAATTGTGTATGCCAAGTAGAGGGTAAATAAGGCTTTTATTTCCCTTTTAACGCAAAAGGTTCGCTGAGATACAGAATTACAGAAAGTCCTTCTTTTCAGGCTTCCACCACAACATAAGTAAAGAGGTAAACTGTTACAAACTTTACAGTTGCTTGTAGGATTTAACCCAGGATTCTTTCAAACTTTAGAGCTAAACAAAGGAGTGAACATTCCTCTTTCATTCAGCCCAAACATGAGTATTCTCAAAGCAATGTCTGTATAACTCACAGTTCAGGGAGTGATTCAAAACTGCCCGCAATACAAATGGAGCAATCCATTAATATATCCCTTTACTGTTGATATACTGTTGGTAGTATTTTTGAAACACTATCTAATTCTTACCCAGTTCAAATGTTCCTACCTCTCTTACTATCTCCTGGTATCTATAAGTTACAATTAATAGTTGAATGTTCATTGTTCTAAATCTGTTCTATGTAAAATAATAGTACTCTATTATTAAAGTTTATGTTACCTGTAAACCGCCACTGATCTCTGGAAGTGGCGGTATAGAAAAGATGTATAAATAAAATAAAATAAATAAATTCATCTTGAGATAAGGGAATAGGATCCTCAAGTGCTATCTGCATGGGCTCTGGGTCATTGTTATCTCCCTCTGATTTGGAGCTTTCCCTGGCCGCTATAGTTTGCCAGTCACTGTTTCTGTTCCCTTGTTTCCAGTAAGGCTGTTCTAGGGCTCTCAAATAAGCATGGCTTGTTCCTATGCCCTTACGTCCTGGCTTATAAAACTCTGGCCTGCTTCTTTTCCTTTCAAACTGGATATCTGCTTTACAAGAGCTTCTAGGAGCTGAGCCATACCTTGGCTTCCTATAGCTGGTATAACTGGAGTTTTCCTTCTCAGGCACTTCTCTCAGGACACAGTCTCTTTGGCAGACTTTCTCTTGGAAGCTTCTGGGCACTGCTTGACCTTTCTGTAGCCTAGGAAAACCTGGTGAGGAATCCAGACTTCCTTGCTTCCTGGTATAGGTAACTCTGCTATCAGTACCTTTCCTTTTGGAGCCTTTCAATCCTGTTTCAGAGTCTTCTGGTGAGTGTAGGCCTCTCTCCAGGTATGGCTCTCTCCTTCTGAGCTCTTTACCTCTGAGGTCTCCTGCTACCAAGTCTCTCTCCGGACTGACTCTCCATGGCCCGTCTTTCTCTCTGGCTCTTTCTGCTCCTCTTCCAGCTCCTGCTGTCCTTGTCGTGCTGCTTGTCTTGGCTGCACTGCTTGACCTGGCTGGGCTGCTGTTCCTGGCTGTCTCAGCTCCCCTTCTCCTTCTTCTCCCTTCTCCTGCACTAGCTTTCTGCTTATAAAGGCATTCCACGTTTGAGTTCCCCGGGCTACTTTTCAGGTGCAGCTGATTAACTTCTGCAGAATCATCAGCCGGGTGTGTTAACTTAGCCTCTGTAAGTTTTCTCCTGCTCCCTCTAGCTGTGCTGCAGGGCAATTGCATCTTCTGCACACCATTTGTTTTGTGAAAGAGAGCATTTTTTTCTAAGTCTTCACTTTCATTAGCTTCTGCTCTATGACAAGACGCAGAACTTCCCAGCAAGACCACCATATGCTATCTCAGTGTAACGCTTGATCAACAACTGGATTTCTCAACGCACATAAGCAATACCGTCAAAGCAATATACTACAAGATCAAGACATTACGACATCTGAGACCCATGCTCTCCCCAGAGGACTTCTGTACAATATTCCAAGCGATTGTAACATCCCACTTTGACTACGCAAACATTATTCTCCACGGTCTCCCCAAGAGCATCCTAAATCCTCTTCAGTTAGCGATGAATGCTGCCGCTCGAGTCCTCTGCGGAATGTCCAGAAAAGACCACATAACCCCTATTTTAAGAGACCTACACTGGCTACCTATAAACTGTAGGATCTCATACAAGGCCCCCCTCATCACATTCAAATCCATTAACAAAATCTCCCCACCTTCAATTTCTGCCCTGCTCACACACACACCAAACAACAGATTACGGAGGACACTAGCTACCAACACACTGATTATCTCATCTGAAACTACAAAATGTTCACGAACAACTAGTAATAGAGCCTTCGCCCTTTACGCCTCTAGATGTTGGAATAACCTCCCTCCCAACATCAGAGCAATCAGAGACCTCAATCAATTTAGGAAGGCCAACAAGCATCACTTATTCCTACTGCACTTTTCCCCACACTACAGCACCATCCAACCCAACCCAGCCCAGCATTGCCTCACACTCCACAGACAAAACCAAACCGGACAGATCTAGAAAACTTGTAAGATTTATTTACTAAATCATGAAAGTCATCTTACAAAATTTAAGCAGTCATAAAGTTTGCTCAAGATAATAATTTGAATATGTATATTGACATCAAACCTAGCATGTGGAATTGCCTCATTGTAAATAACCTCACTGTAACTTCACCTGTCTGTATTTAATTGTATATAGTTCTCCCAGTTACATTTCCATGTTACTATCACTGTTTTATGTAAACACAGGGCAGATCTACCCCTGCCCTGTAGTCAAGTTGTTGAATGTAAATCGAACTGATAACAAATAGCGTGGTATAGAAAAGCTATAATAATAATAAATAATAATAATAATAATTGACAAGGTCCCTCATCAGAGACTTTTGGCAAAACTAAAGAGTCATGGGATAGGAGGCAGTGTACTATTGTGGATCAGGAACTGGTTAAAAGATAGAAAGCAGAGGGTAGGGCTAAAAGGCCAATTTTCCCAATGGAGAAAGGTGAATAGTGGTGTACCCCAGGGATCTGTGCTGGGTCCGCTGCTTTTTGACATATTCATAAATGACCTGAAAAAGGGAATAACGAGTGAGGTTATCAAATTTGCAGATGACACAAAACTATTTAAAGTTGTTAAAACCCAAGAAGATTGTGGAAACTTGCAAGAAGATCTTGATAAATTGGAAGACTGGGCATCAAAATGGCAGAAGAAATTTAATGTGGACATGTGCAAAGTTATGCACCTAGGGAAGAACAACCCACACTATAGTTACACGATGCAAGGTTCTACATTAGGAACCACCACCCAGGAAAAAGATTTAGGCATCATTGTGGATAACATGTTAAAACCCTCGGCCCAGTGTGCAGCGGCGGCCAAGAGAGCAAATAGAATGCTAGGTATCATAAGGAAAGGAATGGAAAATAAAACAAAAGATATAATGCCTCTATATCGTTCCATGGTGAGACCGCACCTTGAATATTGTGTGCAATTCTGTTCGCTGTATCTTAAAAAGGATATAGTGTTATTAGAAAAGTTTCAGAGAAGAGCCACCAAAATGGTAAAGGGGATGGAAGGATACTCCTATGAAGAAAGGCTAAAAAGGTTAGAGCTCTTTAACCTGGAAAAGAGACGGCTGAGGGGAGATATGATAGAAGTCTATAAATTAATGAACGGAGTGGAACGGGTAAACGTAGATCGATTGTTTACGTTATCAGAATATAGAAAGACTAGGGGACATGCAATGAAGCTACAGGGTAAACTATTTAAGACTAATAAATGAAAATATTTTTTCACTCAACGTGTAATCAAACTTTGGAATTTGTTACCGGAGGATGTAGTAAAGGCTGTTAGTGTGGCTGTGTTTAAAAAAGGTTTGGACAAATTCCTGGAGGAAAGGTCGATAAACCATTATTAAGAAGGGACCCAGGATATCAATGCTTGACCCAGTACAAGCATTGTAGAACCTGTGACTTTTGGGGAAACTGCTAGGCACATATGACCTAGATTGGCCACTGTTGGAAACAGGATACTGGGCTTGATGGACCTTGGTCTGACCCAGTAGGCATATTTTATGTTCTTATGTTCTATGGAGAGGTGAAATTAAAACGAAGGATGAGAGATTGACAGTGGCAACCCAGGACAGTAGATATGGACGAGATGGTTTACAATGAGCATTGAAAAAAATGGCAAAACAGGCATATGTCGATTCTGTAAGAAAGACCTGGAAACAGTGATTTACCTTATAGCTGGTTATGAAGTTCTGATGGTAGAAAATGTCTATACAGAAAGGCACAACAAAGAGGCATGCTTCATCAATTGGAAACTCTGTAAACACTACAACATCACTGTGCCTGAAAAGCACTGGGATCATGACCCTAAGAGGATTACAGAGAATGAAGAGGTTATGATCACCTGGGACATTCCCATTCTAATGGATAAGAAACTGGATACGAGGAAACTCAACACAGTGGTTAAGGAGAAAAACATCAGAATGACATTGATAACAGAGGTGTCGGTTCCGAGTAATTATTCTGTGAATCGTGTGGAAAGGCAGAGGATCCTGAAGTATCAAGAAATGCAGTCAGAGACGAAGAAAATGTGGCAGAAAGATACAGAAATATTTCCCATTATATTGGAAGCCACAGGCTTGATAAAGAAGGATTTCCAAGCACATCTTGACAAACTACCCACACCTGTTACATCTTACAAACTCTAGAAGGAAGCTCTCTTTGGCACGATGCAAGTACTACACCGAGCATTAGCAGTAAATACGAGAGACTGAGATCATATTCCACATACCCTGGCTTAGAAGTGAGATTCTTGATTGCCATGGTATGCGCAAAACTAACCCATTTGGAGAAACTGCCCTCAAAAAGACAGTAAATACTGATGACTCCTTTGCACAAGCCAACTGGATCCTTTTTCATCTGAGTTTTAAAGAGGACAAGCTTACACAGTGCCTCACATCTTGCCAGTAGATGGCATCACAAGATCACATGCATTTAGGATTCTACAGTTCTGTTCAAGCTAGAGCCTGCAAATACCAGGAAAACAAGAATTCTTTTTATAATGTAAATCTAAAATATAGGAACAGCAGATGTAGCATATAATATTTATTGGAGCAATTTTTAAATAGTCCATATAGTTGCAAAGTGTGCACACTGAGGGGCATGTTTACTAAACTGGGGTAAGTGTTTTTGCAGCTTCCACACAGCAGATGTAGAAATGCAGCGCGGAAGCTGTAAAAACTGTGCAGCATCTATAGGGGGAGTACCCAGCACCACCACTGTAGATGCTGCAGAGGACTTGCATATACCACGACGACCCGCAATCCCTGCACTGCTGCCAATGCAGGATTACAGGGTTCAGGGCAAGAACAAGGGGAGCAGAAAGCAGAGAGTTACTCTGTCCTCCCCAAGACATCAGCATCCCTCCAATCCCTCCTAGGTCCCCCATATGAGTCTATCCCCCCTTCTAAAAGTGTTTCTGATGCCTCTGATCTACTGATATGGGGCATCGGCATCTTGAAATGGCCCCCTTTCCAAATCAGCCCCCCCCCCCCCAGACAGCTCTTGACCCCAATGGGATCCTGTCTGGAGAGGAGGGGGGAAGATGGCCCAAACTTCCAATCACAGATTTCCACACAACTAGGCAGTCAGCCCCTCACACAAGATCACCACCCAGCTAGCCAGTCAGCTCCCCTCCCATGCCCCCCAAACAAGATTCCTCCTGGTTATCCAGTTGGCCAAAGCTCCCCCAATTCCCCTACCATCCCCCCAGTCCTTACCTCAAATAGCATTGGTGGGCCAGTGGGGAGGGGGCAGGAATGGTCCTTCCTGCTCCTGCCTCCTCTCTGCCACAAAGGAAAATGGTGACAGTCTTATGGTGCTGCCCCCTAGCATGAAGACGCAGGCAAATGAGCTATTGGAGACTTGCCAGCCCTCTCTGTGGGGGATGTTTCCTTGAGTTAATGTGGCTGTCAGGAACTGTCATTATACCTTGATTGCAGCTGCTCCTTGCTGCTCCCCCATCCCTGGTGGGATAAACTACCTGAACTCTCAGAAACTGCACCTTCCTGGGCAGTACCAGCTTCGATTAAATGCTTTCTTTAACTGTGCATCATCGCCTTAGAGAAATTTTGATTCATTCTTTCCTACAGAACTGCTCTGTGACACTGCAGGTTACCCTGTGTGAACAGCTCACTTTAGGTCTTGCTGCAACATTTCATTAGCCTTTAGATCAGGGCTTTGTGTCAGCCCAGGCCAACATACAGGTTTTATTTTGTACCTGATTGTAAGTCACCTTGAGTGACTATGGCCTGATCCACCACTGTAGACAGAGACTGGAATGCATTCGAAGCAATCACTGAAGAGGAAATAGCATCAACCATCTCTCGCCTGAATACCACCACCTCTCCTCTGGACCCCTGCCCTACAGAATGGATAAAGAAAACCAAAGACGACCTAAACACACCATTAACCCACATTGTCAATGAATCCCTCAGACAAGGACATATGCCAGATCTCCTCAAAACCTCAATCATTCGACCAACACTAAAGAAACACAACCTGGATCCCCTCGACCCCGCCTCCTACAGACCCATTGCAAGCCTCCCATTCACCACCAAACTCATTGAAAAAGTAGTCCAGAGACAGCTCCAAGAACACCTGGACACCAATAACATACTGGACCCACAACAGCATGGCTTCCGCCCACTCCACGGAGTTGAGACCCTCATGGCATCACTAATGAACACCCTCATCATAGGAACCCAAGCCAAACACTCTGGATATGCCATGATCTTTCTAGACATATCAGCGGCCTTCGACACCATCTCCCACAACATCCTAATACACAGACTACAAGCAATTGGCATCAAAGATACCGTACTCCAATGGTTCTATTCATACCTAACTAATAGACATCAACTGATCCACACAAATACATCAACCTCCCCCCCCCCCCTTCCAGCAACACCAAGGAGTACCCCAAGGATCCACACTATCAGCCATGCTCTTCAACATCTATCTGCAACCACTCTGCTTAATCATACGCGCACACAACATCCACTTCCACATCTATGCAGACGACATAATGCTCTATGCCCCAACTACAACCTCTAACCCATCAAACAAACACTTATCAGAATGCTTCACAGCTGTATCCAGCTGGCTACAAAACAACAACTTATCCATCAACATAAAGAAAACAGAAGCCCTCATAGTAACAAAGGACCCGGACTTCACACCACCATCACACCTCAACATTGGGACCACACAAATACAGATACATCCGCAGATAAGATACTTAGGTATCATCATAGACCAAGCACTCAGACTGGAACAGCAAATCAAAAAAAAAAACGCTGCAACAATATTCCACAAGGCTAAAACAGTGCAGTGCCTCAAACCTCTCCTCGAACCACAAGGCTTCAGAACAGTGATGCAAGCCATGACACCCCCCCCCCCCCCCCACCTGGACTACTGCAATATAATCTACCATGGACTCCCGGCCTCCCATACAAACCCACTCCGGACTGCCCTAAACACCACAGCAAGAATTATCCAGACCGCAAAAAGACAAGACAACATCACCCCAATCCTGAGAGAGCTTCACATACTCCCTCTAGAAGCACGAGTTAAGTACAAATCCGCCCTACTCACCCACAAAGCTCTCTACCAAACTCAAACATCCCAGATCCGCACACTACTAGCCTGACCAACCCATGACAAAAAACCAGACAAACCACCAACAACTCCCTCACCATCCCTCATAAGAGGACAAAATGCAACCAACGAACCTGCAACAGAGCCTTTGAACTATATGCACCATCCATCTGGAACTCTCTACCGAATCACATCAGAAACAACAAAGACCCCCTATCCTTCAGGAAACAACTAAAAACCACACTATTCCAGGAATACCTCGGACCTGAAACAAACCACCACAAATGAGACTGTAGCTTAAATGTCTATGTCTATGTCTATGTCCCAAACACCTGTTAAAATCATTAATGTCGGCCACCTGGTGACAGCCCAGACCCTTACAATTGATTATTGTCCCCCCCCCCCCTCTCGTTCAATGTTCCACCGCTTTGACCCGATGAAAAGCGGGATATAAATGCAGCTAAATAAATAAATAAATAAAATAAATTTAGCGAGCAACAAGATTTCATATATACATAAATCACTAAACACGCAAACATGGCACAAATAATACAGGGCCTCATCATTTTTCAGCTTTCCAAGGTGCTATTTTCCTATTTTGGACAAATGAAAATACTAACAAAACCATTTAACAGGGCCCACATCAAATGCTGTGTTGAACAGTCGGGTGCTTCTATAATTTATTTACTTATTTACTCGCTGAGTACCAGAACAATAAAACTCATGAGCCCACTTTAGATCTCATTCTACCTTATCCCAGGAGGGTGCTGAGGCTCGGAAAAAGTGCCCCTAGGCACTCAGGAGTGGGAGTCTCTTGGCAGAGGCTGTGAGCAAACCCCAAGTGTATGCCGACTGTATTGACCAGAGTGATTTGTGGAGTGTTTTGACTCTTGATTTTCTGTATCGATTGCAGCAGATCCCGATGTGCCTTTCCCCAAATTACTCATCTGCATCAAGTTTCTCAGTGTACTTTTTTTTTTTTTTTGACCAGCGTCAAAGTTGGTGTGTGGTGTGGTTTTAGTTCTGCAAGGACTTGGCAAGGGGATTTCCCACAAGCCTAAGGGTTTTGAAAGACTAACTTTCTCCCCTGCTACAAAAGAGACTTCAAGAGTGTGAGTTGTTTCATTTTTCTTGTGCTCCCTGAGGAGTCTCTGTGTCCGTCCAGCATCTAGGGGTATGTTTACTAAACTGTCTTAATGTTCCCGGCGCTAGCTCCAGCGATAATGTGAAGAATGCCATATAAGGAGTGGGTGTTCCGGTCCTAAGGTAGCAAGAATCGGTATAGTGCGATAGTGAGTGCCGTCGCACGTTAACGCGTGTTAACCCTAAATTAATGCCAGTGCATTGTTAGCAGGAATAAAGATGTAGCCCACTGGTTATGGCAATGACTGTGGAAGCAGAGGTCATGGGTTTGATTCTGCAGTGTGGTTATGTAAGAAGGCTGTCTGAGGTGTTACTCTTTAATTTAAACCAGTGCTGTCTGAGGCATTTTCTTTTTTAATTTAAATTAGTGCTGCCAGCAAAAACACCCTCATAGTACCGTAACCTAAGGTGACACATAAGGCGCCCTATAAGGCACTCCATAGGGCACATTATAAAGTGCACTGTCCGCCAAGGCACCTTATAATGTTCCCTATAGGGCACCTTATACGGCACCTTATAGGGCGCTTTATAGGGCGCCTTATGAGGCACCTTAAAGTTACAGCACTGTGAAGGTGTTTTTGCTGGCAGCACTAATTTAAATTAAAAAAGGAAATGCCTCAGATAGTCTACTTACATAACCCCACTGCAGAATCAAACCCATGACCTCTGCTGCCACAGTCAGTGAAGCAACCAGTGGGCTACATCTCTGCTAACAAGCCCTTGGCTGGCTACAGAAAGACTGCAGGCCACCACATAAACTGCTGTGGTTACCAGGATAGGGTAAACCCACTCGTTCCCATGATGCACTGCACATGCAGATCAGCAGTCTACAGATGATCACAAGATGGGGTATGCACCCCCACAGCACCTCGGCCTGGTAGGGGGAACTGAACATGTGTGTTATTGGCACAGAGGAGCTACAGACCATCACATTGTGGGGGGGGGGGGGGTACTGTGCTCACCCTGAGGGCGAGATGGGGCGCCCAGCACCAGGTTCGCAGCACCTGGCTTAGTTGAGACAGGCTATGCTGCAGGTTAACATTAGTGCCAGTGTGTGATAGGTAGTCCTTGCAGACACACCTAGGATACACCTGTGTCCAGCTCTGTTTCCCAGTCATGTCTAGCTCTTGTGGACTATGATGCACCCCGAATAGTGTATATCCTGTGTGGGTGCCATGGTCACATGATTTAAGTGAAGAGGGGTGCTTGGACCCATAGGTGGATTATGTAGCACCACCCAACACACCCTCTCGGGCTCAGTTGGGGGGACAGGATCTCCTACCAACAGATCCACATTCTACATCCACACAGGAGGTGAAGCTTAAATCCTGTAGATATGGAAGTTGCTGCTGTTCATGTGTTTATATCCACCCTACCCCCAGGAGGCCTTGATCTGATTGCAGAGGTCAGGCTTAAATCCTGCAGGTATGGAAGTTGCTGCTGTTCATGTGTTCTAATCCTCCCTACCCCCAGGAGGCCTTGATCTGATTACAGAGGTCAGTTATACATCCTGTTGGTATGGTACTTGCTACTATTCATGTGTTTATATCCACCCTACCCCCAGGAGGCCTTGATCTGCTTACAGAGGCCAATTATACATCCTGTTGGTACGGTACTTGCTGCTGTTTCTGTGCTCCAATCCACCCTACCCCCAGGAGGCCTTGATCTGATTAAAGAGGTCAGGCATAAATCCTGCAGGTATGGAAGTTGCTGCTGTTCATGTGTTCCAATCCACCCTACCCCCAAAAGGCCTTGATCTGATTACAGAGGTCAGGCTTAAATCCTGCAGGTATGGAAGTTGCTGCTGTTCATGTGTTCCAATCCACCCTACCCCCAGAAGGCCTTGATCTGATTACAGAGGTCAGTTATACATCCTGTTGGTATGGTACTTGCTGCTGTTTCTGTGCTCCAATCCACCCTACCCCCAGGAGGCCATGACCTGACTAAAGAGGTCAGTTATATATCCTGTTACTATGGTAAGTGCTACAGTTCATGTGTTTACATACACCCTACCCCTAGGAGAGCCAGACTTGATTGCTGTGGTCTGTTTGAAATCCTGGTGTCAGGGTACCTGCATCTGTTGTTGTTGCACTGCTGAGCCTAAACACCAGGAGACCCATACCTGATCACAGAGGTCTGCTAAAGCTGCTGGTGTCAGCGTACCTGCAGCTGTTGGGGTGTCACTACTCTGCCCGACCTGCGGGAGGGCCTACACCGGATAACATAGGTCTATAGCTCAGTTAGGTGGGTTTGTGCATGCTCCGGTTGCATTTGGCCACAACTGCCCTATTCACAGGAGGCCTAAGTCCTGACCACAGAGGTAGAGTTGTAGGTCTGATGTCATGGTAGTGGCCCCTGCTGATGTGCCTGGCCCACCCAATCACTGGGTGAGGTCAGAACACATCACACATGTTCCTTAGAGAGCTCATGGTGCCACGATGGGTGTGTCGGCTGATGTGTGTGGGTGAGCCAAATACACAGGTGTCTGCCGCAGCATACAGGGAGTTTGGAAATCCCACTTTTGGAGACCAACGTGACCACCACACACATGTCATGCAAGGAGGGTATGGGAACAGGGTAAAGGAGCCGGGGAGTAGCACACAGTACACGTAGCTGGCACCCCACACATGGCAGACCCACAGCAGTGATGTGTGATATGCGATGGCCACCCACCAGAGATATCCTCCCCCTGATGTTCCCACCCATTGCATTCCCCCCCAGGTGGAGAACCTTCGGAAGAAGGGACAGGAGTTGAGGCTGCACTGCCCGGATGTCCTTGAACACCTACAAAGGAAGGCACAACAGGAACATGACGGTGAATGTTGCGGCCACTGCAGGGATGTAAAGCATGTCACAGTGGGCCAACAGCCTATGTGTGGCCACACAATGTTTATGTGGTGTGGGAATGGCATGATGGTGTCCTAATGACTGTCCTCCCCAACAGAGGCCGTTGCTGCTGGGGAACGGGCATCCACATCCAGGACACACACAACAGGGCCCGCAGCTCCAGCCCAGCTGATGGAGGAGGAGGAGGAGGGGGCAGAGCCGGAGGAAGACTCTGTGGAAATGGAGTGGGCGGAGGGTGGTGTGGGGTGGAAGGGAGGGGAAGGTGAAGCTCGATCCGGTGCACCAGTGGGTGGGTGGGAGGATAATGTGCAGGAGGAGGAGAGTGTGGAGGGGGAGAGCGAGGTTGGGGGGAAGTGTCAGGGTGGGGTGGAGGGGGAGAGAGTGGCCCTGTGGGTGCAGTGACACCACCACATGCCACAGGCAGGGCCCACGCACATGCCACCACACAGACTCTGGGCACCTGGGGCAGATGTGGTGGCAGTGTGTCCGGGACCTGTCTGTGGCAGTGCTTGGTGTGCTGCAATAGCAGCAGGCACAGGACCGCACCATGCAGTGGCTTGCAGGCGCCATTCAGTGGCTGGCTGCCGAGATGCACATGCAGCATGCAGCTGGTATGGGGGGGGGGTGCATCTCGGCAGCCATCCCCTGATGGGCAGCCCTGGAGTGTCTGAAGGGCAGAGTGGTGGCCACACACGTGCCCTGTGGTGCCGTTCACTCAGGCCACAGCATGGGTTTACCTGTAAATATCAGCCATATATGTAAATACACAGGTTTGGTTATATATCACACTGGTCACGTGTTTTCCTTATAGACAGACTGTTGAAGTGAGCATGGGACATGTGTGTTCATCCCTATGTGTATGTGTATTAGACATCGGTAACATACATGGACTGTCTCCACACTCATGTGTGGGGTCTGACCATGTGCGTAGCTGTCAGTGCCCCCTGGTGCCCCTGTGATGTATTGCACTGCTGTGTGTACCACCAGCTATGGACACATGTTTGCTGCCTGTCATGTGTAGGCAGCATATCTGATGCACCATGCTTGTAGGGGAATAGGGGGGACGGCCAGCAGCAGGTATGTGGCAGGAAGGATAAGATGGACTGCTGTACCCAGGAGCTGCCCAGGGGGATAGCTGGTGAGGCCAAGACAGGGGATGTTGGTCTGGAGGGGGAGCAGCAGCTCACTACAGGTGCAGGGGGAGGATGAACAACTGACTGTAGCTAGTTACCTATGTCTGCCTGTGTCTTACACAATCATCTACAGCTAAACAGCCACGTAGGCACCGGTGTGGGTCAGAGGGAATGGCACACATGTGGTTGGAGCAACGGAGAGGATATGTGGTGTGAGAGAGTGACCGATCCGTAAAACATACATGTACCACCATAAACATATTACTGCTTAACTGGAGAGGTAGGGTATACCCCCACGCATAGGTAGAAGGGTGCACACATGGCATGGTTCATGGCACACAGGGCATGGTCTAATGTCTGTGCGTTGATTGGTGGTAGTGCATACACCACACCCCTAAGGGAAATGGGGAGGCACATGTGACCATGGTGGCAATATGGGGGACAGGGTACTGAGGGGAGTACAGTGGCAAACACCGGAAACATGCACATAGGTATAATCAGGTTTAGTCATCTTTATTGGCAGACAGTGACCTGTTCCCTGCAATCAAGACCTGCGTGGCTGCCCACGTCCACAGCGACTACTGCCCAAGCAACGCCATTGTTCTGGTTCTGCTGGTGCTGCCTCTGGGGCTGGGGCTGGCTGCTGGGAACACCCAGCCATGGCCTCTTGAGCATCTGCAATTCGCAGTAGTGCCTCTGCCATCACCTCAGCTGTGGCACGCATCTGGCTCATCTCCTCCTGAATGCCCATCAGAACCTGATGAGTGGCTGTGGGTGAAACACAAGGTGATGTGTGAGATATGTGTTGCGCACCCCCCCCCCCCCCGTGACTCATGCACATGTCCGGTGTATCCCAACAGACCAGTCTGCAGACCAATCATGTGTGCGACAGCTAGCAACACAGTACCATGTTTACATCTGTGCGTCCCATGATCCATCCACAGGCCAAGAAATTATCCTGCTGGGGGTTGTGGAGATCACAGATATGACACATGGTACTGTGTTGCACTTCCGTGTGTCACTGCTGTATCTGCGCACTGTTCATATGGGATAGGTTGGATAATGTGGGGATTCTCAGATTATCCTGCCTAATTTCTCTATTTACACCTGCCATAGAAGCAACCGTAAAGGTGGTGGGGTCTTTATTCTGGCTAAGACAGAACTAAAATTTCAACTAATATCCTCCAAGAGCACTACGCACACTGACACTGTCTCCATTGCAAATAAATTTATCACCATAAACCTTATATACAGATCTCCTTCTGCGCCTTCAGACGACATCTCCACCTTCATTGACCTAGCCTGCAACCCCGTCAATCCACGCAATCCCAATTGGCTACTCGGAGACTTCAACTTACCATCCCTACAAACAGATCAGGCAATTGCCTTCCTGGATGCAATGCAAGCTCTTGAATTCGAACAATTGGTGATGGCCCCCACGCACCAGAAAGGAAGCCTACTCGACCTAATCTTCGCCCCCATCTCTGCGGTAAGACACAAACCTGACCTCAACTTATCCATCACCCCTGTTCCTTGGTCCGACCATAATGTGATAACTTTCCAAATCCCCTCGCAGCATGACCTAACATCACACACTGCTGTCACAAATGCCACGAACACCACACGCCCCAGACCTCTTGTCATAGATGAGTTCTCCAAAAATGTACTTCCAACCCTCCAACAAAAGTCATCCAACCTGGAAGAAGCAATCCTCAACTGGAACAGCACTTTGAAAGCCTTCGCCTATCCAACCTCTTCAGACAATTCAGGGTCTCACAAGAGCAACAAAAGTAAAAGACGGCAAGCTCCATGGTTTCAGCAGAACTCCGTGCATCCCTCATCGCACTCAGGCAGCATGAAAGGAAGTGGAGACGCTCTCACTCCCAAGCCCACAAAACAGCGTACCTTGAACACCTGAAGTCCCACCGTGAAACAATATACCGCAGAATGAGCGATTACCATGCCCAGCTCCTACTCCGCTCAATTAACAAACCCAGAGACCTATTCACCCTAGCGAGATCCCTAATTAAAGAACCATCCCCCACCCAACCGGACCCAATACCCCCTCAGTCATACGCTGACTTCCTCCATTCCAAGACCCGCACAGCAAATAAACCCTCAGCATCAACTGCGTCCACTCCCCGCCAAACACCCACCTTGCAATCACCACTCACAGAATTTTATCCACCTGCAGTGAAGAATATCCAAGACCTCATTGCTAGCATCAACACGTCCACAGCCCCGAATGACCCCTGCCCAGCTTACTGGATTAGAACACTTCGGGTTGAACTCAGCCCAATCTTGCTGAACATCATTAGTCTATCATTTGCAACAGGAGCATTCTCGCCACTCCTCAAACAAACCTCAATAAGACCACTCATAAAAAACAGCAGACTCGATCCTATGAAACCAGACTCCTACCGCCCAATCTCGAGTATTCCTCTACTTGCCAAAATAATTGAGAAGGTGGTCTATAGACAGATCCAACAACACATAGACATGGCAGCCCCTCTTGACCCCTGCCAGCATGGGTTTAGAGAATCACATGGAGTAGAAACACTTCTCACCACCCTCATCAATGACCTTAACAAAGGAATTGACAATGCAGAAAATGGATTCGCTCTTATATTCCTGGACATCTCAGCTGCCTTTGACTCCGTCAATCACAACCAGCTACTCACCTGCATCCACGACAAGGGTATTCACGGCCTCGCCTGGGAGTGGT
Source organism: Ichthyophis bannanicus (assembly GCA_033557465.1). Lineage (NCBI taxonomy): Eukaryota > Metazoa > Chordata > Amphibia > Gymnophiona > Ichthyophiidae > Ichthyophis > Ichthyophis bannanicus. The sequence continues at coordinate 306,961,126 of CM066041.1, forward strand.
GTAAATCTTATCTATCTGATCGCTGGCAACAAGTCCGGGTCGGCTCTCACACCTCGGCACCTTTTCACCAACAACAAGGTGTTCCACAGGGCTCATCCCTATCTGCTCTACTTTTCAATATCTACATGCAGCCGATATGCAACCTCATCTGTTCTTTCAATATCTCTACACTAATCTACGCTGATGATGTGCTACTATTTCCTCCTTTCAAAGTCAAACACCCGGATTTATCCAACCTTGTCAACTGCTTCAACGCAATTACAGACTGGCTATTCACCCAAAACCTCTACATAAATTTCAAGAAAACTGAAGTTCTATTTATATCAAGGAACAAGAATTTCTCCCCTCCACCCATCCTAAGAGTAAGAGATGCAGAGCTTCCGATTCGAAGTACCATACGATATCTCGGAATCACACTGGACCAGCACCTTGACTTTAAGGAACACATAAAAATTATAACCAGATCCATCTACAACAAAATCAGAACACTGCGACACCTCAAACCCATGCTACCCCCTAAGGACTTCCGCACTATCTTCCAGGCCCTCATACTACCACATTTCGACTATGCAAACGTAATTCTATATGGTCTACCAAAGAACACCCTCAACCCCCTTCAACTAGCTATGAATGCGGCTGCCCGCGTCCTCTGTGGTCTATCCAGATCAGACCATATCACGCCAATACTTAAAGATCTCCACTGGTTACCGATATACTGCAGGCTAACATACAAGATCCTGCTGATTACATTTAAGATTAACAACAACATAGCCCCCAATTCTCTCAAGAACCTTATTACACCAACTCCACAAATCAGATCTAGAAGGACAGCAACAGCCAACACATTGACCTTCCCTAAAGACTCCATAAAGTGCACCCAAACAACCAGGAGAAGAGCTTTTGCACACTATGCACCAAAATGCTGGAATGACCTCCCACCAGAAATAAGAACAATCAAAGACCTCCTACAGTTTCGGAAGGCAATAAAGCACCATCTCTTTCTGCTACATTTTGCTCAATCAGCTACCCCTCCCCAGAGAAATCTCCCCCCATCCCCCACAAACACCTCACTCACAACATAACACTCGTGCTTTAAGCAATCACACTCATGCACGTAAACACTTCACGTCTATTCACACCATGTAATATTTATTACTCCATGTCAACCTGTATATACTTACCATGTATTCTCTATCTATCCTGACCAAACTCAGCGTGTATATAGTTACTCTGTATTTGTATCGTTTAAAGATATCGCAACATGTAAATAGTTACCCTGTATGGTCCAAGTTCTAACTCCTGTTATAATGTAAACTCAAACAGTCTTGACTGCACTGAGCTCTCGTTGTTGAATGTAAACCGCACTGATAACAAATAGCGCGGTATATAAGAATTGTTAAGTAAATAAATAAATTCATGGCACACAGCTAGATATCTTGGGGACGCTGTTCACTCTAAACCTGACGCACAGTACTGAGTACCCTGACTATCTTTGCTATGTACCACTACCCAGGGAGAGGGGTCCGGCGGGTAAACTGTAAAGGTGATCTGGGGTAGGTGTGTACCACTGTACATCTCCATGGGGTATTTTGTGGTGAATAGTAGGCGGATATATGAGCTCATTAGCATGATGACACCAGAAGGCACATGCTACAAGGGGAGGGAGTGCACATGGCACACCCCCCACTACACATACAGAACTATATGCTATGGTGTCATAATATTAGGGGGCACATGGAATGTCATTGTGGATGTTACGTCAACCCCAAGGGGGCTTGTTGTGTATTCTGTTACCCACCTTCTGCATCGTGCTTTGCTGAGGCAGTATGAGCCCGCAGCTCTGCAAGGATGATATCCATGCTGGTGTGTTGGGTGCGTGATGTCCCTGGTGCCTGCATTGTGTGGTGACTCCCCTCTGACTCTGCATCCTCCACAGCCCATGTACTGCTGCTATTGGCCCCCACTAGTGCGTCGGCATCCGCTGCCCTGTCCTCTGCCCCGGGCAGCACAAAGTTTCCTGGGGTCTCCTCGCCAGTGCTGTCCACGTCCCCGGACTCACCGGCCTCTGGCCACTTGGCATCCTATAGCGCTGGCACATCCCCCTCCTCATATGCCTCCATGGCCTGGATGTCACCTGGGTGTTAGAACAGGGTACACAGCAAGGATGAGTTACCGCAGGTCAGATATCTACACCTGTGTAGTACATCCCCGCCAACAGCAATGTGGTGTCCGCCTGTACCTGCTGTTACAATGTGGTGTCCACCTGTACCTGCTGTTACTGCACCTACAATGGGGACAGCACATGTGTGTACAGTTTGCTGTACCTGACAGGGGGGGGGAGAGGCGGCCTCTCACACTGGTGGAGCTGTGTCTCATTTGCTGTTATGCTGGGGGAAATGGGACTGAGACTGGCGGCCCCACTATAGGCAGCACTAGGTATGCACTGTGTGTGTGACCTTGGATGTGGGCTCAGCGTTACATGTGGCCAGCGTGCATGTGTGAGCCCTGAGTGGGATTGTGGCCTGTCATAGTGTGTGTGAGCGATGTGTATGCATTGGCTTGAGTGATATGGATGGCAGGTGTTGCAGCATTCATCCAGCATTCATCCAGGTCAGCCAGGTGTGTGTGGGGTCTGCCGCTTTGGTACTGTGCGGTGTGTGTGGACAGCTATCACATACTCAGTGTGTGTGGTGGGTTATTTCAGGGGATGGGTGGAGTGATGCTGGGCATGTGGTTGCACTGTGGGTGGAGGTCATGGGAATGTGTCTGTGTCACTGCAGTACCTGTATAGATGTTGGCCCCGGCTGGTTTGGGGTCTTGGTTAGGTGCAGTTGGTATTGCTATGGCAATATGCACCCCAATGTCTTGTGAGGGTGGGTAGGGGATCCACACTGTATGTTGGACAATGACAGAGTGTGATGTGTTGGACATCTGTGTGATGTGGTCGTTGGGGTTTGTTTGCATCTACCTTGCCATCACAGTGTGATAGCCCTTCTCTGTCACTGGCCTGGGATATGTCTATGGACAGGTAATCTCATACACACGTCATAGCTGTTATAGGTGGTGTGTGTGGTCATAGCTGTTATAGGTGGTGTGTGTCAATGTTTTCTGGCCGAGTTGTATGTCCCTCCTGTCTGTGTCCCCCTGTCATATAGTGGTGTGTGCCTGGCTGCAGATGTATGCTGTTCTGTGTGACCTATATGCCATGTATGAATAGCTGCTGCATGTGCTGGGTTCATGGGGTGGAGGGCATTGTGCCCCCCTGTATGTACGGTCATCCGGCCCACTCATGCGCAGTCAAGGGGAGGTGGCACTCCATCTGGCTGGAGGACTGTCCCCCCCCCCCCCGGTTCTGTACACCTGTGCAGTGCTCTACGACATCCAGGACTGTGGCTGTCGTGCAAGCAGCCCCAGGTACCTGTCACACCCACCCTGTACCTACACAGCCATGTTTTGCTGGATATGTGGACCCCAGTTGCCTGTGTTAGGGCACACTTGTTCTCAGGACATAGGCCCCTACCTTCCCGTCCATGGTTGGCATGTACTGGGCCGTGAGTTGTACATGTGCAACATATCTCTGACCTACCTGCCTGTGGATGGGCGGTGTCCAGCACTTCAGGCAGTCCATGCAGGTAGATGGGTCCAAGACAGTCTGTGAGTTCCTGCTCCAGGGGTGTCAGGGTTGGGGCAAAGGGATCACCCCCTCCAGTGCCCATGGCATGTTGCCTCTCTGCCACCATGTACACGGACACCACGCTTAATATCATTAAACCTTTTCCTAAGGCTATCCAGGTCCCTGGTTGGCCCCCTGCCTGGGCTATGGCCTCCTGGATCTCCTCCCACACGTGTATCCGTGTGCCCACAGTGGTGCTTGTGCTCAGCTGGCCATAGAGCACCTCATACCGCTCCAAAACACTGGCCAGCAGGATGTTGTTTTCCTGCTGGCTGAATCTAACAGCCCTCCTACGGTCCTCGGCTGGCACCGGTATATGTCTACGTTTGGCGCTGGGTAGCCCCTGGATGGGCTGCGACACACACGATGGGCCTGCAGCCACCACTACAGGCCCACCTCTCCCTGGCGGCTCTGGGTCCCGCTGAACATGTGTCTCACCCTCCTCCCCCCTGCCATGTCCTGCTGCTCCATCTCACTGCCCTCTGTGCCCTCTCCCTCCCTGTCACACATCTTCACCCCTCCTGTTCTTCGCCTACTCCCCCCTCCCCTGCCCCTCGGCTCCTCTGCTCCACCTTATGCCTGCACCTCACCTCACCTCCCCTCCTCTCCCTTGTGTCTGCTCCTCAGATCACCTCCTGTCTCTCTCTCCTGCTCCTAGCCTCCCCTCCTCTCACTCTCTCTCATCTGCTCCGCAACACACCTCTCCTCACCTGCTATAATTCTGATCTCACACTCGCCTGCTCTACAACTTGCCTTCTTTCTCTGTCACCTACACAAACCCCTCAGCGTGTACCACGTGTGTATGTGTGCATTTATGTGTTTTATTACATGTGCGCATCCTTGCGCGCGTTGCGCATGCGCAGCAGCGCGAGCATGGAGGCTGTGCGCATTGCGCATGCATGGGGTGATGCGGAAGGTGTGTGCCCGGGACTCATGTGATGAGTGCCGGTCCATGCATGTGACGTAAAGCTGGCCACATGCACATAACAGCACGTAGCACATGCACACATCTCACACTCACACGCGGAGCACATGCGCAATGTGGTGTCCCCATGCACGCACCTTCTGCATCACCCCTGCACATGCACAACATGCGCAGCCTCCACGCTTACGCCACTGCGCATGTGCAGCACGCGCAAGGACACGTACACGTAAAAAAAACACATAAATACACATGCACATGTGGTACATGCAGAGGGGTTTATGTAGGCGAGGGAGACGAGGCGTGCGGTGTTGGTTGTTGGTGAAGCAAGGAAGTGTCAGAGGCAGGTTTGGTGTGGAGAGTGGCTGGGTTGGTGAGTGCTGGTGGAGTTGTGTGGCTGGCTGGTGACTGCTGGGTGAGGTGAGTGACTGAGTTTGAGTGATTTTGAGGAGTTGAGGGAGGTGGAGTTTATGGCGGGCCTTATGGTTGCTGCATGTGCAGTGGGAGGTGATCAGGGGCTGCGGTTGCCTGACGGGAGAGATGGTATCCATGGGGCTGAGGCACAGGGCATGGGTTTAGTCCTGCTGCAACACAGACCTGCAGCTGTGGGGACAGGCCAGGCAAGGGCTGTGCCTGCACGGCGCAGGAGGCGTGCAGAGTTGCAGGCTCGCCAGCCTCTCCTCTACAGGCCCAGGGCCCAGCTCCAAGGCATGCGTGAGGACCAGGTCATCTCCCTCTACCGCTTGAGCACGGGAGCTATTAGGGAGCTCTATGAGGATCTAAGACCTGACCTCCAGCCTTTGACTGGTCGGTCACATGCCATACCTGATTTAGTCAAGCTCCTTGGTGCCCTACATTTCTTTGCCTCTGGCTGTTTCCAGTCAACTGTGGCCGCAGTGGGTGGCATGAGCCGCCTAACCTTCTCACGTTGTCTCCACCAGGTACTGCGTGCCATGATCAGCTGGGTGGGGAATTACATTGCCATTCCCAACACTAGGCAACAGTGGGGGACCCTGAACCAGGCCTTTGAGGTGTTTGCCAGGATACCACATGTGATGGGAGCTATTGATTGTAGATGTTGCCCTGGTCCCGCCCAGAGACAGGGAGGTAGTGTTCCGCAACTGCAAACACTACCATTCCCTGAATGTTCAGGTTGAATGTGATGCAAATATGCATATTCTGAATGTGGTCCCTAGGTTTGCAGGGTCCACCCATGACTCCTATATCCTGCATCACTCGGCACTATTCAGACAATTTGAGGCAGGACAGTATGAGGACTGTATACTGCTGGGTGTGTATTTCTCATCTCTGACATGCACATGGTGATCCTGTGACTAACCGTATGTGCACATGTCTGTCTTTGAGGTGTATCCCTAGTTGTGTGTGTGTCTCATCTGTCTGTGTGTGATCTAAAGTTGGGGGGGGGGGTTTGGTGCCCTCCAGCTCTACCTTGCTATGGTGCTGTGTGATGATGGTAGCATGGACCTTAGCATTTGTGTCGTGGTTATAGATTATGTTGATTGCAATCCATACACCTACCCCTTGTTTTGTGTGCCATAAGTTCATACGCTGAGGCCTAGTTGTGGTGTCCCATCATTTGCTGTCATATGTTTCTGTCAGGATGTTTTGTGCATTTGGTTTGCATGTACATACTTGTGTCCATTTGGGTGGACATCAGCTCCTGCTTTAACGTTCCACATTTCTTTCTGCAGGTGATGCAGGATATGGGTGTCGCCCCTGGTTGCTGACCCCTGTGCGTCAACCACAGACACGTGCATAGAGGAGTTACAATGAGGATCATGCCTCCAGTCGCTCCGTCATAGCGGCATTTTAAAGAGTCGCTTCAGGTGTCTGGATGGGACAGGCAGGGCCTTACAATAGAAACCACAGAATGTGGCAGAGATCATTATAGCCTGTTGCATCCTGCACAACATTGCTCTCAGGCACCATATCCCTGTCCAAATTAATGAGGATCTGGAGGATGATCCTATGTGCCCTCCTGTACGTGCCCGTGGTGACACACGTGAGGGCACAGCAGTCAGGAGGCAGGTGATTGAGGTGCTTTTCTAATGTAAGTACTGCTTATGTTGCCACATATATTTGTTTGGATATGTGTGTACTACTACTACTAGTGAACATTTCTTTCCCAATAGCAGTAAGATGCAACACTACACTGACAAGTAACAGACATTGCCTGGCCATCCCAGCTTACAATCTAGTCATGACTGAAACGCAGAAGATGTGAGCAGGGCACAACAGCGGGTGGTGGTGGATTATGTGTGTCGGGAGTAGTAGGCTTGTAGGAGGTGTTAAGCTGTCATACCTGATTTGTGGCTGATTGGAATAGGGGCTGCTGTACAGCCACAGGTAGTTAGTTTGAGGCTTTGGGTGCAGCAAGGTGAAAGGCATGTAGTATGGGGTAAACAGTAGGAGAGCAGACCATAGATCAGACCAGTTGCCTAGATATGTGTGTTTCACATTTTTTAATTTGAGCTGATTGATTGGTTGATATGCTCTGATGAGCAGGGACTGTGTGTTAGTTGTTTCTGTATAGCACTACATGTGATACGTAGCACTATATACATGCTGAGTAGTAGTTGGATTACTGGTATTTGAGATCAGTAAGGGAAGTTACTGCAACACCACAGTGTGCCTGTATGTATAGGTCAGCATGTAGCCTTGACATGGATGCGGAAACGGATAGGGAACCTGTGAGGTGTCCTGACAGGGGGTGTATTAGTGCCATTATGTGTGTGGCTGTAGAATAGCCTTTCAGTGCAGTGTTGCATATTTTCAGGCAGACAGAGATGATTCAAGGCCAGATCAGCAAGGTGTAGGTTACAGTAGGCAAGCCAGGAGCTGATTGAGGGGGGGGGGGAATTTGGGTTTTAATTGTGTTTTCAGGGAGGACTGGGGAGATATAGCTGATGACATCTAGACATAAACCACAAGCCTCAACTACAAGCTGGGTATGTGTATAGAGGAGGAGAGTGCAGTCCAAGACAACATCTACATTGCGGACCCTAGAGAAAGGAAGTTATGGCCACACACACAAAGACGCTCTGATGGGAGGGGAGGGTTTAGGTGCACATATAGGATATCCATGCTTTGCCATTATCAATTTCACACAGTGGGATGACATGCAGCCATCAATGTCAGGTGGCAACCAGACATCGGGGTGTGGTTTGGCAGACATAACTCAGGCATCGAGAGATATATTTGCAATTCATCAGCACACATCTGTTAATGTAAGTCAAGGTATGAGATATACACACCAAGGAAATGTATATGGACAGAGGATAAGGATGGAGCCCCTGCATATTTCCCTGTGTTACAGGAACTGACAGCGGGGTAGCAGACGACATTGAGACACCAGAACACACACTGAAGGGGAATTAGGAGCAATATAGGGGACACAGAATAGTACTGCGGCCTTAGAGCCAAGCAGGGACATGGTAGCGAGGAGATAGTTCTGTTCCACATTTTTTATGACAACAGAGAGGTGAGGAAGGGGACAGACAGAGTATGGACCCTTGTTGTTTGCCACACACACTTCAGTGATAACTTTAACATGAAACAAATCTGTACAGTGTTGGGGAATAGTCAGTCTGTTAAGGATCTTGGGGGGGTCTGCAAGCTGAGGACGTGAAGGTGCAATGTGTGTTGCACAGCTCCAACATGGCATATGTATGTTTCTCAATCCACAGGACATACTTGGTGACCCTCCTGGTGCTGTGGTACATTGGCAGGTGACTGTACATCATCTAACATGCAGTAGTCTGGGGTAGGTGGACCTACAGCTACTTTGTCTGTGACGACAGTCAGGGGGAGCACATGTCTGCAGTGATCTGTCATATTGTACATATGTTGTTATTCACCTCTTTTCCCTGCATCCCCATACCCCATATGTTGCTGTTGGCACACATATCCACATGTGTTCCTGGCCAGTTTGTCTTCTCCAACACTGTCTCTGGGACACGTCCAATAGAGCTGCGTGTGTGCAGGTCCTAGGTGTTTGGGTGGTGGAATGCACGTACACCCTTCCCTGACATTGTAGCATCAGCCAACAGCAGTGTATCATTGCATTTAACAGGCCTTCATCTCCACTAATCTCCAATTGTGCACATACAGGCCATATGCTGCTGCTGGCATGCTCACCTTAGCATACTGTGTGGGTGGGTGTTTTTGGGTTGGCTGTGTGATGATACAGCATGCAGGCATTTTGCATTATCATGTGGTGTGAGGGGTCTGTACACCTGGGGAGCAGTGGTAACTGTGCTATCTCTACCTTTCTGCTGTTTACCTTGTGGACATTGTGGACATGTGTTGTGTGTTGTGAGCTGACCTATCTCTTGTGTGCTGACAGACCACTGTGCAACAGCATTTTTGTATCACAGATATCGCCATAATGTGGACATGCATCAACAGTGGCTGGACATGGGGACATGGTGACTCTACTCATTTCAATGACATCTTCTCCCTTCACTGTGACGTGTTGTGGCTTTGAGAGCCTCAGAGGATCCCAAACATACACTTGCTGCAAACACACGGTAGGTTGCACCTTTGGTCTTTTGTGAATGACATCAGCCTTTACATGTTAATGATTTACTGTTTGTCTCATAGACATTTCCTGTTGGATCTCTGTACATGAACGCTGATGCACATGGGGTGGAGCTGTGAAATGCCTGTGTAACTTGGGCATGGACATGACCATATTCATGTGACACCCTCATCTGCGGTTCTAATTCAAAATGTCCCCAACATGCAGTGTGTTCTGTGTTCTGTGTTCATGTTATGTTTGCCTGTGTGACGTTTCCTTATGTGCATATTGATGTTTGACTCTCTGCAATTTGGGCTGATGTTGCAAGCAGCATACCAATACATTGTTTATCCTCTTCTGACACAGGGCAGTGAACACACAAAGCACATCTACTACAGTGCATCCAGCGTCACCATCACCCACCTGTTGGAGGACACAACAACACCATGGAACTATCACTGGGAAATGGTGCCATAGGATGTTTGACTTCTGCGAGTGGGACAGTATTATTGTTGGACTGCTACCTTGGGCATGACAGGCTTGTCCAACACACCATTGCTGCTGTGCTCTGGCTGGGTGTCGTGTTCATCGCAGGAGACACACATGCCCTTTCCAGTACTGTGGCATATTGGGATGTCACACTTGACTATGCATGCCCAGGGTTTCAAGGACAGTCGTAACATGACTTGTTGGATTGCAGACACCCTTTGCACTTTGGACACTGTGTACTGGTCCCCACGTGTGCAGCAGGGACTGACATTGTCGCTGTATGTTGTACATCCTTCTGACATTGTGTTGTTATGTTTTGCCCATGTGTGTGGAATGCAGGATATGCTCATCTGTTTGGTTCAACACAAGCATACAGCCATGTGTGTGGCACAGGGGGAGCAATGGAGAGGTCCTCTTGTCTATGTCCACCTAGCCTTCACTTGGACATGACACAGTATTTGCCACGATACCACTTTACTGCACATCAACATCTTGGACTGATGTTTGCAATCACCAAGGGTGTTACAGTGCATGTGTGGCATCACTGTATCATTTTTCAACGTACATGGTGCATGTGCATGTGACTGACTATGTTGGTGCAACACAGCATGTTGCAATATGGCTTCTGTGTGGGTTACTGCAACATGTTTTACCTTTCTTTCCATCTCTATATACAGGTTATTTTGTCTGTTTACTGTACAGACGTGACGCTCTGCATTGATTTACAAACCTAGCATTGCATGTCTGCACAGTCATATTCATCCCCTGAGGTAACGACACTCAGATTGCCCTGTTATATTTGGAGTGTGGCAGTGTGAGTGTCCATTTTCTTCCTTCATTTGTGCATTCCATGTACCGTGATATATGTGTACAGACACTGTATCCACACCAACCAGTGCAGGGGGACCTTCTGCATAGTGTTATCTCTGCATGTTTCTGCAGATGGTTTCATTTGAAATCTCTGTGTTCACGTGCCTCTGCTACCTGTTAGCATATCCTCATTGCGCATTTGACGATTGTTTAGGGTTACATTGTTGCAGCTTTGATTCCTATATCAGGCATTATGTGACAGCTGTAACATATATTTCGATATGTGTGTTTACACTTTCTTACTTTTAACAACATATGCTGTTTCATTTGTGTGCCTCCTGTATTGGCAGACAGATATGTTTTAAGGAACAGATCATGATTGATGTGTGTTGGGCCCTCATCATGCACCACCTACTGTCTACATGCACACATATGTAACTAACACATTTGGGGCATGCAGCAGCATGTGGGGGTGGGGGCCTAATGCATACTGCACACCATGCACCTGATGCACATTATCTCTCCTGCCCATCATCTGTGGACGGCCAGTGACTTTTCTGTAACATGTGGGTTGCTGCCCTGCAAAATGTGTTTTCAGATTTTCACCTGGGATCCACTCACCTTGATATTATGATAGGCGGTATCTACACTATCTGTGATGATTAAGCAAAATAAAAATATGTATTTGACATACATTTGTCTGTGCTGCTGCTTGATCACACTGACACTTGTATTTAGTGTTTTCCTGGTCATGTACATGGCCCACCTGTGCTCACATCCTTGTACGGTGCCAGCTGTCTATCTGCCAGCAGTTTGCCACATCAGTGGGTGTTACAGGTTCCCATACACTCATTCCCTTTGAGGTAATATTTTTGCATTGTGCTTGTTGTGGTTGTTTGGGATAATGGTTATAGATATGTGTTGTAACACCATAAGTTGCAGGTTTGATCCCCACATGGGGTTTACTTATTTTTTTCTGTTGTACTAACCTGACCATTAGGTACCTGCAGGTTCATCATCTATGCACACACCCTTCCATCTCTTCACTGTACACCAAAGTGTGCCCTCTGTGCTGCCTATCCGTCACATATTAGCTGTTACATATGTCTCTTTCTTTATAGTGTTTACATGGCAGTCCATTTGGGGATTGGCATTGCTGTGGTTCAGCTGGTCTGTGGCACACCTGTTTGCAGGTTCAATTCTCTCCTGTTCTGTTCCATATTTTGCCCTACTCCACAGAGCATCCCCTGCCGCCCTTTGGGTTTAGGTTCTTTCCTCTTTTGCATGCTGTTTCCACTGCATAACATTTTATTGTGTGTGTGCATGTAGTTATATGTGGCTCTGTTCCCAATTGCAGACTGTGATCTGATCTGTACACACCAGATCTGCATGTGCATTTCATCATGGTTACTGTTGGAGGTTTGCCTATCCTGGCAGACAGCAGGCTGCTTGTGTGATGCCCTGCAGTATTCTTGTATGCAGCCTTTGTTAATGATCTCATGTTGGTGGTGTGGCCTACCGGTTTGTGCATCAACATTTGTGCTAATGGTCATAGGTTTGATTCCTCTCTGTTCTCTTTCATTTGTATGCCTGTCTTGCACAGCTACTTTTCATTCCTGTGACAGTCATATCTGTGCAGATCTGTGCTGTTAGCACATTGTACCCTTGTCACAGTTGCCAACCATCCTTCTGTCCATCTATGTGTGTCTGCCAGCTGTGTGCCGTCCTGCCCTGATGTGCATGCTGCTACCCCATGTCCTGCACTGATACACGTTTCTGCATTGCAGCTCTTCCTGTTTGCTTCTCCTGTGTGTGCTCTGCATGGCACTGCTACTCCTCTGTCCTTCTGTCATTACACCTATCCTGCCACCTCTACCTCCTCTGCTGGACACGTCTTCCCATCCTCTGCCACACACTGTTATTGTTGCATGGTACATTACCATCACCCTGTGCATCGCTACAGCTGCCCCCGATATGTTTGTCCATTTTTCCAACTGCCACATGGGCTGGACACAGATTTGTCTGATCCATCAGCTCAGATCTACTTCCTTCCATTATTTGTGCATTGTCTTTCCTTGATGCTTTGTGCAGTGTTAGGGTTACATCTGTGTTTGGCCCATACCTTTCTTGCTTTTCAACTTGGGGGACCTTACTGCCCTTGGCCAACATTTTTTGAGTCACCTATACATCCTTGGGGCATCTTAAGCCACACCTTAGAATTAGCCAGCTTATGGGCTGCCTACTATGGTGTCTTGGGAGTTGACAACCTTTTGACATGGCCTCTGGGGCACATTATTACCCACCTTGGCTGACGTGGTGGTTTATGATGTGCCTTCTGGTGCGCCCTAAAAGGTGCATTAGTTTATGGCACTGGGGTGTGGGTATTTTTAGCTGGCAGCACAGATTGTTGGACTGTTTCAAGCAGGAAAAAGAGTTGCCTTGGCCAACCTTATTCATTAAGCCCACTGGGGGATTGAACTCACGGCCCCTGTTTCAGCAGTCATTGCATTAACCAGTGTGCTACACCTCTGTTGCTGTGATCACAGGTCAGCATGTGAAGTTAAGGTTAATGTGTGGTAACATGTACGGCTCCCTCTATCGTGTGATAATGGACACGGCACAGTTTATTACGCAATAACCCGTGATTGCTACCTTAAGACCAGAGCGCCCACTCATATGGCATCCTTCACATTATCACTGCAACTAGCGCCGGGAACATTAAGACGGTTTAATAAACATACCCCCTTGTTTTTTAAAAAAATTTACTATCTGTACACCACCCTGATTTATGGAAGGTGCGGTATATCAAGCAACCAATAAACAATAAACAATTTACTCTGTGAAAGTCGCATTCTTTCTGCCCGTCAGAGTTTCTCCTTGCATAGGGCTGGTTCCTTTCATCTTGGGCTCAGGGCTTCTCGCTCCTTGGACTCCCAATCTCAACTCCTTTTTTGATTTCTGCAAGAGAATTCTTAAGCTCTTTCCTTGGCTAATAGAGAGAACTTTGAACATCTGCTTCCACTTTTTACCTTAGCAGGTTGAAGGCTCTCTCCTTTCCTCTAGTGCTGTATGGACTCTTTATTGACCTCCAAGATGTTCAGGGACCCCCCAGTTTATCTGCACTATTCTTCCTAGACCCTCCCCTCAGCACCATGTCTCTCCCTTATAGCCCTCTTTTATCTCTCTTCTCCTTCCTGTGTCCACCAGTTTCTCTCTCTTCCTCACTCCAGCCATTTCCCACCAGTATCGATGTCTCTCTCCCTTCCCCAGCAGTTCCCTCCAGTCTCTCCCTCTCTCTCTCTTCTCCCCAGCCAATCCGCATCAACCTCTCTCTTTTTTCTGTGTCCTGCGGGACCCTTGCAAAGGTCTCACGGACCCCAAGATGTCCACAAATGCTTGCTGTATGCTCTCTGTACTGCCTCCTACTGGCAGAACACAGTCACATCTGAGTGAAAGAGTTGTTTTCCAAGTCTTGTTATTACAAAATGATGCCACCTTTGTTAATAAAATTTCCTGCTCGTGATACTAATGTTAGCACTTCACCATCTAGATTATTGTAATGGTATATATTTGGGTTTACCTCAATACGTGATACAACCTCTCCAACATGCTCAGAAGGCAGCAGCATGGTTGATACAAGAAGTATGATCATATTTAACCTGCATAATTAGAACTCCATTGGTGACCTATTTTATATATAGAGATATTTATTACATTTTGAATATATATCCATCAAGGAACATATATCATAGAAATATTGGAGATACAATACAATAAAAAACCACAAGGAAATTTAACAAAAACTAATTCATAACATACCCCATCTTCCAAGTTAGCTCACAAGTAAAAAGGGAATTGGAGGCAACAGGAAATAATCAACTGACCTCGAGGGACCACCCCCTAAATCAAGCATAGAGAAAATACACCCAAACAGGGGGGAGCCTTACACATCAACCATATGAGATGCTACATTAACCACTAACCACCGACCCTTCCCTTGCAGCTAGAAACTCCAAGAGCTGTCCCGTCAAAAAACATATAGGTTTCCCCCAGATAGGAAATTATACAACGAGAAGGAAATCTCAAAACAAATGTACCCCCAAGGGAAAGAACCCTAGGTGGTGACCTATTTTATATTGCTCTCAGTTCAGATGTTTGAGTTCTGGATTTGAACTACTCTATGAACTATGCATATCGCTGATGCAATCCAATCCTTTGTGAACCCTGAGGTCTGCTTCCCAAGGCCAGTTAAGAATGAATCAACACAGTCCCATGTTTTCTTGTTGTTGGGCTGAAATTATGGACTGCCCTTCCCTCTTCTGTGCCCTTTGGGACTACTTAGCTTTTTGTAAAAAGCCTAAATTGTATCTGTTTCAAACTGCATTCTGGTTATAAGGGTATTTGACGTTTCATTATTGTCTGCGTGTTTTGTTATATTGACTATGAATGTTCTTCTGTACCATCGCTTAGAAATCTTTGATCGGTGGAGAAAAACATAATAAATAAATAAGTCAGTCGGTCCCTAAAGCTCCAGCTGCTCACATCCGTTCTGGCAACCCTGCTGTGGTTACTATTCACAGAAGACCCCTGTAACCAGAAAAACATCAGAAGGACAAGTGAAACCAATAGTATCAGGCATCACATTGCATACACGCCAAAACGGAGAGATGAGACAAACTGGATTATGACTGACATGGGCTCCTTCAGCTAATTCCTCACAAAAAAAAGACAAATAAAGACAATCATTTGCATGATGTTATCCAAATGTATTAATTATATTATTTGATTGCCTATTTTTTGCCTGAAGTTCTCATTTCTTTCCCTCCTAGGCCTAGATAAAACTATTGGATCAGTATTCAGGAGCATCAGCAATTACATTTTTGTAGATAACAACCATGGCATTTAAACAATACAAGCGTTCAGCGTCACTATCAGGGTAGGCAATGGTGCTGAATGTATTATAAGGCGGTCACTACCACTGGCTATACTTTGAGGGGATTATTCTGTTCTACAAATAGCGGGGATGGACGGCCCGATGGGATGTTCATCTCCTCTATTCATGCTGGCTCCGTCCCCTGACTAACTTCCCTTCCAGTTGTATGGGTAAGTTAGATGGGGGCGGGGAAGGGGTGGCCCGGGGGCAAGAGTGGACGGGCAGTGGGCAGTCGCTGGCTCTGGACATACAAGGCCGATTCTAATGTCAGTCCTGTACATCCAGGGCCAGCGAAATGTCCGGAGAAGTTATTCCATCTCCGAGATGGAATGACTTCCCTGGATGTGATTTTTTGGACACCCCAGGGCACTGATGGGGCAGGAAAGGCCAGGGTTTATTCCCCACAGCCCAACCTTGGCCTTAGGAGGCTGGATTGGGGGTTGGGCTGTGGGGAATAAACACTTTTATTTGGTGGCCGGCATCACGGTTTTTAAATGGAGCCGTGGTGCCATGGCAACATGAAGCCATGGCTCCGCGGCTCCATTTAAAAGCCCCGACTGAGTTAGCCGGGGGCAGTTTTGCATGTGCAGACTGGACTGAATCGCAGTCCTAGCCTACACATGCAGGACAGTTTGCAAGTCTGATCCCCCAGGGCTAAACATGCCCCGTGGGATCAGAATCGCAATCCCCTCTATGCGTCCGGTTCAGACCAGACGCACAGAGGGGATCTATGTGCGGGATGGAATCGGGCCCTAAGAATGCAATTTTATAACCATGTGCCTATCCTGAGTCTATTTTATAAAGAAAATTCGGTACCTAATTTTCTTTATAAAATAGGGGCATAAGTGGTGCAAAAATCTAGGTACCTGCACTGTAGAGCAGGTGTAAATACAGGCCCCTAAATTTTGCAAGTACACACCTAAGTAATAGTATTTCATAGCTTAGGTGTCTAAATCTAGGTGTGCCTAGACTTCACCAAAGCTTCACCCTTATGCATACCCACCCTGAAAGCAGGTGCAATTGCACTTAGGTGTGCACTTACAGAATGGCGCCACTTAAAACGTGCACCTAAGTCCAATAAAATAAGGACTTAGGTGCCTAAATGGATCATAACGTTAGGCGGCTTCCTTATAGAATCAGCCCCATTGTGGTGATATTCAGCCACTAAGTGTACAGCTAAGCATTCTAATATTCTTGACTGCTTGTTTACTTCCTAAATTAAATTGCTTAGCTATAAGAATAATATCTGAATATCACTGCTATATATATAGCTTAGCATTCTGCTCTGATGCAGCTCTAACTGCTCCCCAGCGCTATAGATTTTCAGATCTATAGCTAGGAGACTTATAAGTTTAGCAATGTCTGCTAACCATTCTTTCTACCCCCCTAAACTCAATTACTGGATGGCTTCAGATTTTTGCATGGTTGGAATTATGAGAAGACCCCTGAAGAAGCTTCGCAATTCAGTGGTTTCTTTTATAGATGAAAGAATGAAGAAGAAGAGGAAGGGAAGATATGGTAGGAATATTCTAATATTTAGAAGGCTTCAGTAAAGTACAAACAGGTAGTATTTTGAATAAAAAAGGAAGCACTTAACCCTCCATTGCCCATGTTACCTGTAAGTATTAGTGTATGTGTCTCATATCCCCTTGTGTTAAATGTATCCCCCAATTATGTTGTGACCACTTTGATTAAAGGATAAGGTGGTATACGAAACTGTCTAAATAAAAAAAATAAAAAAATATGATACTATAAGGTTGGAAGGAGAAAAGCTGAAAGGAAATGCTGCTTTAATGAAGGAGTAATTAGGGTTTATGTTGATGTCTGAACTGCAGTGGTGGTAGTAACCAAACACTGATTTTATTTATTTATTTAACAGGTTTTATATACTGCTTTTTATCATTTCAATCAAAGTGGTTTACATTGAAACTTAAACTTGGCAATGCACATTAAACAGGGACATTGATAACTTGGATTTTTTGTAAGCAATGGAGGGTTAGGTGACTTGCCCAAGGCTACTAGGAGTGCTAGTGGGAACTGAATGCTGTTCTTTGGGTTCCCAAGCCAGTGTTCTTAACCATTAGGCTACTCCTCCACTCTGATGAGAGTTTGAATGTGTCATAGAAACAGAAGATGGAGATAACATGGAAACATAGAATGCTGCATTATAATGACGTCAAGATCCATCTAACTGTCCAATGCCAGAGATCTCACTTGATCTTCAGATTTCCCTTTACTTCTAGTGATGTCTGCAGGCAAAAAGAATTGGTTGTTTTTTGGGGGGTTTTCCTGAAATTTCTTTAACCTTTGCCCCTCCCTCCAAAGTAAGCAGGTAGGTTTCATCTATGGTCTTAACCAGTTTGTAGAATTTCCGTTTCCTTTCTTTATTCTAAAGGAAGCATATTTCAGAAATGTGAATCTACATAACCGAACAGCGTTTACCTTGTTATCGCCAACCTCACCTTCGATGGTGGGGACAAATGTGCACCTGATCAAAGAGCTCTGCTAGGAACATCTGTACCTGTTTAATAAAGTTGCCCAGTAATGTTGATAACCCATCTGTATGGCCTTGAACACCAGTGGTAAGCTCTTGAAGCCAGTGTAGTTGATATAAAATCAGAGAAATTGACTCAAATTCCCTGATCCCCATAATCTATCTGCTGTGTTTTGGACTAATTGTAAATGATGAAGAATCTTTGATTTCCTACTTACAGAAATTGGCTGTATGTATCACTAATAAATTGGCTGTATGTATCACTGCTGAAACCTGTTGCTGCATGGTCAGTTATTTATTTAACATTTCTTATATACTGCCTTTCATGATATCAAGGTGGTTTATATTGAACAAACTGAAATTACATTGAGCAGGGCATTATAACTTGGAGATAACTATTTTACAGGGAACATGGGCTATGGAGGGCTAAGTGGCTTGCCCAAGACCACAAGGAGCACCTGTGGGACTAGAAACCCCAGTCCTTCTGGCCCAAGGTTGCTGTCCTCTAGTGGGATTTGAACCCCTGACCTTCCAGCCTGAAGTACCTTGCCCCAACCACTAGGCCACTCCTCCACTCCACAGCCTCCTTCAGTTGTATTTCTTGCCATCTAACTACTCTGACAGTCCCTGGAACTCCTAAAGCGGTATTAGAGATCAGAACTCAAGTTCGTTACCTAGGCATAATCCTGGACCAGCGCCTCACCATGCAACCACACATTAATGGCACTTTTAGAACTGTATAACACAAAATGAAAACGCTACAGCGACTGTGACCACGCCTAGACCCAGGCGATTTCCATACAGTATTTCAGACCTTGGTATAGGTATTCCCACACATAGACGTTTGTAACGTAATCTTCCAAGGCCTGCCTAAATATGCTCTACACCCACTACAGCTAGGACAAAACATTGCTGCCTGCATCTTACATGGTGCCTCCAGATTTGAATACATAACTCCAATTCTAAAGCAACTTCACTGGCTCCCCATTATTAGCTGAGCAAAATACAAGGCCATCTTGACCGTCTTCAAGGTAACCCATAACTTATCATCAGAATACTTACAATCACTCTTACACAGAGCATTGAAAAACAGATACAGATGAACCAGCATGCAAAACACCTTCACTGTCCCACCCTTAAAATAAGGAGCACTCAATCTACCCCCAACTGGGCCTTCTCGCTATTTGCTCCCAGTATATGAAACAATCCCCCTGACAATATACCGTTATAGCTGACCTCAAGGAGTTCTGTAAGGACCTTAAAACCCATCTCTCCAAGGACTACTTCTGTAGTGAAACATGAAACTGTCATCTCCCCCGTTACCTTTTCTAGCATAGCCTCCCCCTCTCCCCGACCTTCCTTCCTCGTTCCCATAATGTAGACATTCCTTTGCCCCTTTGTTGTAATAATTTAAAAATTCAATGTATTGTATAATTTTATCATCTTCCAAGTACAGGCCACATGTTCTACATAACTGTTTGTTGGTCAGTTAATTGTAAACCACTTTGACTCAGATAAAATGGTATATTGCAACACACCCACTCCCTAGACCTTGGGGTTTCAGGAGGAGGTGGCCTTGGATGCCCTTCAGGGTTGAGGTTGTAGTTGTGTATGTGCTCAAGCAGTAAGGCAGGCAAAGAAAATTTATTTGATGAGGTTTATTTCTCCCGCTCCGCAGTTGAAATGCAACAGACGCAAAAGAAGATAAAATTGCCAAAACAAGAATGAGGAAAAACAAGGCTTTTTAGTGCTGGGCTAAATGTCCATTATCTTCTGGGGTTCACATTCAATAGGCATGTGACCTTTGCTTTACTAAACAAATTCTGGCAAAACAACAGTGTTCCTGAGATGCAAACAAATTATGCTTTAACTTATTCACTTTTCATAAGCTTTTCAGCAATGCAAACATTCAGGTCACTTCTGTTATATTTCTTCATATAACCATTAAAGCTTTGCCTTAAATAACTTTTTCAATGAGACAGGTTGAGCAATCCATGGGCTGGTCTTGCTCTGTGGACGGCTGAGAACAAACTAGTGGCATTTCCACTTCACAGCTGTTTTCAGGTTGTGCTGACTTATAGCTAGGAATTGCTCTGCTCTCAAGAAATTCTCTGAAGTCTTTAAGAAGTAATTCAGCCTGCGTCTTTCCTGGGCTAAGCTGATAAACTGCTTCTTCTTCAGGTAAATATTTGTTTGAGTTCCTTATCTCAGGATAATTAGTAATGCTGTATCTACTAGGACAACAATTCAGCGTGCTGGAAGTATCCCTCCCCCACTTGTCTCTGAACGTAAGTGCCGGTTAAAACTTCAGCTGTGCTTGGAGAGTGTCTAAAGAGTGCTTCAAAAGTAGAACCGTCAGGCTTCTCCTGGCTCACGTCTCTGCAATATGATTCAGCTGTTTTCTTCCTATTAGCTTCTCTACTAAACATTTCAGCTGGCTTGTGAGAATAGCTGGGACTGCTTAGACAATTTTCATGCTGAACCCAACTGCCACCATATTGACTGACTTTGTCCTGGCTTTTAAAATCAGCTTTCACTCTGTCTGGCTTCACACTGTTAAACTTGCTAGCTGTATCAACCCCACCATGTACCTTGTGCTGAGGCTTCCTCCATGAGAATTCTTTGCCCCTCTGCCTTCTGTTCCACGGCTCTGCTTGGTCCTCCAGAAGCCTGGACTGTAACCATGGGTCTCTCAGTGCTCTGGAATCCTTCTGGTCACAGAAGATTCTTTCTGCCCCTGAGTCTCCCAGGTACCTGCTTCCTGAGTCAAAATCCTTCCTTAGTGAATCACAGCTGCTTAGTGGGTCTCTCTCCAAGTCTTGGACTTGAACCTGGTCCTCTTCCTCTTCTTCTTCCTGTTGTTCTCGTCCTCCTTCTAACCCTCTCTGTTTCTGAGTGCTTAACAAGCTCCCCGTTTCTTGCACTGCCTGCATCCTGCTTGGGCGTGCCCAATCAGGGACTTTGCTTCTCTCCTCCCCTGAGGTGAGCTGTGTTTCCTGATTAGCCATGTGTTTTTTTCTTTCTGAAGAGAAAATCCTGCATTCTCTTGCAGTACCGGTTCTCTCCACCGGATCACTACCTGTTTCCATAGCTTCTTGAGAGGCTTCTACGTCACAGATCCCCCCCCCCCTTAAGATATCATGGGCTGGCTTAGGCTCGTCCACACAGCACGTGATACGACTTAACGCATCTGCATTTTGGTGGAGTTTTCCAGCTCTGTGCTGTACCTGGAACTCAAAAGCCTGTAGGGCCATGAACCAGCGCGTTAGCAGGAGTTATGGTTATGCATTTGATTTAACCATTTCAGTGGTGCGTGGTCCGTGACAAGGATGAATTTCCTCCCTACTAGGTAGAAGCGTAGCGCATCAATAGCCCACTTGATGGCTAAACATTCGCGTTCAATAGTGGAGTAATTTCTCTCCGCCGGTGCCAGTTTCCTACTAAGGAATAGGACTGGGTGTTCTGTACCCTCATGTCGCTGAGACAAGACAGCGCCCAGGCCTGTATCAGAGGCGTCTGTCTGTACTATGAAGGTTTTTAAAAAATCCACCCCCTTCAAAACCGGCGCTTCACAAAGTTTCCTCTTTAAAAGTTCAAACATTCTTTCAGCTTCTTCACTCCACTTGAGTTTATTGGGCGCATTTTTACAAAGCATGTCAGTTAGCAAGGCGGTCTTCTCTGAAAAATGTGGGATAAATCTTCGTTAATAACCTACCAGACCCAAAAAACTGCGCAATTGTTTTTTATTGGCAGGTTTTGGGAAGGCCTGTACGCTTGCAATTTTACTGACCAACGGTTTTACAACTCCATGGCCCACGACATGACCCAAATATTTAACTTCTTGTCCCCCAAAGAGACACTTGGCGGGGTTCAAGGTGAGGCCCGCATCCTGGATTGCTAGTAAAACAGCTTCGACTCTTTGTAAATGCTGAGTCCATGTCTCGCTGTGAATGACAACGTCGTCCATATAGGCGACTGCATAGGCCTGATGTGGACGAAGGACCATGTCCATGAGTCATTGGCAAGTGGCCGCGGCCCCATGTAGGCCAAAGGGCATTCTCCTAAATTGATAGAGGCCAATAGGTGTACTGAAGGCGGTAAGGCGGTCTTTGGCCTGGCCTCTCTGGTAAGGGGAACTAGCCAATACCCTTTTGACATGTCGAGCGTCGTAAGATACTTAGCTTGTCCAAGTCGATCAAGGAGTTCCTCAATCCGAGGCATGGGATATGAGTCAAATCGGGATATTGAATTTACTTTCCGAAAGTCGATACAAAATCGGATTGAACCATCTGGTTTCGGCACCATGACGATGGGACTATTCCATGGGCTCCGGGATTCTTCGATTATTCCCATGGCTAACATCTCTCCCACCTGTCGTATTACCTTATTCTTTTTCGCCTCCGGTAGTCGGTAAGGGCGCTGCCTTACCACTTCGCCCGGGGGTGTTATTATATCATGGGCTATCAATCTTGTTTCTCTGGGTACAGGTGTGAGAACATCTCTGTATCTTGATAGCACTTGTGTCAGTTCCTGTCTTTGGGCCCATGAGAGTCCCTCATCCAATCGGGGTTCAGGATTTTTCTTGCACTCGGTCAGCTGGGGTCCGAGGTCCTCCTCTTCGGCCTCCTCCCTCTCCACTGAAGCTGATAACCCTTGCAGGCTCTTGGTCCCTGTAGAACCGAAACCTTGCGTGCCCCGCATTGTTGTGGACAAGACAGGCACTTCTTCCACAGGGGGAAGTCCGACGCGTTCACAAATCAATTGTGCTATGTGGTCTCCCGTCTTCACTCTAAAGTCATTTTTCCCAAAGTTGAAAATGAGAACTTTTACAGAACCACGGTAGTCTGGGTCTATTACACCAGCACCGATATCTATAAAATGTTTCAGCGCTAGGCCTGACCGTGGAGCTAGACG
This sequence comes from Ichthyophis bannanicus, assembly GCA_033557465.1. Taxonomy (NCBI): domain Eukaryota; kingdom Metazoa; phylum Chordata; class Amphibia; order Gymnophiona; family Ichthyophiidae; genus Ichthyophis; species Ichthyophis bannanicus. Next base: position 306,983,901 of record CM066041.1, read on the forward strand.
TCCGTAACACCCAGCAGGTAGTTCTATTTGTAGAGCAGTATCTACCAGTGCTCTTCCACCGGCTGGAACTACAATATCTTCTGCACTGGTGAGGTCAAATCCTGCTGCATTGGGCGTGGCTCTCTTGGGTGCCTGAGCACTAGGGGTCATTCTGCAGAACCTCAGGACAAATTTGGGTTTTCCTGCATTATCGTCCTTTGGAATTTCTTTCCTCTGGCTACCTTTGCTGGCCTGGGCCAATAAGGGTCGAGGGACTGACTTCACCCTCTCCGTTGCCAGAGCTTGCGCTTCCTTAGGGACCTTTCCTACGTGGGAATCCTCTCTCTCCTGTAAGCCTTGTACTAGCCCTTTGTGAAACTGCGGCCAGTCCTTACCTAGGATTACTGACTGGGGAAGTCCTGGGACAACTGCTAAGGGGATAGTCCTGCGTGCACCTAACCCTGCTATGTGTAACTTATACGCCGGATAGGTGGAAGTTCCTCCGTGAACACATCTTATTTTAACTGAACTCACAGGCTGAATTACTTCTCCTCCCTGCCTGGCTTTTATCTTCTGCCACAACTCTTCAGAGAGCATGCTTAACTCAGCTCCTGAATCTAGCAAAGCTTGAGTGGTAATTCCCTGTACTTCAACAGAAAGAAGAAATCCTTGTCTGTCTTTCATAGAACTATCCGCTATCAAGGCAGTTTTAACAAAACAATGTTTTTGCAAATGTCCCTCTTGCCCACATTTGTAACACTTTGGCTTACTCTTAGAATTCTTCCACAATGGCATGCACATTTTTATAGGATCCTCCTGCACCCTCCGGTTCCTTTCTGATCCGCGACTGCCTGTCTCCTGGGAAGTAGTGCCAGCTCTCTGGGCAGTTAGCTCTGCCTCTATGTATCTTTCAGAGAGTGCAACAGCTTCTTGGGGAGTTTTGCAGTTTTGCAAGATCAGGAAGATGCAGATTCCCTGGGGTAGAGCGTTCATGTATTGCTCTAGTACCAAGCCCTCAAATGCCACCTCTTCAACAAATACCTTATAGAACCCAATGGCGTCACCTAGAGCCCAATAACACCCACTGATACCAGTCCCAGATAAATCTAGGGTATATCAACAACTCATCAAGTGTGATATTCATTCCCATAGTGGGCTGGTTTCCCTATGTATCTTCTGTGTATATGATTCCATGTAGTATGTTTTGTAAATAGTTACCCCGGTTATCCAAGTTATTTATACCCTGTTACCTGTAAACTCATATGTGTTAAATGTACTGAGCATTTTGTTCCATGTGAACCGCGCTGATGCTGAATAGTGCGGTATATAAGAGACTGTAAATAAATAAATAAATAAAATAAATAAAGTCATCAAGTATTGACTCCACAGACCTCCCTTCTGGAGTTAACCACTTGTCAACCAGACTACGAATCCTGTGACACAAGGACTTAGGGGTCTCACTCGGCCTCAGTTTTACACTTCTCAAGCGCGTGTGGTAAACTAAAGGAGTGAGCCCTAATCTCTCTCTTATCGCTTTCTTTAACTCATCATAGCTTCCGGCCAGTGCAGCAGGCATGGCGCGGTAAGCGGCCATCGCTTCCCCAGTAAGGGACGCTGCTAATCTTAGAGCCCAGTGCTCCCTAGGCCAGGCGCTAAGGCGAGCTACTCTCTCGAAGCTCTCGAGAAAGTCATCTACATCATCCTGATTAGTAAGTTGACCAAAGTTAAACAAAATTCCTGTGTGTAAACTAACAGGGTGTACAGAGTCTGTTAGAGTGGAACCTGTTGTAGATGCTGGTGGTACAGTCGTCTGCTTCCTCTCCTTTAGCAATTCCTCCATCATGGTAAGTAGAGGTTGCTGCTGTTCACGGAAACCCGCGTTGGCTCTTTCCTGTGCCTCTAGCGAAAGATCTCTCTGGCGCTCCAGGTGTGTCGCCATCCATTGGAAGACATCCTTGGCCTCCATCGCCATCTTGGAATTCCTGGAATAAAGCAAAAATACAGACCCAAGTGCGGTATCACAGTACACTTGTCTATCTGTGCTTTAATTTCTCCTTTTTTTTTTCTTTTCTAGTCACCACTAGGCTGCACCCTTGCCCTGGTATCCTGGTTACCCGGGGTGGATACCCTTTACCTGGCTCAGGTGGTTTGTATGCACATCAGCAACAGCAGATCCTGTAGCCTCCTGCAGTCCCCTTCCTCGTCTGGGCTCGTCAGCTCTTCAGCTGGGCTCTTCTGGAAGTTGGCTTCTGCAGCTCCTGATGTGGCTACTTCTTGCGCCTGCGCAGTATCCTCAATACTACGCCACTTTGCCACACACCCACTCCCTAGACCTTGGGGTTTCAGGAGGAGGTGGCCTTGGATGCCCTTCAGGGTTGAGGTTGTAGTTGTGTATGTGCTCAAGCAGTAAGGCAGGCAAAGAAAATTTATTTGATGAGGTTTATTTCTCCCGCTCCGCAGTTGAAATGCAACAGACGCAAAAGAAGATAAAATTGCCAAAACAAGAATGAAGAAAAACAAGGCTTTTTAGTGCTGGGCTAAATGTCCATTATCTTCTGGGGTTCACATTCAATAGGCATGTGACCTTTGCTTTACTAAACAAATTCTGGCAAAACAACAGTGCTCCTGAGATGCAAACAAATTATGCTTTAACTTATTCACTTTTCATAAGCTTTTCAGCAATGCAAACATTCAGGTCACTTCTGTTATATTTCTTCATATAACCATTAAAGCTTTGCCTTGAATAACTTTCTCAATGAGACAGGCTGAGCAATCCATGGGCTGGTCTTGCTCTGTGGACGGCTGAGAACAAACTAGTGGCATTTCCACTTCACAGCTGTTTTCAGGCTGTGCTGACTTATAGCTAGGAATTGCTCTGCTCTCAAGAAATTCTCTGAAGTCTTTAAGAAGTAATTCAGCCTGTGTCTTTCCTGGGCTAAGCTGATAAACTGCTTCTTCTTCAGGTAAATATTTGTTTGAGTTCCTTATCTCAGGATAATTAGTAATGCTGTATCTACTAGGACAACAATTCAGCGTGCTGGAAGTATCCCTCCCCCACTTGTCTCTGAATGTAAGTGCCGGGGTTAAAACTTCAGCTGTGCTTGGAGAGTGTCTAAAGAGTGCTTCAAAAGTAGAACCGTCAGGCTTCTCCTGGCTCACGTCTCTGCAATATGATTCAGCTGTTTTCTTCCTATTAGCTTCTCTACTAAACGTTTCAGCTGGCTTGTGAGAATAGCTGGGACTGCTTAGACAATTTTCATGCTGAACCCAACTGCCACCATATTGACTGACTTTGTCCTGGCTTTTAAAATCAGCTTTCACTCTGTCTGGCTTCACACTGTTAAACTTGCTAGCTGTATAAACCCCACCATGTACCTTGTGCTGAGGCTTCCTCCATGAGAATTCTTTGCCCCTCTGCCTTCTGTTCCACGGCTCTGCTTGGTCCTCCAGAAGCCTGGACTGTAACCATGGGTCTCTCAGTGCTCTGGAATCCTTCTGGTCACAGAAGATTCTTTCTGCCCCTGAGTCTCCCAGGTACCTGCTTCCTGAGTCAAAATCCTTCCTTAGTGAATCACAGCTGCTTAGTGGGTCTCTCTCCAAGTCTTGGACTTGAACCTGGTCCTCTTCCTCTTCTTCTTCCTGTTGTTCTCATCCTCCTTCTAACCCTCTCTGTTTCTGAGTGCTTAACAAGCTCCCCGTGCCTTGCACTGCCCGCCTCCTGCTTGGGCGTGCCCAATCAGGGACTTTGCTTCTCTCCTCCCCTGAGGTGAGCTGTGTTTCCTGATTAGCCATGTGTTTTTTTCTCTCTGAAGAGAAAATCCTGCATTCTCTTGCAGTACCGGTTCTCTCCACCGGATCACTACCTGTTTCCATAGCTTCTTGAGAGGCTTCTACGTCACTATATATATATATATATATATATATATATATATATATATATATATGAAACAACAACACAAAACAGCTAAATAAATAAATAAATTACCATTCAATCTGGTAGGTAAATAAAGACAAACAAAAAAGGAAAATAAGGTAATACTTTTTAATGGATGAACTTAATACATTTTTGGATTAGTTTTTGAAAGTTAAAACCTTCTTCAGGACAGGACACTATGAGCAACAGAGGAAAATACCATAGGGCCCTATTCTGTTCTGTACGTCTGTCCCCTCTGTGTATCCGGTCTGAACCAGACTCATAGAGGGTATCGTGATTCTGATCCCATGGGGCACATCTAGCCCTGCGGTATCAACATCGTGAACAGTCCTGTATGTGAAGGCCGGGACAGCGATTCTCTCTGGCCTGCACGTGCAGGAGTGCACCCAGCTAACTCAGTCAGGGCATTTAAATGGAACTGTGGTACCATGACATCATGTTGCCATGGCACCACGGCTCAATTTGAAAGCCACCATGCCGGCTGCCGACCAAAGCTACAAATTCCCCATAGTCCGACCCCCGATCCGGCCTCCGAAGGCTAGGGTCGGGTTATGGGGAATGTCCCATGGGCCCCCAGCCCCTTTTGCTCCCTGAATTAAAAAAAAAAACATCCAGGGGAGTTATTCCACCTTGGAGGTGGAATAACCTCCCAGCCATTTTGCTGGCCTGGACGTACAGGGCTGACATTAGAATCAGCCCTATACGTCCAGGGCCGACGATCACCCACTGCCCACCCACTGTCCTCCCCTGGGCTGCCCATTCTCTGACTCTGACTAATTTACCCGCACAACTGTCCATTCCTGTTACTCATGGTTCAGAATGACCCCCAATATGTATAAGTGAATCACTAAAGTACATTCCATTGACAGTCTCAGGGGAAGAGGGTGTTGGGGAGGGCAGGGGAGAAGTGGGAGGGAGAGACTAGGCTGTAAACACGCATGGTTTACAATGTGATAAAAAGCCGAAATCTTTGTTAAGTCTTGTCTGGTCTGAAAGTGTTGTATCATCTTCATTTGAAAAATGTTATGTTCTGGGAATTTGAATCAATCCAAAAACATAAACCTTTTGAAATGAAGATAATAAGACACTTTCAATTGGACCAGACAGGACTTAACAAAGATAGGGGCTTTCTATCACATTATAAAGTATACATCATTACAGCTGGTCTCTCTCTGATCAGACATCGATCTCTCCCACCACACATACCCTCTCCCCTGATACTGTTGCTAGAATGCTTGTGTTTCACATATATTATGGGTTTTGTACTCAATAGCTCATACTGTCTTCATCTGAAAAAGAAGGTTTTACCCTTTGAAATCTAGTCCAAAAATGTATTAAGTTAGTCCAGTAAAAAGATATCACCTTTTTTTCTTCTCTTTTATTTAACTATTATTAAAGTCGACTAATACAGCTATCACACTGCTTTATCCAGTCTAGGGAATCCAATGCAATTTATTTTCCAGTCTGCTTGACCATAAACTCTCCATTATTGATGGATTCAATTTATGTTAATGTTGATTGAGCCACTTACCCAAAAGACAGATGCTCATCCTCCTTAAAAATCAAAACCAAGAGTGGCAGCACCAGATTAGTAACAGCAATTTTCAAAATTTTACTTTTCTGCTTATTAAATGGAGAGGAGTAGCTTAGTACTTATTTATTTAACAGGTCTTTTGTACTGCTTTATTGTTTCAATCAAAGTGGTTTACATTGCAACTTCAACTTGGCAATGTACATTTAACAGGAACATTGATAACTTGGATTTTTTTCTGAGGCAATGGAGGGTAAAGTGACTTGCCCAAGGTTACAAGGAGTGCCAGTGGGAATTAAACCCTTGATTTTCTGGGTATTGGGTAGTTGCTCTAACCACTAGGCTACTCCTCCCACTCCCACTAGTACCCAGAAGATCAAGGGTTTGATTCCCACTAGCATTCTTTGTGACCTTGGGCAAGTCACTTTACCCTCCATTGCCTCAGAAGAAAAGGCTGGCAATCTACTTCTTGTGATACATTGCCAAGAAAACCCAGAGGCAGCTGGGTCACTAGGAGTCAGCACTGGAAAAAAAAGTACTTTTCAGGCATCACTTAGCAATTTCTGAGGACCCAACATCCTTTCCAACTAGAACAATACATTGAGGGTTTTTTAAAGAAGTCCTATCCATGCTTTTTGACATCTGAAAATGGGCATACAGAAATCCAAAACACAGAGACATCCTAAGCCATTTTAGGGTTGGCCCAGTGCAAGAACAGAGGTGTGCTATAGGTGTGGCCAGGGGCATTGCCAAGAACTTGGTCATCCTCGCCTGACTTCAGAAACATCCTGGACATCCCGAGACTTGTCACAGGCTATATGTGCTCCAGGCATCTGAAAGGTGCTTGTTTTGTCAGGCAAACATCCAGAGAGTATGGAGGAGCTGCACTAATACTCTCTTTATTTTACAATACAACGAACATTGACGGGGAATTGTGGCTCATGTCTTCATTTTGCTATGCTGCTTGACATCCCCTAATCCTGGCTTACATGAGAAGGATGTCCCCATCCTATGCTCTCCTATGGGGAATGTCTATGTGGCCTCTGGCATGGATGCCCACATCAGGGGCATTCATGTTACTAAAATTGGGCAGAGACAGAGACGCCTCTGGCATTTTTCAACACGTTCCACCCTGGACATCCTGGATTTGACTTGGGCATCCTTTCTAAAATGCCACTTTGAGTACCATTCTTGTAGACACATAGAGGGTTGAGAGCTTGAGTAATGCTCTCCCCCTAGTCCCCAGGATTGTATGAAGAAGTTAAGGAGCTAGGGAGACAATATAGAGCAAACTGATCCAGGACACCTCTCACCATCACTGCAAACGTCCTCTCTGACAAGAGGTATCCAGTGAAGAGCAACCACTTTAGTTTCCACTTGCCTATGTCTTTCTAGCAGGATATTATGGTTAACCAAATCAAAAGCACACAGCTGATCTAATAAAACCATAATGAAGAGCCCCTTTTAGCCACATGACAGCAGATTTCATTAGAAACTAAAAATAACATGGTATCAGTATTGTGACCCAAATAAAACTTTGGCTAAGGTCAGGTAGGAGTTAGCCTGAGCAGTAACCAATTTTTCAATGCTCTTAGCCAGGTAGGGTATCTTACAAATGGACTCATAATTTGAACATAGTGAAGCATCCAGTGAATGTCTCTTGAAAACGGAAGACACAATTGAATACTTCAAGGAGTTAGATAAATAACCTTTCTGCATCCTTCCTAACCATCGGATAGTCTCATCCAACTTAGATTTTACCAACAAAGTGAAATTAGACAATGTAGGAAATGCACTTTTAAATGAAAGCATATTCCTAGTACACAAGTTGTCAGATGCTATGGGAATGCATTAGAGCTTACAGCAAAATGCCATTGGAATGAAGTTATAATCATTAGTCTGGTGAAAAAGACAATGAGAGAGACATCAGTATCTCTTTGTAGAAGCAGAAGTCTATTGCCACGAAAGGACAAGAATCAACGAGTCAAGCCAACATTACAGAGGTGGTACAAACTAGAAAAGCAAACACAGAAGGAGAGGCTTCATAGTCCTTCCAGTATCATAATCAGAGGCAGCTTCCTGGCTTCAGATTTTCCATACAAACACTGCATCGACTGGATAGTGTTAACGGTTCCTTTCCTGCAGTGCAGGAGGCTTCACCAGTTCAGTTTCACAAGCCATTGACGTCACTGATAGAGTGTTTTAATGAAATGTTATGCATTTCCCCACTTTGCACATTTGACCCTAACCTTAACCAGATGTTCAGCTATTTCATATTCTTAAAATGAAGGTTGCTTTGATGGTTCACTTGCAGAATGCTGCGATTGACATAAAGTAGAAATTTAGTCTCACCGGGCCATTGACTTTTTATCCCTCGCACCCCCCTATTTCCTTCACTGAACAGTATAATGTATTGTTAAAAATCTGAGAGCTTGGTTGCCAAAGGATTCTTACAAATTCTCCACTAGTAGCAAAAAAACAAATGGAAACAAAACCCTGTATTTTTCAGATCCTTCATGCATCCTCCTTTGCAACAGTGTTTGAAATCATTTCAAAGATTTGATTGCAACAAAAAATGAGAACTATAGTTTGGACTCTTAATCCATATTGAAAATATGTTTTGAAGGATAAGCACTTTCAGCTTGGATCTGTATTAAAGGACTATTTTTGTGAGCTGTAGTCAGCTATGCTGCGGAATAAAACAGTGGTATGCCAGTATACATGGAAACAGAGAAATGATGACAGATAAGAATTACAGGCCCATCTAGTTTGCCTGTATCTTATGCACACTGTAGAACCTGCCCGATTTCATTCCGAACCCTTGTTTTACTTGTATCTAAGAATCCCCTGGGCTTATCCTGAGATTTCTTGAATGTGTTTCAGAGCTGCCACGTTACCCCAATTCCAGGAGGGAAATTTTTCTCCAGTCCTGGTTTTGAGCTTACATCCCAAACAGCATGGTATTTGTAGTCCCTGATACTCCTATTGAAATCAATGCAGCAGGTTCCAAGGTGTGTCAGAAATCCAGGACTGGCCTACAATCTCCCTCTTGGAAAAGGGTAACTTGGAATTTCTGGTGTTTATTATTTTGGCCTCTGTGATGTCCCCTGAGATACTGTGCCATGTGTTTATCACCCTTTTTGTGGATAAAAATGTCTGTTACTCCTGAATCTATTTAATTTGAGGTGTATATCAATGCCTCTTATTGTAGAACTTCCTTTCCATTGAAAAATGCTTGCCTCTTGTATATTTTTATCACTGAAGTATTTGAATGTCTGTATCATAGCCCCTTCTCCCTCTTCTATGGTATGCATATTTGGTCCTTAAATCTCATTTTATAGGGCCTATGCAGTAGACTATATGCATTAGTTTTCATGTGAATGGAAAAATCAAAGAAAATTGTGATTTTTGGTTTGTTCACGGGCCAATTAACCAACTGCATGCACTCATTTTATAGGGTCTATGGTATAGACATAGAAACAAAATGCAAACTCCAACACTACCATGTATGCTACAAAACAATCAAATCCATCATACTACATGTAGCATCCAATTACATTTGCTTTCAGATTGCTCTTCAAATCCTAACTAGTCATCATGAGAAACTCAATCTTTCAATTGCAGCACAATCTTCATAGCAGAATTGACTTATGTGTCCCAAGAGTGCGACGTCGGTGACTACGGGACCTCTCAATGCTTTCGTGAGGCCCGCGGGCGCAGTTTCATGTCCGGATCAGAGTTCGTTGGGGGCGATGGAGGCAGAAGGAGGCCTGAGATGCCCCTCTGAACTGCAGGTCACTCCTAGCCCGTACGCCCAGACCCCGCCAGCTCAGCCTGCAGCACTTGATGTGGAGAGACTCATGGCCAGTGCGTCGGTGCTGGTGGGGAGTCCCGCGGAGGCGGTTGCTGCTTCTGCGGAGTCAGCTGGCATGGAGGTGATTTCAGCTGCTAATGGAGAGCATTTGACAGTGGTGGACACAGTGGTTGGACTGGGTGCCCGTTTTATCGTTTCTACTAATATCCAGGGAAGGGAACCTGGCAAATCCGTTCTTGTTCGCCCAGTTACTGTTACTTTGGATTCCTTATGGGAAGGACTTAGGGCGCTGGAATCTTCCTTTATATCTCAGTTTGCTGCTCTTCATGAAGTTCTTCCATCCTTGGCTCAGTCTATTAGCCAGCAGAAGCAGGAGGTCGCCTGTATTTCTTCAAAGGTGGCCCAGTTGGAAACTAAAATTGTGGACGCTGTTTCTATTTCAGGTACTGTTATGAAAGACTTGTCTGGTATCCATGGAAAAATAGAGATGTTAGAGAATTCAGTTAGGAAGAGAAATTTGCGCTTTTGAATTTCCCCCGGGTCCTGGTTACCTCGCCGAAGGATTTGTTCAATTCCTATGCTACATCTATTTTGAAAATTCCCTTGGAATCTGTACCTCCTTTGGCTAGGATCTTTTATTTGCCAACAGCCAAGCACAAGACCCATGGAGCTTCCACACCTACACATTCTCCTCTTATGGACTCATTGGATCTGACTGGGTTTTTGGAAATTACTGACCTGGGGTATGTCCCGAGGGCGACTTTGCTGCTGACTGTCGCATTTGAGTCTGATCGAGACTTTCATTTGAAATTATATTTCAAAGCCAGGAATGAGTCATTTATGGAGGGTATAATTAGGATGTTTCCAGATGTCTCTAAATCTACTCAGAAACGTCGGCAACAGTTTCTTTTGCTTCATCCTCAGGTCTTGCAGCTTGGTGGGCTTTTCTTTCTGAGATATCCATGTAGATGTTTAATAAAATATCAGCATAAAAGATACCGTGACAACCCCACTTTAGTCAATTTTTGTTGGGCATAAACTGTGGGAGGAAGATACTTCAAAACTTCCCCACCGGGCAGTACATGTCCCTTTTATTCATCCAAATGATCTAAGAGATGAACTTTTTAATCATCCATGCAAAATTAACACTTATCTGATATCATGCATGACGTGCACGTTTCAGGGCTGCCCAACCCCTGTGTCAAGTGCTCCAAATGTTGATCCAGTGTGACACAATGTCTTTTCACAGCACCTCCTTGCTGGTTCATGTTAAATCAATAAAAATGATTTTCCTCAATTTAGTTAGGTTTGGGATTAATGTTGTATGCACCAGTTTGTGTCTTATTTCCTGAAACTGTTTCTTTCGATTTATGTCTTGCTTACTCCTCTTTTTGTGGGCTAGTGAATGTTAATTTCTTCTTTAATGTATTGGATAGGGGATTTTTCCCTTATGCTGTATTGGTTCTACCTTTTCTTTTGTACATTCTTTTCCATTACAAGTGTATATCTTGTGGATAAATTGAAATTGCATAAATAAAAAGTAAAAAAAAAGAAAAAAGAAAAAAAAGAATTGACTTATGTGTTGCCGCTCAAATTTGTCATCATCACTCCAACATAACAAATTTGATCACAAAATTTTTCTTTTTCTTTTCTTTTTATCTTTGATAAATTTCTTAGTCCAACTTACTACTACTACTACTACTAATAATAATAATGAGCTACTTCCCACTTATCTTTTTCAGTTGATAATCTTCATATATTCAACTGTAGTAAGGTTAATAGCTTCACAATCAAATGGCTCAGTCCTACTCCAAGAGTTTATATCCTGAAGAGGTGAGTTTTTAGTCTGGATCTGAATAGGGCCAGAGATGGAGCGTGACATTTATTTATTTAACAGGTCTTCTATACCTCCTTATCTTATATTCAAAGCAGTTTACATGGAACAGTTATAGCAACAAGATTTACATTGAACAAGGTTAATCAACTTGGAGGTTACATTAGGGCAAACAGGCAATTAACAATTGTAACTATATACAGGAACTGTAGTGGTCTCTTATGGTCCAATTTGTTATCAATCTTCATCTTCATCTTCTGGGGTAGTTCCAAAGTATTCTTGGAAGAGGTGGCTTTTTATTGCCTTTCTAAAGTCCACTAGGTCTTTGATTTCATGTGTTGATGTGGGGATTGTTCCATAGCTGGGGCGCAAACAGGGAGAAGGCCCTACTGCAGGTGGATTGGTTTGCTTTCCTGAAGTTTAGCAGGGTCTCTAGTATGCTGTTGTCTGCTCCTCTTCTTGTCCTGGTTGGGGGTGTTTTCTTGATCAGTGGTTGGAGAGTTGTTGGAGAGAGGTTGTTTAGTGTTTTAAAGATTATTATTATGTTTTTGTACTTGGTATGTACAGCCACATACCACCTCAGGTAGTTTGTTTTAGGCATAAGGAGTATCAAGGTGGAAAGATCGAAGTCTGGGGTTGGCAATAGAAGAGCAGAGTTTCCAAGGAGGGGTGCAGGGAGAGATAAGAAAGGAAAGATAATGAAGGAAAGCAGAATGAATGCTCGTATAGGTCAGTAGGAGATGTTTGAACTGGATATGGAAACAGATAGGGAGCCATTGAAGCAACTTGAAAAGAAGGGTTGTCTGAGCATAGCGACACTGGTGGAAGATTAGCGGTGTAGCTGAGGTTTGAACAGATTGAAGTGAGGAGAGATGATTCAGAAGGAGACCAGCAAGGAGGAGATTGCAATAATCTAGGTAAGAGTCTTAGTAGTGTGTTCAGAAAGGAAGGGGTGAATTTTGCTGATGTTATGGAGAAAGAAATGACAGGTTTTAGTTATCAGTTGGAATGTGTGTGGAGAAGGAGAAGGAGGAGTCAAAGATAACCGCCCCGGTTGCTAGCCGAGGAAACAAGGAAGAGTATAGTGTTGTCCACAGAAATAGAGAAAGGAGGGGGAGAGATGAGTTTAGGTGAAAAGCTAAGAACCTTGATTTTGGCAATGTTCAATTTCAGATGGTGGCGGGATATCCAGACAGCAATATCAGATAAACAGGCAGAGATATGGGCCTGGATTCCTGGAAAGATTTCAGGTGCAGAAAGGTAGATCTAAGAGTCATCAGCATAAAGAGGGTACTGTAAATTATGGGAGGAGATGAGTGCACCAAGGGACTGGGTGTAGAGAGAGAAAAGGAGAGATCCCAAGACAGAGCCCTGGGGTACACTCAGGTAGTCTCTTCTAGGCATGTGGTACAGCAAGATGGAATGAACAGTCTGGAGTTGGCAGTAGAAGAGAAGGGTCACAGATGAAAGTGGTTTAGCTGATGACTATAATTCCCAAGAAGGGGTGTAGACGAAGATGAGAAATGAGAGATAATGAGGAGCTGTAGAGTGAATGCCCTTGTAGGTTAGGAGGAGGCGTTTAATGGGATGCAGAAACAGGGAGCCAGTGAACGGATTTGAGAAGAGGGGTTACAGAAGCATAGCGACAATGGTGGAAGATTAGCCATGTGGCTGAATTCTGAATGGATTGAAGGGGAGAGAGGTGAGTCAGTGGGAGACCAGCGAGGAGCAGGTTGCAATAGTCTATTGGAAGTGAGAGGTGACTAGAGAGTGGATAAGAGGCTTGGTAGTGTGTTCAGAAAGGATTCAAAATGATTGATAGGTGGAAATAAATTCCATAAGTAAAGAAATAAAAAAGGTGGATGTTTTCTGCTATTCCTTGCCATCGCCAGTCAAAGCCCATTGAAATAGAAATTTGTCTACATTTTACTTCTTTATCATAAGTTTTGTCCAACACATGTAAAGAAAGAGACTTGATCAAAATGAAGCCTTAGAAATATGCTTAGGCATCATGGGGTAGGGGAGGAAAAGTGAAAGAGAATGTGAGAGAATTATACAAAATATTAATCTGTATATATATATATATATATACATTTGATTAACACCTTCTTTCACTCATGATTCATTCCTTTGATATCATGGTAAAATTTATGAGGAAAATAATACGCATAGGCTTGGAAGTACAATCTAAGCTAATTATTTTTAGATTCCTTACCCTACAAAACATGCCCTTCCAAGAATACTTCCCCCTAATGCAGCTAAAAGCTTACATGTCCATTACTTGCCCAGTTCTTTCCAAATAAGTTGGTTCTATGGACCCACCCCAAATTTCTACCTAAAATTGTGAGCAAGGACAGTTTTCAGCAGCCCATTTATGCATGCCAATTGCTATTCACCCATATTAATGGACTTGAAAATTGTCCTTCCAATGCTTCAAAATTGTTTCTATTTTTACACTTCGAAAATTATAAATATTTGTCATCTAGCTATTGCATAAAGGATGCTTTCCCTTGAAAATCTTCCACTGTCATTTTCTGACACAAACACATATGTACAGCATCTGGAAAATGTGCCCACCCACTGTATATCAATGTGCAATGGTACATGTAGACAGGGTCGGAATAACATATTGCGTTGACTGTAGTTATCAATGAAAAGTGATGACGTGTTTCTGTGTTAATGCCTGCCTGGAGAGTGAAGGAAGAGACTGGGATATGGGACATAAATAAAGTTCAGCAAACAAACCATATAGGGCTAAGTTTATAAGGAACTGTGTAAAATTATATACTATCCACACGTGTAAATGGTAGTATTTTAGTGATTTACGATCTTTAATGGGTATTTATGTGCATTCTTTAGCTGATCATGATTTTATAAGCATGTGTGCAGTGGTGTGTACTTACTCTGGGGGTTATTCTAAGGCATGAATAACGGGGATGAATGTCCCAGCGTCCACACACCGGCTTTCACCTCCTGTCTAACCTCCCTGTGGGTTGTGTGGGGAAGTTAGACAGGGGCAAGGAAGGGTGGCATGGGGACGGAGAGTGGGCGAACAGTGGGTGGTTGCTGGCCCTGAATGTACAGTGCCGATTCTAATGCTCTTTGGACTAAGTCCATTCTGTTTATATCTTTTTGAAGGTGCACTCTCCAGATTTGTACTCAGTACTCTGAATGAGATCTCACCAGAGACTTATATAGAGACCACCAGCACCAGAAGAGCAGGCACTTCTCATGAGATAGAGGAAGTACCTGCTCTTGCATTTAACTCCAATGCGATGCTGCTGGCAGGAAGCTAGGAGGCAGGCTAAGTGGCAAGAGAGAAGGAGTAAGCTCACGCCGCTCTGCAGGGGATTCTAACATTTGAAGCAGGTACAAGTATGAGGCTGGGGGCTAATGCTGGGCCTGGGTGAAGGGTACTGGTAGCTAGGGGCTTACATAGGGGCTTGGAATGGGAGAAGGGAAGATGCTAATAGATGGGGGTGGAAGAAGCGGTCTGACCGAAAAATAAATCCCTAAAATTCCAAATGATAAACCTCTAGAATGAGAAGCTCTACACATAATGTTGGCTGTATAAATCACAATACAACCAAAAGTTATATGTTTAAACTGGGTCAAGATTAGAAACAATCTGGCGACAGGGCCTAAAGTTTATGAAGAGTGGCGATATTCAACCACTCTCTGAAAAACGTATCTGTTTAAATGTGTGTGATGCGGATTATCAGTAGTTCACCTTAAAAGAGTCTAAAGCTCAGAGCTCAGGGCTGGGAGGACATGACAGACAGAGAGATTAAGAAGGCAGCTGTGTGCACAAGAGAGAAGAGAGGCCTGTGGAGACAGAAAGCTCCTTCCAAGCAGGGCTGGGAGAGGAGTCTGGCTGTGAGGTAGGCGATTCCTGAACTGGGAACCATATTCCCCAGCACCGCAGCCCAAGTGACTGCCTGAACTTTGGGCTGAACTGTATTCTGACTTTAATATATAGGCACTGAGAGCCAGCCTGTGAAGAGAACAGGCTGGGGAGTGTTGGCTGTGGAGCCGAAGGACAATAAAAGCAGTTTTATTTGGCCCTGAACTGGTGTTTCCTTAATATTTTATGCACCCTTGCCACTGCATGCCATGCTACACCACAGTGTGATTGCAGACATAGTAGACCAAACTTCCTACACCTACAGGGACATGTTTACTAAAGTGTGCTAACCATTAGTGAGGGGTTTGTTGCATGCTAAGCTTGCTGCACTGTTAATGTGGGACTTCATGGTAAAAATTCCAGGCTAACTGAGTAGCCTGTGACTGGATGGGGATTGGGCAGGTTAGAGGAAGAAGGTGAGTGTTGATGGTGCATGATGGTTAGCATGACTGTCTAAGGACATATGCCAACCGTGAATGTTGCCATTAGCACCGTATGCACATAACGTCACCTCAAGGGTTGGCGGTAAGTGCACCCACTTGTCAGTTATGGCAATGCACATTACCAACAAGCTATTGGCAGGGGAACAGTCACACATCCCTCCCAAAGTTAGCATGGGCTTCTGTGCTAGTGTTCCACCACCAACATATGCTACCAGTGTACCCGTTAGTAAGCATGCCCCTCAATTTGCTAGGATGTCTTATAAAATTTAGATCTTGCTTAATCTATTTAATGCGCTCTAACATATGCACTAAGTTGCTTGGCATGACTTAAGAAGTCCTAATACACATGAAAATGTTATTAAACAAAAGAATGACATGAACAAAAAAAGTTCAAAAATCAGGGGAAAAGTCTGGAAATCACCTGAAAATGAACCAAATGTTTTCCATGCACATCTCTAGTGGATAAGTTATCTATATAAAGTTCTGTTAGAATTTCTGGCAGTCAAACTTAAACAGATAGCTTTGCTCTAGATAGTTATAACAACATGGCTTAAATGTCCATGTATTATTATGCATTTGCTAGACCATTGAATATTTACCTCACAGTCTCCTGTGTGAAACTATGAAGCCAATACAAAATCCAACCAAATAATATTTTTTGTGTCTTTGTTACATCTGCACAATTAGGAACACTACAGAACATCTATAACTCAGATACAGTCTATGACTTCTACTGGGGGCTATTAGCCTTTGTTGTTTGCTAATCGCTGTTCTCAAACAATAGTGTGCCAAGAAAACCCACCTTGGGAATAACTAATTTACACTGTGTTGGTAAAACTCCTTTAAGTTAGCATGGAAAATAGGAAAACCTGTTTACTACTTGTCCCTGTGAACTTGTGAAATGAGAAGTCACATACTTTTTCTGTGAGATTCCTCTTAACTATTGCCATTTCTTAGATACTGTACCATCCAATGAAAACAAGCTAATTGATAGGAACTGCCATGGACTTCCTGTAGTTGTCAATGATGGGGTATTTCCTGTGGCCATATGCATGTTTTCATGTACTGTGCTTTCAGCCATCTAAAGGGATGTTTTTAAAACATTTTCTAGAGTAGTGGTTCTCAATCCAGTCCTCGGGGCACACCCAACCAGTTGGGTTTTTGAGATATCCAAAATGAATATGCATGAGAGAGGTTTGCACGCACTGCCTTCTCTGTATGCAAATCTCTCTCATGCATATTGATTGTGGATATCCTGAGGACTGAGTTGAGAACCACTGTTATAAAGATAGATCAATGTATCAATATTCAGAAGCTCTCATTTCATAATGGTTTCTCCAATTTGTGCTTTTGAAGAAAAAAATCTATAAAATCTATAGTAACATAATAACAATGGGTTCCATATTTGGAAAGGCACAGAAGGTGTCGAAATGCGCCAAAAAACACATGCTCAAAAAAAGGCTTGAATCATCAGAATGGCGGAGGGTACACAGGCAAGCAGAATATGAGGATGCAGAGCTGTGCACAGGCGGCGCACTAACCCGTGTATGCGGTCTGAAAGCAGGCAGCCATATTGGAGAAACCCAAGAACCCACGGGACAGCCAAAATGCCCGTGTATGAAGGGCAAAAGTACAGACAGCTGCCTACCTGTGTATCACGTATGACAGACCACGCGCAAAGTGTTGCAAGTGTGGATATTACCTTGAAAACTGTGAAGCATGGAATATGCCTGAGTAATACCCATATAATAGTGCATTCCTACACATGGGTACCATAAGACCTGTGTGCCAATGTATGATGTAACACTGCATGGTTTCCCATTGGCATACTACACGAGTAGGAAGCCCCCCATTGAGCAGTAACTGACACAATAACATCCCAAAGATGACAGGAAAATTTCAGCATGGAAGAAGCAGAGGCCCTGGCACGTATGGTGCTGAGGTGGGAGGGGGTG
Source organism: Ichthyophis bannanicus (assembly GCA_033557465.1). Lineage (NCBI taxonomy): Eukaryota > Metazoa > Chordata > Amphibia > Gymnophiona > Ichthyophiidae > Ichthyophis > Ichthyophis bannanicus. The sequence continues at coordinate 307,001,295 of CM066041.1, forward strand.
GTGCATCTCAGGAGTCACCGCAGGGCCAATTTTCATTTGGCCACATGCATAAGGAGGGTGATCCAGTTGTGGCTACATGGGTGGGTAAACCATGGGTGGCAGGCAATAGGTGAGGGAGGGACATGGCAATTGGGAGGCTGGGAGCAACTGCAGCAGGCATAGGCAAGGGACAGTGCTGCCGCATCATAGATAGAACAATCACGCAATCATGGCACACTATTGTGCCACTACATTGTTCAAGTCAATCAACCAAATCCATGTGGGGCCCATGACCATATCCCCCAGCAGCCATAGTATCAGTATGTTGCCATGTGGCAGCGATGCCAAGACTTATAGTGCAAGGGTCATGCCACAAGTCCCTGGAAGGGCCCATATGTCACCTGACATGACACTGTTGGACTGCTAATAGCCACATAGCACATGGAGAGAAAGAGGGGCACAAAGTAGCAATTTGAGGAAGGGCACCAGAAGCCATGAATGGATATGGTATGTGTTGGGGGTGGCTTGTGTGCTGTGTTAGTGATGCAGGCCTGTCAGCCGATGCCCCATATGAGAACTCACACAGGAGGTGATGGCCTCAAACCCACAAACCAAGGCCACCCCTCAAAAGATATCTATCAGTCAAGGGAAAAAACTTACTGGGAGGTGACTGCAGCCAGCCCTGCATGTCACACAATCCTGTACATCAGAGTCACGGCCATGACTGCTACTGTAGTAAACAACTAGCCAACCACCTACTAAGCAGACACAATAGCTCATCCTGGAGAAGCAATGCTACCAAACTGATAGGACACAGTTTAAGTCTGACATGGTATCACACAACCACCGAAATGTGCAGGATGTCTACACTATCAGCTGTTATTTTATCAATGCTGACCTCTGCTATACGGCAGCCCAAAGAGACATACTTTGCCCAGAGTGGTGTGTGTTCTTGGCACCTATATGGCTCCATGAAAAGAAATTGTATCATCAGCCAGAGGAGAATGCAAGCACCCCTTTCACTTGGGAAGCATAGGGGTGTGTGGCTGTGTCATGGGCTGGCCGAGACAAGTGGAGCATAGAGAGGGAAGCAGTCACCTGAGAGCCCAAGAGGAGAATAGTGAACAGGAGGCAGCAGGAAAAGGCCCAGGATGGTGTGAGGGCAAGGCAAAGGAAGCAGCAGGGTAGAGGCAGGGTACAGATATGTATGGAAAAGGAGGAGGGAGTGGTTGCTGAGAGGCTGGGTGTCAGTTGGCTTACAACCTAAGTGTATGGGCCTCAAAATCAAAGGGAAACTGATATGCCTTCACTGTCCCTACCTAAAAGGAGTTTGCAGGGGCAGGGCTGGATGGATGGGAGACAGCATTTAAAAAGGAACAGAGAGTGCCAAATGAGGCGAAGGCTGATGGGTATGGTGTGCATGTGGGGAGAGTGAAGGTACAGGCCCCAGATGGTGTATGTATTGTTGCGCCCTTGCCCCGCCCAGGCGGCTGCCTGACGAGGTGAAGGGGGAGCGAATGTCACTTTCAAGCAACTCCAGAGCAAAGGCTTCTGGGAGTTGTAGTATTTAGAGCAAATGTAGTTGTAATCAAAGGCTGAGCCAAGAGTTGAAAGCAAACGCAGGAATATTTTTATTAGCCTCCCATAATAGCGGGAACTTCACAATGAAGCTTGGTAAATTACGTGTACAAAATATCCACAAGAAACTCAGGTAAGAAAAAGTGCTCTTGCTTACTTCAGCATATAAAGGTTACTCATTCAAAAATAATGCTTCACTTCCCAGTGCTTTAAACAAACTCAAAGAGTTCATTGAAACTTCAATGCAAACTACTTCCAGCAAATAAACTTTTCTTCTTTTGTTTCAGAGCTTTATGGGTTTTAATCAGTTGTCTAGAGACTTCCAGCAGCACTCCGGTGCAAGTCTCACTCAGGGCAGCAAGCACACTAATTAAAACTTCTTAGCTCTGTAAAACACCATACATATCAGAGCAATGGAATTTTCTGCAAACATATATTTCCACACACTCTTATTTCACTATCAGGGATAACTCACATTCCATAGCCTCCTCTGGCTCACTTAAAAGAATATTTTCCCCGATGTCCATTGACTCACTTTCTGAACAGGACTGTTCTGTGACGTCGTCAGCAAACAGCTGTTCTTTCCCTCGGTGCAGAGAACTACTCTCTCCACTAATTACGTCCTGGTCTTTCAGCATACGTTGAACCAGTTTTAAAATATTTAAACCTTCTTTACTGAGAGGCTTCTGGTAACCCTGCTTCTGGTTAAACTCCTGGAGCTGGCTGTCTGGGAACTCTTCCTGAGACCTTTGAAAGATAACTTTAGCAGCAGTACCTTTTGGAAGTTTCTTTAGCAGTGCTTCCCTGCTCCTTCCCTGGCCATGCTGTTTCCTGGTTAAAGCAGCCTTCTCGTCTCCCTTCCTCCTGCAAGCATGAAACTCTTGCACTGAATGAGGCTCCCTTTCAGACTCCTCCTCTGAAACCGAGTCAGCTCTCTTCCTCTCGTGTCCTGGCAATCCTTCCAGCCCTGGAAATCTCCTTGCCTCTCCTTGGATTCTCCTTCCCTGGCGTGGAGATCCCTGGAATCTATCTCTCTCTGTTCTCTGGGGCTTATAAACATGTGACTGGCCGGTATCTTTCCACCCCACTCGCAGCTGTGCTGCATTACCACCCTCAGTTGCTATGGAGCTGGGGCATGGCTTTTGGACAACAACTTTTGACAGGTTCTTTTTTTCAGCCTTAGCTGCACTTTTAAACTGAGCATTTTTTTCCCTTTCCCTCTGACTAGGGGAAATTGCCTGTATTTTTTCTACCTCCATAGGGTCTTGGCCGTCTTCGCCATCACATATCCCCCCACTTAAGATATTACGGGCTGGCGTTTGTACTTCAGCACAGCTCGTAATACGGGAAAGGGCGTCAGTGTTGGTGTGTAACTTCCCAGCCCTATACTCTATGTGGAAGTCGAACGCCTGTAAGGCCATGTACCAATGGGTAAGACGGGGATTATGATCCTTCATCTGATTTAGCCAGCGTAGTGGGGCATGATCCGTCACTAATAAAAACTTACGGCCCGTCAGATAAAAACGCAAGGCGTCCACCGCCCACCTTATGGCCAGACATTCCCTTTCCACTACCGAGTATTTCCTCTCTGGTGGTGTCAATTTTCTGCTGAGGAACATAATCGGATGTTCCTCCCCCTCAAACTTTTGGGACAACACAGCGCCTAATCCTGTGTCAGAGGCGTCTGTCTGTACGATAAAGGATTTACTACAATCCACACCCCTTAATATGGGTGCCTGGCATAGCTCTTCCTTCAAGCTAGAAAAAGCCTGTTCTGCTTCCACTGACCATTTCACCTGGTTGGGTGCATTTTTCTTCAACCGCTCTGTTAAGGCAGCGCTCTTGGTAACGAAATGGGGAATGAATCGGCGGTAATAACCGATTAACCCCAGAAACCCACGGAGCTATCTTTTTGTCAAGGGCCTAGGAAATGTCCTAACACTTTCTACCTTCTCTATTAGGGGTTTTACTGTGCCCCGTCCTACCAAATGTCCCAAATATTTTACTTGCGTTCCCCCAAACATACACTTGGCCGGGTTTAAAGTAATACCCGCCCCACGCAAGGCCTTTAAAACCGCCTCAATGTGTGCCAAGTGCTCATCCCAGCGAGAGCTATGGATCACTATGTCGTCCATGTACACGGTCGCGTATTGTTGATGGGGACGAAGGATCACATCAACTAATCGCTGGCAAGTCGCAGCCGCCCCATGCAATCCAAAAGGCATGCGACGAAACTGGTACAAACCAATAGGGGTGCTGAATGCGGTCTTTGGGCGAGATTCCCTGGTGAGGGGAATCTGCCAATATCCCTTGGTCATATCAAGGGTAGTCAGGTAAGACGCCTGGCCTAATTTGTCCAGCAACTCTTCTATCCTGGGCATGGGATAGGTGTCAAACCGGGAGATGGCATTCACCCTACGGAAATCAATGCAAAACCGCATTGTCCCGTCTGGCTTGGGTACCAGCACTATGGGGCTGTTCCAGGGTCTATGGGACTCTTCGATTATCCCCATCTTAATCATGTCCTGCACTTGGGAAACTACCTCTTGGCGTTTTGCCTCAGGCAACCGGTAGGGTCTCTGGCGTACTATCTCCCCTGGAAGGGTAACTATCTCGTGAGCCACGAGTCTTGTCTCACCTGGAATAGGTGTTAACACATCGGGATACTTCCTTAATAGCCCTAATACCTCCTGCTGCTGGGACCAGGAAAGTTCCTCCCCTAACCTGGGAACTGGATCTGCCTTGCAATCGGATAATTGCGGGCCTAGATCCTCCTCCTCGGTCACCTCACAACTGGCAGCTAAACCTTTCACCGCTGTTTTACTGGTGGATCCAAAACCTCCGGTCCCCCTGGTGGTAGGAGTTAATTCCATTGCCTCCTCCAGGGCCGGAAAACCCACCCGCTCACAAATCATCTGGGCTATACGGTCCCCTATGCTTATCCTGAAATCCTCTTTGGCAAAGTTGAACAGTAGGACCTTAATCGTCCCTCGGTAGTCGGGGTCGATTACTCCGGCGCCTACATCTATAAAATTCTTCCAGGCTATGCCTGAATGGGGTGCAAGCCGCCCATAACAACCCGGGGTATTTGCACTTGTATGCCCGTTTCTACCAGGGCTTTTCCCTGATGGGGAACGACTGTCTCCTCGGCACTACACAGGTCAAATCCAGCTGCCATCTGGGTAGCCCGCTTAGGAACTTTGGCATTGGGGGTTGTACGACAAAACCTAAGAACAAATGGGCATTTATTAGGGGTGTCCTCTTTCCTAGCTACCTCCCCTTTTGCCTGTCGCTGCTGGGTTCCAAACAATGGTTGAGGGACTGGCCTGGCCTTAGTGTTCCCTATACGTGTAGGTGGGGCTTGCTCTCCCTCACTCTCCTTTACCTGGGGTACTCTCCCACCCTCCAAATGAGGTGAATCCCCTGATGAGGTTTCTTTCTTGGCTTTGGGTGTTGCTAAAGTGGATGCTTTACCTGCCTTGCTTTGAAGACCCTCTGCTATCCCACGCCTGAACTGGGGCCAGTCTCTTCCCAGGACTAGGGCTTGTGGGAGCCTGGGGACTACCGCAACAGGTATCTGGCGCTTTATCCCTAAGCCTTTCACATTTACAGTATAAATGGGGTACGATGAGGCTGCCCCATGAATGCACCTTATCTTTATGGACCTTTCTTGAGGCTCGGGAGTCGGACCAATCCGGGATGCTAGCTCTCTCCAGAGCTTCCGCGAAATCATTGATTGGTCCGCTCCGGAGTCCAACAAAGCCTCCACAGGAACACCCTCTACCTCCACCTCTAGGAGGAAACCCTCTCCGCTCTCTTCAGAGTGGGAGGTCATCAATGTTATCCTAGCTTTGCAATTTCTTTTCACATGGCCTTCTTCTCCACATGCAAAACATTTCCTGGTTACATAATCAGGTTTATCCAAAGGCAATGCTTTCACCCCTTCTCTCCATACAGGTTTTCCCTTCATTTCTGATGCTACATTTACTGCTGACGACAGACCACCTACTTTAACTGGGCTCGCCACACTGGCCTCCAGGTAACGCTCAGCCAGTGCGGTCGCTGCCTCTGTGGTCCTGCAGTCTTGTAGGATCAGAAAGGACCTCATCTCTCGCGGAACAGTGTCCATAAATTGTTCCAAGATGATATAATCCAATAAAGACTCTTTTGTCTGAGTCTCCGGTGTTAGCCATTTTCCCGCTAACCCCTTAATGCGTTGGCATAGCGCGCGCGGTGTTTCACCGGGCTTTAACCTGGCGCTTCTCAGAAGGCGGCGGTAGACCATGGGACTTAATCCTAGGCGGTCTCTTATCGCCTTTTGCACCTCCCTGTTATCAGTGGCTAACTCCACGGGCATAGCCCTGTACGCCGCTAACGCTTCCCCAGTTAATGAAGCGGCAAGGCGTATGGCCCAATGCTTTTCATCCCACCCTGATAACAAGGCTACTCTCTCAAATGCGGTGAGAAAATCATCCACATTGTCCTCTTTGGTTAATTGTCCAAAGGAAAATGTCCCAGTACCATACATGCCCAATGCTAGGGTATCGCCTAAGTAACCTGGTACTGTCTTTGGTGTCTCCGCTGTTGGTTTCTGCATGCCCAGCCAACCGTCCAGTTTCTCCAACAACGGTTTCTGCTGTGCTTGGAGCATGGCTGCTGTATGTTCCAATGTCCGCGCTGACACTTCCTGTTGTTTTTGGAACTGCTCAGCCATCCATCTTAGTAGCTCCGCCTGCTCCATGCTGGGTAGTAGCTGAAACGAGAGAAAACAGAGAAAGAACACCAAGTGCGGCCCTCTAATGTATAGGCCCACTCTCCTTTGACCCTGCTGTACTGCTGCAGTCCCACCCGGCTCGGGTATCCGCTTGTATTCCCTTATAAATACTTATTACCTCCAGCCGGTGTAGACTCAGGCTTATCAAGCAGCAGGAACGGCCTCAGGAACTGCTCCACTCCGATCCTTCAGCTGTTGATCCGGGCCTTCTCCAACAGCAGTTTGTATCCCAGCACAGGAAAAAAACACTTTTTCCTCTTTTCTTTTCCTTCTTCTTCTTTCTGTAGTTCCAGTGTTTTTGTGGGACCACGTGACCAAGGCTTGATCCTTAATACTACGCCACCTGTCGTGCCCTTGCCCCGCCCAGGCGGCTGCCTGACGAGGTGAAGGGGGAGCGAATGTCACTTTCAAGCAACTCCAGAGCAAAGGCTTCTGGGAGTTGTAGTATTTAGAGCAAATGTAGTTGTAATCAAAGGCTGAGCCGAGAGTTGAAAGCAAACGCAGGAATATTTTTATTAGCCTCCCATAATAGCGGGAACTTCACAATGAAGCTTGGTAAATTACGTGTACAAAATATCCACAAGAAACTCAAGTAAGAAAAAGTGCTCTTGCTTACTTCAGCATATAAAGGTTACTCATTCAAAAATAATGCTTCACTTCCCAGTGCTTTAAACAAACTCAAAGTGTTCATTGAAACTTCAATGCAAACTACTTCCAGCAAATAAACTTTTCTTCTTTTGTTTCAGAGCTTGTGATGGCGCGCCCCGGCCGCACAGCACCCCCTGGTGGCGGCGTAGTAGTTCCACCGGAGGGCTGGAGCCGGGGGGGGGGCACTAAGATGTTGTTAATCAGGGTTGGCCAGGTGCGAGGGTCGTGGGTCAGAGCCTTGTGTCAGCCTCGTTACCAACTCCTGAAGAGATTCAGACTTGCACGAAAGTGGTGGGAAAAGAAAACAGGCTTTATTTTCCCCTTTAAGCACTATGGGTTCAAAAACAAAGGATATACACTCCGGTACGTGGCAAAATAAGTCTTTACAGCAGATTTTTAAAGGTGAGAAATAAAATAACCAAACACTGTTAACTTCACAGTATTCAAATATGTAACAGCAAAAAGGCTTCCTTCGCTCAATGACTCTGGAAGGCCTCTATTTCGCTTCCAGCACAGAATGTGCATTCCATGGGACTATCACTGTCTTCATACACAGATTCCACTTGCATGGCCTCCTCTGACTGCTCTGAGGTATCAGGGCAAGTGTCCTTCATGGGATTTAGTCTTACTGTTTCCCACGGCTTAGCAGTCTGTCTAGGCCCACGATTCAGCTTAGTGGCATACCAGAAAGGCATTGCTTGCTCAAGAGGTTTAAAAACATTATCTCTATGTTTTCCTCTAACAGTCCTTTTGTTGCACAAACTATCCTTTAACTTTTGCTTCTGCTCTTGTCTTCTATATGGAGAATCTCCTTCCCAGGATTCTTCTCTTAGCTTAAGTTCAGGTATACAATGACAAAGGTTAAAAGTTTTACCTTTTGCTTTGTGTTTGATTCTCTGGGGTGAGGCTGGAGGCGTACCGTGACTGCTGCCTTCAGTATCGGTGCTCTCTGGAATATACCTCCTGCTTTCCCAGTCTTTCCTTCTCTGACCCTCAAGGCCTGTTCTCTTGTGGGCTTCTGGGCCCAGTCTGGCTTGGCTTCGGCCTTCTCGGCCTGTCTTCTCTCTCTCAGGACTGGTTCCCAGCCTGTCCTTTTTCTCTCAGCTGATGAGGCTTTGGCAGCTGAGCTCCTTACAGGCAAGTCCCTTGACTCTTGCTGGTCTCCAAACTCTGGCTTGCTTCCAAACTCTGGCTTCCCCCCAAACTCTGGCTTGCCTGCTCTTAAATGTGAGCTTTTGGAATAAGAGTCCTGCCCCCTAGGGCGTGGTTCTGTGGTCTCTGTCCTAGCTCTCCTGCTCCCTCTAGGTAAGTTCTCTGGAAATTGCAGGCAATTTCTTTTTCTTTCAGAGTTTAAAACTTTTTTCCTCTCCAGCAGAGGGCCCGCTGCATCACAAGCTTTATGGGTTTTAATCAGTTGTCTAGAGACTTCCAGCAGCACTCCGGTGCAAGTCTCACTCAGGGCAGCAAGCACACTAATTAAAACTTCTTAGCTCTGTAAAACACCATACATATCAGAGCAATGGAATTTTCTGCAAACATATATTTCCACACACTCTTATTTCACTATCAGGGATAACTCACATTCCATAGTCTCCTCTGGCTCACTTAAAAGAATATTTTCCCCGATGTCCATTGACTCACATTCTGAACAGGACTGTTCTGTGACGTTGTCAGCAAACAGCTGTTCTTTCCCTCGGTGCAGAGAACTACTCTCTCCACTAATTACTTCCTGGTCTTTCAGCATACGTTGAACCAGTTTTAAAATATTTAAACCTTCTTTACTGAGAAGCTTCTGGTAACCCTGCTTCTGGTTAAACTCCTGGAGCTGGCTGTCTGGGAACTCTTCCTGAGACCTTTGAAAGATAACTTTAGCAGCAGTACCTTTTGGAAGTTTCTTTAGCAGTGCTTCCCTGCTCCTTCTCTGGCCATGCTGTTTCCTGGTTAAAGCAGCCTTCTCGTCTCCCTTCCTCCTGCAAGCATGAAACTCTTGCACTGAATGAGGCTCCCTTTCAGACTCCTCCTCTGAAACCGAGTCAGCTCTCTTCCTCTCGTGTCCTGGCAATCCTTCCAGCCCTGGAAATCTCCTTGCCTCTCCTTGGATTCTCCTTCCCTGGCGTGGAGATCCCTGGAATCTATCTCTCTCTGTTCTCTGGGGCTTATAAACATGTGACTGGCCGGTATCTTTCCACCCCGCCCCCAGCTGTGCTGCATTACCACCCTCAGTTGCTATGGAGCTGGGGCGTGGCTTTTGGACAACAACTTTTGACAGGTTCTTTTTTTCAGCCTTAGCTGCACTTTTAAACTGAGCATTTTTTTCCCTTTCCCTCTGACTAGGGGAAATTGCCTGTATTTTTTCTACCTCCATAGGGACTTGGCCGTCTTCGCCATTACAGTATCCAAAGGAGCCTCCTCCTGATGTCATATATCTCTCTCACAGGGACTTTGGTGTGAGGCAAACCTTGGAGGCCTTGAAATGCAGGTTCCAGATGATGAGGCACAAGAACCCAGACCTAATTGAGAGGAGGTAGGAGGAAGGTACAGGCCCCAGATGGTGTGTGTATCCAAAGGAGCCTCCTCCTGATGTCATATATATCTCTCATAGGGACTTTGGTGTGAGGCAGACCTTAGAGGCCTTGAAATGCAGGTTTCAGATGATGAGGCACAAGAACCCAGACCTCTGAGAGGAGGTAGTAGCTTTGGCAGGTGAGTCTGGTCTCATCTATGCCACGTACACCCACATGACCAAACCACATTTAGACAGCTGGTTGTACCAGGGGTTGGAGTCTGCTATGACATCGCCTCATGCCCTGCAGACCATAACCATTCTACTGCCATCCCTTGATGGCATTCCCACCACTTGCAGTCATGCAAGCAACTCTGGTCTGTACCACATAACAGCAGCTCTCCACACAGGGTATCATGTATCAGCCCTCAAGTGGTACTATGCTGGCACAAATAAGGCCCCATTCTGACCATACAACATGACAGGCTGGGTCAGGGCATGGGTCTACCAAGCGCAGGTTCCAACAGTGGCCAGTCCTGCTAGCAGATGCTTGTCTGCTATCCACAAAGGGTCAAAGTGTTACCATGATGTATAGTGTAGTGTACACTGGCACAATACATATCCCATCTCCATCGCATCAGATACACAACCACTGTGAAGGATTTGCCCAGTGCTGGTGCTCAGTTTGCGAGATCAGACAATGTACCACACATACATACCTAACAGGCAGGAAGTGGGGATCAGGACTCAATGCATGGGTCACATGGCTATGCCCCAAAAGTGATTAGTAAGAGGAATAACATCCAGCTAGGGCCATCTGGAGTATGATGCTAGAACCATACATGTGTAGGAAAAAAGTGCCAAGGCAACCAGTGTGCTATCTCTGACACCAATCCCATCAGTAGTACCTGTGTTGTTGCAAACACTACAGTCCAGTGCAAGATGGGAACATGTCTCCCCTGAAGGAAGTCAGAATTGCAAGGGCTAATGGCACAGAGCCATTGTTGAAATCAAACCCTGCCCCCCCCCCCCCCCACTGTTTACATGAACAATGCCCCAAACCACTGGGCCAAAGCTGGCCTTATCCCAGAGGGACAGTGATGCTAGGTGCTGGAGAGGGTTCTCAGACAAAGGACACATAGGGACATGAGCTAGATATAGGGGCACCAAATGCTACCATAGTGCTCAAAATATCCATGCACAGGAGATCATCATGCGACCTGATGCACAATAGATATATGCTCCCAACACAGACCATTCCCTGCCATTCCACCAGTGTATGATGTGGAAGGAGTGTCTGCATTCCCTCAAAGCCACCCTGAATCTCCAGGTCTGCCACATTGTGTTGTGCCACTATCTCCCCGTAAGGGTTTCAATTACCATTATGACAGATAGTACTGAGCATGTATATAGTACTACATAGCACATGTAGCGCTATACAAAAATTACAGACCAACACATCCAGCTTACAAGAGCATACCACACACACAATCAGCTCAAAATACCAAATAAAAACCACACACAGCTGCACAAGTGACCCCAAACATGGTCCTCTCTCCCAGTGTGAAACCCACACAAAATGCCTCTCACCTTGCTGCACCCAAAGCATAACACAAACAGTGGTTGCACAGCATCCGCTATCACAATCATCCACAAACCACAGATGTCACCCCAAAACCTCCAAGAAGCCTAAAAACACCCACCCACATCATCCACCTCAGCCCTCAGTTCTGCCCTGCCCACATGGTTTGGTTCACAGTCATGCTTATATTTGACGTTGGGATGGCCAGCCAGTGTCTGTCACATGTCAGTGCAGTGTTGCATCCTACTGATATTGGTCTACAAATGTTAATCTGTATTAGCACTACACACATATAGGAAAAAATGTGGCAACATATGCAGTACGTACATGAGAAGAGCTGTGCAATCACCTGCCGCCTGATTGCTGTGCCCTCACGTGTGTCCTCACGGGCACGTACAGGGGGGCACGTCGGATCATCCTCCAGACCCTCATTAATCTCTGCAGGGATATTGTGCCTGAGAGCAATGTTGTGCAGGATGCAACAGGCTATGATGATCTCTGCCACAGTCTGTGGAGTATATTGTAAGGCGCCGCCTCTCCTATCCAGACACCTGAAGCGACTCTTCAAAACGCCAAAGGTGCGCTCTATGACAGAGCGGCTGGTGGCATGGGCCTCATTGTACCTCCGCTCTGCACGTGTCCGTAGTTGACGCACAGGAGTCAGCAACCAGGGGCGACACCCATATCCTGCATCACCTGTAGAAAGACATGAGGTAAGTTAAAGCATGAGCTCATGTCGCCTCAAATGGACACAGGTATATCTGTGCAAAACAAATGCATTACACATTCTGTAAGAAACATATGACATCACAGCTATGCAGCATTGCAACATTGAAATATGATGACACAAAAGGACCACATGGCCTATCTAGTCTGTCCGTCCATATCAACAGGTACAACAGTCCCCTTTTTATCCTTTATAGTTCGTCTGTGTTTGTCCTATGGAATGCAGTTACTGTCCTCGTCTCTACCACCTACACTGTGAGAGTATTCCATGGATCCACCACCTATTCATTAAAAAAAATATGGTGGCATATCACCCCTGAATCTATCTCCCTCCACCCTCATCTCATGTTCCCTCATAGCTGAACTTGCATACAATTTGCAGAGGCTCTCTCCCGCAACATATATGCCATGGAGGTATTTCTACATCTCCATCATATCACCACTATCCCTCCTTTCCCCAAGGCGTACATCCTAAGATCCTTCGGTCTGTCCTCATATGCTGTATAATGAAGACCACTAATCATTTTAGTAGACAACCTCTGCTCCGACCCCATCCCGTGCACATCCTTTTGAAGGTGCAGTCTCCAGAATTGCACACTACTCCAAATGAGGTCTCACAAAAGACATATACAGAGGAATTCTCCCTTCCTGTTTTATTCTAGCCATTCATCTCTGTATGCACCCAGCCAGCCTTCTAGCTTTTTCCCTCGCCTATTCAACCTGGTTAGCTACTTTGACATCAGCAGAAACAACCACACCTAGGTCACGCTCTTCTGTAGTGCAAAAGAGTACTTCACCCCCTATGCAATATTGTTCCCTTGGATTGTTTAAGGCCAACAGCCTGACCTCACATTTCCTACCATCACATCCCAGCTGGCCAATTTAAGACCATTCATCAAGCTTAGCTACATCACTCCTCATATTTTTTACAGCTTCCTGGGTGTCTACCCTATTACAGATTGAGTGTGTGAACCTAAGAAACACCAGACAAGGGGTAGCTGTATGGAGTGGCAACAACATAATATGTAACAACCACACAAATGCTTGCATCCAATCAACCAGCATCACACAGCAACATAGCAGGGCGCATTTGGAGGGCAACCCCCCCCCCCTTCCCCCTATATCCCACACAGGCAGATGGGACACACACACAATGAGTGATGTACTGCAAGACACACATTTGCACATACGCCTAGTCACATGAGCACCATGTGCATGTCAGAAATGGGAAACACCCACCCAGCAATATGCAGTCCTCATACTGTCCTGCCTCAAATTGTTGGAATAGTGCCGAGTGATGCAGGATAAAGGCGTCATGGGTGGACCCTGCAAACCTGGGGACCACATTCAGAATATGCATATCTGCATCACATACAATCTGAACATTCAGGGAATGATAGTGTTTGCAGTTGCAGAACACTACCTCCCTGTCTCTAGGCGGGACCAGGGCAATATGTGTGCAATCAATAGCTCCCATCACGTGTGGAATCCCGGCTAACGCCTCAAAGGCCTGGTTCAGGGTCCACCACTGTTGCCTAGTGTGTGGAATGGCAATATAATTCTGCACCCGGCTGACCATGGCATGCAGTACTTGGTGGAGACAGCGTGAGAAGGTGGGGCGGCTCATGCCACCCACTGCGGCCACAGATGACTGGAAACAGCCAGAGGCAAAGAAATGTAGGGCAGCAAGGAGCTTGACCAAACCTGGTATGGCATGTGACCGATCAGTCAGGGGCTCGAGGTCAGGTCTTAGATCCTCATAGAGCTCCCTAATAGCCCCTGTGCTCAGTCTGTACAGGGAGATGACCTGGTCCTCTCGCATGCCATGGAGCTGGGCCCTGGGCCTGTAGAGGCATGGCTGGCGAGCCTGCACCTCAGCACGCCTCCTGCGCTGTGCGGGCACAGCCCCTGCCTGCCCTTCCCCCACAGCTGCAGGTCTGATTTGCTGCGGGACTACACCCATGCCCTGTGCCTCAGCCCCATAGACACCATCTCCCCTGTCACGCAACCGCACCACCTGCCCACCTCGCGCTGCAGCTGCAGCAAACACAAAGGCTGCCATAACCTACACCCGCCCTGCTCCTCAAAATCAGTCAAACACAGACAACACTTCCCTAATCAAGACACACACCTTACACACCACACAGAACCACAGCCACACAATACAACCAACAACAATCACAAACCCAGTCACGCTCCACAATACACCTGATTCAGATTCGCTCCTTCCGTCACTGCCAACGCACACCTTCTTTCTCCCTCGCCTACAAAAACCCCCTCAACGTGCAACATGTGCTGAGGACAATTTATAGAGTTTTTTTACGTTATGCGTGTTGCGTGTGCGCATTTGCGTGAGCGTGACCACTGCGCATGTGCAGGTGGCTGTGCGCGTGCGCCACACACACGCAGCACTGTGCATGCGCCACACACATGCTGCACTGTGCATGCGCCGCGCACATGTTGCACTGCACGTGTGCCGTGCACAAGCTGCACTGTACGTGCACCATGCACACGCTGCACTGTGCGTGCACCGCACACACGCAGTGCTGCACATGCGCCACGGCTCATGCGCTATGTACACATCCACGTTCTGCATGGCAAATGCGCACAGCAAACTGCGCATGCGCAGCATGAACGGCGGCGGGGGTGCACACACGCTCTGTGTAGTATAATGCGCAATGCGCAAGCACCCATTTCCCGCCTCTGGCCGGCGCATGCGCTATGCGCATGCGCACCTACGCAGCCAACGTGCACATGCAACTGCGCATGTGCAATGTAAAAAACGCTATAAATACACCTCTACACGTGCTGCACGTTGAGGGGTTGTTGGTAGGCGAGGGAGAGAGAAGGTATTAGTGAGAGAGAGAGATAGAAAAAGAGAGAAGCAGGTTTCTAGGAGAGCTAAGGTTTTGTGGTGAGGGTCAGAGTGTTAGAGGCTTGGTTGTGGAGGATAGGTGTGAGGTACAGCAGGGGATACAGAGAGGAGGGGAGTCAAGGAGCAGGTGAGTGAGAAAGGAGGTGAGGTAAAGAGCAGATAGCAGAGAGAGGAGGGAGGTGTGAGGTGGAGCTGAGAAGGGCAAGAGAAGGAAGGTCTGACAGGGAGGGAGAGGACAGGGAGATGGAGCCACAGGACAGGGCAGGAGTGGAGAGGGAGAGGGAGGTGGGCCCACCTGTTGGGGATGAGACAGATATGGCAGGGAGTGTGGTGGAGGCTGCAGGGCCATCGGCCCAGCCCACACAGGGTCCTCTCACTACAAAACGTAAACGCATACCGGTGCCAGCTCTGCAAAGGAAGAGGGCCCAGAAATTCTCACCACAGGAAAATCACATCCTGCTGGCTTCTGTTCTAGAAAATTATGAGGTCCTATACGGACGCCTAAGTAACACCACCACTGTTGCAACACGCACCCAGGTGTGGGAGGAGGTGCAGGAGGCGGTGGCACAAAGAGGGGGCCCAAGCAGAGACCTCGACAGCCTCAGAAAGAGGTTTAACGACATAAAGAGGGGTGTGCGTGCACACATGAAGGCAGAGCGGCGGCATGCTGTGGGCACTGGAGGGGGAGGCCCCTTTACACCCTCCCTAACACCCCTGGAGCAGGAGTTGGCAGAGCGGCTAGGGCCAATATACCTCTATGGACTGCCAGAGGCACTGGGCACTGCCCATCCCCAGGCAGGTAGGTACCCAAATCACACCTTGCTGCTCCCAACCCATTGAGTACCTGCCCTTTGGATGGTGCATCAGGCTTTTTATTAGCACCTCCTCATACCTGCGCCCCTGGATCATCTCCCACCCTCTGCCTTTGGCTCATTAGTGTGCTGTCCCCCATTCCACCCCTTTTACTCTGTGTTTTGCTGCCCTCAAAACACATGTTTCATTTGCATCATCCCTTTTTATATCTGCCCTGCACATGTGGCCACATGTCTGCTACAAGCCCCCTCTCAGACCTGTACGTGTTATGTCTGTGTCTAATCTAAGCACTGCTGAGCAGGGATGGTCCTTCTGTGGGATAATGCACACCAGGGGTCCTCAAACATTCTAAACAGGGGGCCAGTTCACTGTCCCTCAGACCATTGGAGGGCTGGAATATAGTTTTTAAAAAAGATTATGAACAAAGCCCAAAGAACACTGCAGAAGTACAAAAAACACAGAACGTTTCAAAACATTTTGTTTGTTTTTTTTCCACTGGCAATTGTTCTTGCCACGTTACTCTGGTTTCTTTGGGTCTTCTGCTAACTCCCCATCATCTGCTTTCCATTTGTCCTTTTGTCACACGTCTAGTATTGTTTCCATTCTCTGTCTACATCTGCTTTAACATGGTAATCTCTCTCCTTGTGCACCTTCCGCATTCCTAGGTCATCCACTCAAATGTTAGACCCCCATCCTCAATCCCCACTATCTGTCCAATTGTAGATATCTCTTATTATGTTTATTATGTTTATGTTTATTAAAATTTGATATACCGCCCGTTCAAGAAGATCAGAGCGGTTTACAATAAAAATATCACATAAAAATAATCAAAGAAAACAAATAAAAACAATCATAAAAACCATAGCCAGAAAAGAGGAAGAGAAATACAATCTTAATAGGAGAGAGGGGGGTTAAAGAGCACAACATAGACAATGTAAGAGATAGCTCGTACAAAAGGGGAGGGAAGGTCGAAGGCAAGGGAGAAGAGGTGGGTTTTTAGATTACATTTAAAGGTAGGATGGTGAGTTTCAAGCCGGAGGGAGGGGGGAAGGGAATTCCAAAGGGCAAGAGCTGTGAAAAAGAAGGCCGAGGAACGGGTAGATTGCAGGTGCGCTGAAGAAGGGGAAGGAAGAGTGAGGCGGTTGAGGTGAAATGAACGAGGTGTGCGTCTAGTAGTGTGATAGGTGAGGAGATCGGCCAAATATTGCGGGGTGTTAGTATGGAAAGCTCGATGGACCAGAGTAAGCAGTTTGTAGTGAAAACGAAAAGGTAGGGGCAGCCAATGGAGACGGAAGAGAAGAGGTGAGACATGATCGCGAATGGAAGAATGGGTGACGATGCGAGCGGCAGTGTAATGAATACGTTGAAGACGGTATAGTTGAGACTTAGGGAGACCAAGAAAAAGGGAGTTAGCAAAATCGACACGGGATAGAACCAAAGAGAGAAGTAAAGTGGCGAGTGCAGAAGGAGTGAGAAAAGGCCGAACAGCACGAATTTGATGTAAGAAAAAGAAGGAAGTTTTAGCGACATGAGAGATATGATCATGAAAAGAAAGGTGAGAGTCGAAAATAACGCCAAGGTAGCGGAAAGAAGAAACTAATGGGACGGAAGAACCTGAAAAAAAAGGGGCTAGAGAGGGAGGGGAACCACTACGAGAGAACCAAATAGCTGTGGTCTTTGCGAGATTAAGGTGAAGACAGTTTTGTGACAACCAACTAGCAACCACGGTGAGACAGGAGTTAAGAGGAGAGAGATAAGGGTGAGATTGGGAAGTATGGTGAAGGAGAACAATATCATCGGCGTAATAGAAGGCACTGATCCCAAAAATGTTTTTTTTCCCTCACCATTTCATTTGTCCAGCTCCATCCCATTCTGATCCTCGCACAACCTCACCTTTCGTATATTTCCAGCCACACCCAGCATCCGCTCCTCTCTAGTCTGTGCATCAGCCCATTTGCAGTCCTAGCCCCCCATCAGCCCATTTTCAATCCTATCCCTGGCCCAACATCAGACCAGTACCAGTCCTAACTCCACACCCAGGTCGAGTCCTATCCAAGTTCCTCCAGAAGTGCATTTCCAAACCCCAGCCCCCACAAAAGCTTACTGATAGCCCTCTCCTGGCCCCACCATCAGCCCATTTGCAATCGTAGCACCCCCAGCAGCACATATTGACCCCTATCCTAGGCCCCCCATCATCCCGCTGCCAATCTTACCACCACCCATAGGCCATGACCTGTCCTAAACCCCTCCCCAACATCAGCACACTTCCAGTCTTATCTCTCCCCCCCATAGCCATTTACCACTCCAAACCTCCCCCACCCTCATCAGGCAAGATAGGGTACAAAATAACCCAACCACGCCTGCTGCTGCTGCTTCCACCGTCGCAGCAGGAGATTCAAGCATCCCGTGGGCCCCCCCCCCTGCTCTGCAGCATCCTCCATGCGGCTTCAGTGTGGGCTTGTCAGAGCCGTGTGAGGGGAGAGTATCCCTTTCTCACGGCCATGTAAATGCCACCATGGGCCCTATGTAAAATACCATCAGGCCCATGGCGGCATTAACAGAGCCACGAGAGGAAAGGCTCTTTCTGTTTGCGTGGGTCTGACAGCCAACACTGAGGCTGCATGGAGGACACTGCAGAGCAGGGGGAGGCCAGTGGGATGCTGGATCATTCTGCTAGCACGGCGGCAGCGGCAGCGGCAGCAGAAGGTTTGTGAGGTGTTAACTTAGCTGGGCTGTTGCTAAATGAATGTTGCGGTTCTGTGTAGAGCTGCCCCTGAGGACTGGCAGCGGCAGCATAAACACCCATCGGGCTGCATACATCTCCTTGGCGGATCACATGTGGCCCTCGTCCCATAGTTTGAGGACCCCTGATGTACACATCGATGTGTCTGCTAGGTACTGGCCTAAATATGACTAATTGTGTTAGCAGGAGCTGTAGTGATAGCTATTTAGCACATGTACAGGCCACGGCCAAACACACATTGATTGTGGGGTGGATGTGTTAAACAGTTGTATGTAGTTGAACCATGCAAACCAATCTGTGCTGTGTATGGTTTCCACAACCCAGGTGACTACACAACCATGGCCCCAGCTGAGGAGGAGGAGGTGCAATTGGGCGAGGATGTGGCAGAGCCCCAGCCCACAATGTCTGGGGGCAGCACCAGCAATGGTGATGGGCCCCCAACCACACACGTGCAGCCTGAACCAGAGGACCACACCCCAGACGTCACTGACACAGAGGGCTCGGAGGACATAAGAAGACAACACCCCAGTCATGCACCAGCGCCAGATGAGAACCCTCCACCAGAATTGGACCCAATTGTTCAAGAACTGCGCACACACTCTGCTTCAGCACGGCGCAATGCAGAAGGTTTGTAACAGCATATCCCATGATCCCGACGGGGTTGTCCTAACATCCACAAAATTATTGTATATTGCCCACATAGCATAGAGTTCTGATTTTGGGAGGTTTTCTTCTGTGCTCTGTGATTCTACCTCCTGTAGCATGTCTTGTCAGGTGTCAGCATTTGTGAGGGCCTCACACACATGCACACTGTGCTTGCCCATATACCCCACATAAGCCCTAAGAGAAGAGCAATGATCGCAGGTCACCCAGACACCCTATGTGACAGAGACCTCGCCATGGCTATTGTCACACAGTATCATTTAACAACATAATCTGCAGTGTGCGCCAGCATTATAGAAATTGGACCACCCCAGATATGTGTATGTGTGTCTTAGGCCCCCTCAGATCATCTGACCAATCCCAGACAAGCAGTGTGCAGACCTGAAATAGTCATATTAAATGGTGGCAATGTGCCATGTGTGAGATCTGTGTTTCTCACGACCCCACATCCAGACCCCTTCCAGACATGGGGATGGCTCATGGGAGACACAGATGTAAACGTTGGTAGGTTTGGCAGGCATGACTGTTCTGCAGACTGCTCTTCTGGGATATGCGTGACATGTATTAGTGTGACAGCTGGTAATGGAGAGGAAACTCACATATCACCCTCTGTCCCACCCACAGGCACTCATCAGGCACTGCAGTGTATGTGCATGGCAATTGCAGAAAACACAAGGGAGCTGAGGATGATCCAGGAGGATATGCAGTCGGGGGCGCTTGGCCGCATTGCGGATGCAATGGAGGACATTGTGGGGCTAATGCGGCAGCAAGCACCAGCACCAGCACCGGCACCTGAGGCACCAGGACAGGGTGCAGTTCCGCGGGGGGTGGTGTGCCGTGGGAGGCGCGGGAGGCCATGCAGGAGGTGACTCCGGGACAAATAAAAAGCTGTTAACCAGTACATACGTGTGTTTCCAATGTGTGTCCCTGTGCTCCCCTTAGGTAGTGTGCAAAAGCATGTTGTGTCATACACACACGTCCCTCAATGGTGGGGTGTCTGTACTGGCAGGTATCACTGCACAGACACCATCACATGCCATGTGTGCCATGCACTGTGTCAGATCTGAGCCCCTGGGCTGCAGTGTGGCGGTTTACATATCCTCCCGGGTTGCAAAGGGGAATGTCCTTGAGCTACATGTCCAGTGTTGGGAGCCGTCACAGTTAAAATCCTGTCATACCCCCTACATTGGAAGCACATGTGGGACCCTTGTCCCTGCCTGCAACACTGCCTATGTGCCTGCCCCCCCACAAACGTATACGGTTACTCACCAACCATCCCTGTGACATGTATTGTCCCAGGACACACTCAACAGCTTTACACCTGAGTAGCTCCTGGGCTCATCATCACATCTTACCCTGCAAGCACAGACGTACTGGTTTGCAAGTTGTACTATTGGCACACAGGCATGTTGCATCAGAAATGGTTCCGACACATTGCACACAGCATGCACGTGCCTCAGTATACTGGGCCGTTGTCTAAATTTCTGCATCTCAGGGTCGACGCTGGTCTCACACACCTACACACATGGTCATCCCCCACAACTGCATGTGGAGCCAGTCCACGCATGATATCCATGTCTACCTTTACAGCACATACCTGTCTACACACATATCCCATGCTTGCATCCATAGTGTGTTGCTAAGGGAGACACGTGACCATTTTTCAATGAACAAACAGTGTGTATATTAGTAAAAACATAATACAAAAACATAAAATACATATCATACAAATATATTAAAACGTTTGGAAAGGGGATAATACCCATCACCCTCCCCCTCAAACACCCCCCTCCTCCCCCTGCCACCCCCACCCGCCCTATACACCCTCCTCCACCCCTCCCCCCACCCCCACATCAGACACACCCTCTCCCTGCATTATGCATGCCCAGTGATGGAACACAGGACAGCACAGGGCACATGTGTGGAGGTCACAGGAGCCATCAATGACTCCTGTGACGCTCCTCAGGGGATGGCCGCCGACATGGCAGCCGCTCCACCTCGGCAGCCACCCGCTGAATGTCTGCTGCCAGCCACTGGTGCACACACTGCTCCAAGGCATCCAGGGCCACATACAGGTCCGCCACACACCTGCCACCACACACACTCATGGTCCCAGGGGTCTGGGTGGTGGCATGTGCATGCGACCTGTGTGTGGCCCTGGATGGTGGAGCAACATGCAATGGCTGGCGGGAGCCCACAGTGCCCTGTGCTGCACTGTGTTTGCCATCACTCTCCCACCCCCACACATCCCCCTCCTCCCCCCTTCTACCTCCCACCCACCATCCACACCCTCCTCCACCCCTCCCCCCACACCCACATCAGACAAACCCTCTCCCTCCCCTGACATGCTGCCACCCACCCCTTCCATGCCCCCTTCAGCCCCCTCCTCCGCTGCACTCTGCACCGGCTCAGACTCCTCGTCCTCCGCCTCCACCTCTGTTTCCTCCTCCACCACCACCACCTCCACCTCTGGGCCATGGTGGGCAGGGGGGCGCCTCAGGGCATATGCCGATGTTGTTGGCTCTGCATCGTTGTCATGACCCTCTGTGGAAGATGACAGTCATCAGCACATTATCAAGTGTGTCACATAACACATGTACATATGCAGGCAACACACAGGCTGGTGGGCCAATGTGACATTTGTTACTCGTCAGCAAGGTTGTCAATACTCACCATCACCCTCTGCCTGCGCCGCCCTCTGGAGGCGGGCTAGATACTCATGGTGGTGGAGATGCAACTCGCGCCCCTTCTTCCGGAGATCCTCTACCTGTGGATGTGAAAACAATGTGTGGGGGCATCAGTGACTGCTTACCTCTGGTGGGTGGGCAACATAAACAAACATCTGTGTGGCCAGCATCCTGCTGCTCATGCTCCACTGCTGTGTGTGTCATGTACAGCATAGTTAGTCACGGGTAACAGGTGATCTCCAGGAACACCAGGAATAAGTCTTCAGATGTGGGTGGCGTTGGTACCAACTGAGCCTGTGTGGGAACGCTCCCCAACGTCCTATATTCAAGCTTTTGGGAGCATACCACAGTGCGTGCGTGCTGCCTTCCCGCCTTTCTCCAGTTGAGTTTAAAGCTGACACAAGGAGAGAGAGAGACACACACACACAACCCGCTAGGGGAGATGGGTGGGTTGTGATTACCTCATCCTGCTGTTCCCGGAGATCACCTGTTACAGGTGATTAACTATGCTATCACCAGGAACAAGCAGGACGTGGTCGTCACATGTGAGGAAACCCTAGATGTAGAGGCCAGAGAAGGATCCCCAGAGTGCTGAGGACCTGTGGAGGGCTTCCACTTCCTCCCATGGATCTCTGGCATCCTGTAAGAGAGGCAGCTAGGAGTGCATTACGTATGGAAGAGGTTTTTCAGAGCAGCCTGACCAACCATAGCATGCCTGCAGGAGCCTTTTTCCAAGCAGTAGTGGCCCGTGAACCAAGGACCAGGTAGCTGCTCCACAAATGTCGTTCATATAGACGGAATGGAGGTGAGCCCGTGAGGCTGCCATGACTCTCACATTGTGAGCGGGAACATGGGCCACCAGTGAATGGTGTTAGCTATGATAGATAAAAGGTAATACATTGAGCAATCGAGTTTGCTTAAAATCATTTTGTAACTGGTGTACCGAAATGCAAGGGATCAGCGACTCAGAATAGCTGAGGGGACCTTCTGTGTTGCTGGGTCCACTGCAGATGAAAAGCCACAGCTCTTTCACAGTCCAAGGTATGAAGATTCTTCTCTGCATTTGAAGCATGCGGCTGTTGAAAGACTACCAGGTAACTACACCTCTTGTTTCAAATGATAGGAGGAATCCACCTTAGGCATGAAGTGTGGATGTGTCCTTAGCATTACCCTATCATGGTGAAACGGTGTGTAAGGTGGATCAGCCACTAGAGCTTGAAATTCACTGATACGACTTGCTGATGTGATTGCAAGAAGGTATTTTACTTTCCAGGTCAGAGACTTTAAGGAAGTAGTGTCTAAGGGCTCAGAAGGCGGCAGCATACGCTGCCCTAGAAGCAGATTGGGATCCCATGCCTCTGGAGGTGGTCTAAGGGCAGGTTTTGGTAGATGCAGGCCTCTCATGATTCCGGATCTGAGAGGATGGGATGAAATGGGTTGTCCATTGATGGGTTCAGAAGGAGCAGCAATGGCACTTAAATGGACTCTGACTGACTCAGTTTGGAGACCATTGTTTGATAAGTTATGGAGTTTGTCAAAAACATGTTTATATACGGATGACAAGAGGGTTGCAGGCCTTTTGTTATCACCAAATGAACTGTCACGTCCACCTGATGGCATAGGACTGCCTTGTGGAAGGTTTCCTGGAAGCATAACAGACATTATGCAGTTCCTGAGTGAGGGGAGGGCCAAAGCAGTTAGAGCCGTCAGTAGCGAGGCTCTGAGGTGCAGAGACGGGGGGTTTGTATGCCATACATTCCCCTCCTCCTGCGACAGTAAGTCTGGAGCTGACCCTACGTACAGGGTGTGAACTCGGACAGATGTAGAAGCAGAGGGTATCCACAACTGCTGTTGCCAGCATGGGGCTATGAGGGTCATGTTGCCTCTGTCCCTCAGGAATTGCAATAGGGTCCTTGGCAATCAAGGGAATGGCAGGACAGGCATATCTTCCAGTTTTGGAAGATTTTTGGCAAGCTTAACAGTGAAGTTTTTTTGGGAAACTGTGTTGAAGATCTGGACTGAGTTTCAGATACTCCCTGTCGGGGATATCAATGAAGGTTTATCGAACTTGGCCCATAATTCTCTGGATATGACGGTTTTTAGAGTGTTTGGACCACTTCACTTCACTATTCAGCTAAGTGCCATTACTTCCACATTTACACAGTTTGCTGGTAACAGAATTGTTTTGAAAAGGAATTATGATGCAGGTTAGCATCTATTTTATGCACGGGCTGGTCCTTTTGGGCTTGTTATAGCCCTGGGCATATCCAGGTTACACTGACCTTTTAAAATATAGTTTGAATAAAAGGAGGGTCTGTTAACTGAGAGTGTTTGTACACCCTCGCGACAGGCGATCCGACAAAAATCAAAGTTTGAGAAATTCTT
This sequence comes from Ichthyophis bannanicus, assembly GCA_033557465.1. NCBI lineage: Eukaryota > Metazoa > Chordata > Amphibia > Gymnophiona > Ichthyophiidae > Ichthyophis > Ichthyophis bannanicus. The sequence goes on from CM066041.1 coordinate 307,025,251, forward strand.
CTGCTACACACAAGTATTGATGATTCTGATGGGATAGTGAATGCTCTTTAGGTTATAGATATAATTTGGGTTTATTTCACAGAGGTTTAGTGTTTGATGGGGACAGGCATATAGGCATTCCTGCCGGCCCAGTTGAGGAGGACAGCATCCCTCGCTTTGTAGCTCTGAGCTGGGATTCGTGAACAGAACAGGGTAGGTTTGGCATATGATGACTTGCGAAGAGGTATGAATCTTGAGTTCCCCAGAATTGCAATACTCTACAGAGTTGGTCCATGTGTAGAGACCATTTGTGTGGAAGCAGAACATGAGTGAGTTTGTATGGCTAAGAGTTCTGATTGCCAGGGAGATGGACTGGCAGGAGATGGATCTGCTGCTGCTGTCTGGCAAACGACCAACAGTTGAAGAGGTTCGTTGCAAAGGCACAGAGCCTGTTCCTCCTTGTTTGTTCACATAGACCATGGCTACCTGATTGTCTACGTAAAGTAGTATTCCATTGGCCTGTAGAAGGGAATGGAAGACATGAAGAGCCAGGCAAATTGCTCAGAGCTCAAACAGATTGAGTGGAAATGACTCTCCTGACAATTCCAGGTGTCTTGGGTGGAGGTGTCCAGTACATGTGCAGCCCACCCCACTTTGGAGGCAGCTGTTGTTAGTGGGATCTGAGGAAGGGTTTGCAGGAAAGGTGACCCCTCCAACAGGTTTTGTGCTGACCGCCACCAGTCCAGGGACAGGGTTTTATGGCGGTTTGAGTTTACTATCACATCTGAGAGACAGCCTGTTGCTTGCGTCCACTGGGAAGAGAGGGCCCATTGGGCTGGTGTCATGTGGAGACAAGTGTAGGGGACCACATGCACTGTAGCTGTCATGTGACCCAGCAGCTGATGCATCTCTCGAGGCGAGAGGTGAGTTTTTTTGTAGTGCTGTCCAAACACGTTGCACAATGCACGGACAGCGAGGCAGAGTTCAGGTAGCTCTTTGGCAGTCTGGTCTTCTAGCCTTGCTCCTATGAGCTCCAGCGTTTACGTGGGAGTCAGAAAGGATTCCACATGATCTCTGAAAGGGCCTTGTTATTGCAGCCTACGCATTGTGTAAGTGAGAATGGCCTGGGCATGTGTTTGTGACTGTGCCTGGATGAGGCAGTCGTCCAAGTAGGGCCACAAACATATTCCCCTGGTACGGACCAAACTGGCTACCACAGACATGCACTTTGTGAATACTCAGGGTGCTGAGGCACGGCTGAAGGGAAAAACATTTTCTGGATAGTGGTTTCCTTGATGGGGGGACCAAAGGAACTTTCGCTGTGCTTGGTGGCAGAGATGATGGGTGTACGCATCCTTGTGATCTAGAGAACAAAGGCAGTTCTGCCCTGTGGTAGGGTGCAGGGAAGTACTTTTCCTAGTGAAAATCATTTTGAATGTTCCTTTTGGAACAGGAAACTTGTTCCAGTTTCTCTGAAATGTCAGATGTGTCTGTGGACCTCCTTTTTCCGTTTGGTTAGGAGGGAATTGGGGGGGGGGGGGGAAACCCAGAAACCCTGATGGAGATTGAGGTGGTAACTCTTCCATTGCTTCCTTGAATGGTATAAGATGTTTTTACCTCAGGAATTCATTTTGGGGGGATGTTTGAGCTAACTTGAATGTCCTTTACTATTGTAAGGAGGGGGCAGGCAGGCTATTGTGAAGGAACGGCCTGATACCCTCTTCTATTGATGGACACAGTCCAGGGTTTTCTGATGTTATTTGCCTTCCATCTGTGGTGATGATGGTGACCCTAATCTTCCCTGGGATTGTTGACAGTTGCT